>CM076576.1:585820730-586262810 GCA_034641835.2 Pinus albicaulis | reverse complement strand
AGGAAGAAATCTTTCGGTAAAAATCACATTATCATGAACAAAGTCGACGCGTTTCGAACCAACCAGTGTGGTTCATCATCAGGACTAGGTGAGAGATCAGATCAGTCGTTAAGTTTAAATAGATGTAGGAGAGGAAAGAAAACCGTTAAAATCAACTAGTTTGACTATAAAACGGTTAGTTCAATAATTAAAAAATCAAAAACGGCTAGTTTGAATATTTAAATTAAAAGTCAAATTATTATTATTTTTTTTTTTTTTTTTTTTTTTTTTATAAATAAAAATAAATTTCAATTTTATAGTTTAATTATTTAATTTAATTTAATTTATTATTATTATTATTATTATTATTATTATTTTTAATTTATATTTATTTATTTATTTATTATTTTTTAATTGATTATTATACATTATTTTATTGTAAATCTTTAAAAATAAAATGAATAAATAATTAAATAATTAAATAATAATAATAATAAATAATAATAATAATAAATATAAAACTAGAAATAAAATAGTTCCCTTAATTTACAAATTTAATTACAAATTGAAACGGCTAGTTTGAATATTCAAAATAATAGCAAATTTTATTTTTATTAATATCGTTAATCGAATTTTCAAAAACAAATATTATTTAATTAAAATTATATTTATTGTATTAAAATTCTATCTTAAAAAATTAAAAATAAATAAAAGAATAATATTATTATATTGAAATTCTATCTTAAAAAATAAAAAATAAAAGAATAAAGTTAATTGATTATTCAAAATTTAATTATCATATTATTATAATTATATAATCAATATATATAAATATATATATATATATATAGAGAGAGAGAGAGAGATAAAGAAAAATATTTATTAAAAATTAAAAAAAAATTTAAAAAAAAAAAGAGGATTAAGAATATAAGGCAGGGATCCAACACCTGCTTATATTCCAACCGTCATCTCTATTGAGATTTTTGGGCCTTTTTTCAATTTCAAGGGCCTCTCTTAACTTACGATGATGAAATTGATCAATTCTGGCTAAGACCTTAGCCTCTTCGATACATATCTGATGGTTAGTTTTTTCCACATGTTCAGCTAGGGCAGAGGTGCGGGACCGACCTGCATGTTCACAAATCCTTTGGTTAATGGACCTACCCGTTTCACCAATGTAAGGTGTCCCAAATGAACAAGGAATAAGATAGACCCCTTTTTTATCCTTAGGGTTCACAGGATCTTTAACTGAGTTAAGAGAGCTGCGAATCGTGTTAAGGGGTTTGAAGGAAGAGGAAACCTTATGCTTCCTAAGGATTCTAGCAATCCTATCAGTGGTACCCTGAATGAAAGGAAGCCTAACATTGCAGGACCATTGATCAGGATTTTTATTTTTAACCAAGGATCCTCTTTCAGCTTTAAGAAAAGCTTTAAGTCCTTGTGACTTACTATAAAAACTAGCCTCGCCCTCATTCGTTCTGAGATCTCTAAAGTGAGAAGAAGCTTGGACCTTTTATCTAGAAAATTATTGGCATGGCATTTAAATCTGTCCAATTCGATTCCGTCGGACTTATGGACCAAAATTGATGCCAGGTCTGCTATTAAATCCTGTCGCTGGGAGGCTTTGTGGAAGGAGAAACTTTCGTTAAAATTTCTGAAGCTGTATAAAAGGTCTTCTCGCGAAAATCATGATTCGGTTCCGTCAGCGAGCAGAGTGAATGCAATACAAATTTCAGCTCTTCGTTCCTGGGTTTCGGAGGTCTCCTCGCCAACTATTTCAGATTTCAGTGTTCCTGTTGCTTCTTCGGATTCGTCGTTTTCTTTTGTTCGTTCGTTTGATGGGAATAAGCAGGCGGATTCAAACAGCAATGAATGCCATCTGAATTCATTAATGTCTAGAGATTCATTATCTGCAGTCGATTTGGTGAATACAAGTCAACCTTCCTCAGAGATTGCGCAAACCTCAAGTGGTGTTACTTTGATTGAAGGGCAGTTTAATAAACTTGGTGCCGAATGGGGATCTCAGCGTTCGAGTGGATACGCAGCCTTGATATCCAGCGTTTTGAGTTCTGGTAATTCTGCTCCGGCTGGTTCTAATAATGACGTGATTGTGATTGGAGATGGCCAGTGGTATGCAGGATCCGATGGATTCGTAGCTCTTCGTCCCAGCGTTTCCAGTTCAGAAAATACTACTTTGGTAAGTTCTGACGCTGTCTTGATTCCAAACGCTGATTCGAACTTTGATAATGTTTCGTTTAACACTTTAAGCCCTAATAAATCTGTAAATATTTTTGGATTTCAATTTAATAATAATGAACTGGAATTAAATAATCCTATTAATAAGCATTTATTTAAGGATAAAAACTATACCAAATTTAAAAATGAAATAGGGTCAAAACATAATATTAAAGGATTTGATGAACTTAATAGTAAATTTGATTATATTTCTAATAATGACATAGTTAAAATTGAAAATAACAATATTAAGGTTATTAATAATGATTCTACCATTGATAATTCTATTAATAATGAAGAAATTAAGAATGGCTATGCTATTGATAATAAATTTAGTAATGTTATGATGAAGAATAATAAAAATGACAATGTTAAGATTATGAGTTTCAATGAGGATAGAAATAATCTTAGTAATAATAATACTAATTCGAATAATAATCCTAACAATAATAAAATTATCTCTAGTAATAAAGTAGTTAATCTTTCGAGTTTCTCCTTTGATTCGTCAGTTTATAGGCTTTTAGAAAAAGGCTTTAATTTTGCCCTTGCTCCTAGGAAAATTCCGGTTCATGATATTATTTGCGATATTGAATTTGGTATCAGGGACTTACCGGATTCCTCTAAGGACATTATAAGGCAAGATTGTGCAGTCATTTTAAGGAAGGCCAAGCCCCCTAAGAGTAACCTCAGTAAGTCTGAATTTGAGGCCTTAAAATCCTTAAATAATAATAAGGATATTGTTGTTCTTAAAGCGGACAAAGGAGGTGCTGTTGTTATTCTTAATAAAGAGGATTATAGAAAGAAAATGTTAGACCATTTAGAGAATAGTGGGAGCTACAAAAAACTTTCTAAGAATCCCTTGAAAAAGGTTTCAAGAGCTGTAGCTGAGGCTATCAAGTCAAGCAGCTCTGTGGGTTCTCTAAGTAAGAAGTTGATTGAAAGCAACCCCCTTACTCCAAGAATCTATGGTCTTCCCAAAATCCATAAGGATGGTGCTCCTCTTCGACCCATTGTTAATACCATTGGGGGTCCTACTTATCTTCTTGCTAGGTATTTAGCCTCTAAGCTTAAACCTCTTGTAGGTCGTACCGATTCCTTTGTCAAAGATTCTGCTTCTTTTGTTAATGAGTTAAAAGGTGTAAATTTGGGGGCTGAAGATAGGTTTGTTAGTTTTGATGTTGTCTCTCTTTTTACCAATATCCCTATTAAGGAGGCCATTGAAGTCATTAATCGGATAACTGATCCTGACACAACCTTTTTAGTTGAGATTTGCTTAACTTCTACTTTCTTTAGCTTTGAAGGTGAGTTTTATGAGCAAACCTGTGGTGTTGCTATGGGTTCTCCCCTTTCTCCGGTTGTTGCTAATCTCTTTATGGAAGACTTTGAGTCCAAGGCTCTTTCCTCTGCTCTGCACCAACCAAAGCTATGGAAAAGGTTTGTAGATGATACTTGTGTCGTCTGGCCTCATGGTAAGGAAGAGCTTGATCGATTCTTCGTTCATCTTAATAGTCAATCTTCCTCCATAAAATTTACCATGGATTATGAGGTGGATGGGAGCCTTCCTTTCCTTGATGTTCTTATCTGTAGGAAAGAAGATGGTTCTTTCTCTCATCAAGTTTTTCGTAAAAAAACCCATACTGAACAATATCTTCGGGCTGTTTCTCATCATTTTCCTGCTGAAAAGTTAGGTGTCCTCAACACCTTAGCCACTAGGGCGTTGAGAATCTTTGATGAGTCTCACTTAGAGGGAGAAAAGACCCATCTCCTTAATGTTTTTTGTTCTAATGGTTATAGTAAGTCTCAAGGACTTAAAAATATTTTCTTAAAGCTGAAAGAGGCTCCTTGGTTAAAAATAAAAATCCTAATCAATGTTCCTACAATGTAAGGCTTCCTTTCATTCAAGGTACCACTGATAGGATTGCTAGAATACTTAGGAAACACAGGGTTTCCTCTTCCTTCAAACCCCTTAACACGATTCGCAGCTCTCTTAACTCAGTTAAAGATCCTGTGAACCCTAAGGATGGAAAAGGTGTCTATCTTATTCCTTGTTCTTGTGGGACACCTTACATTGATGAAACGGGTAGGTCCATTAGCCAAAGGATATGTGAACATGCAGCTGACATTAGACATGGCAGGTCCCGCACCTCTGCCCTAGCTGAACATGTGGAAAAAACTAACCATCATATCTGCATTGAAGAGGCTAAGGTCTTAGCCAAGATTGATCATTTTCATCATCGTAAGTTAAGAGAGGCCCTTGAAATTGAAAAAAGGCCCGTAAATCTCAATAGAGATGACGGTTGGAATATAAGCAGGTGCTGGATCCCTGCCTTATATTCTTAATCCTCTTTTTTTTTTTTATTTAATTTATTATATTTTTTAATATTTTTCTTTATCTATATATATATATATATATATATATATTTATATATATTGATTATATAATTATAATAATATAATATTTAAATTTTGAATAATCAATTAACTTTATTCTTTTATTTTTTATTTTTTAAGATAGAATTTCAATATAATAATATTATTCTTTTATTTATTTTTAATTTTTAAGATAGAATTTTAATACAATAATATATAATTTTAATTAAATAATATTTGTTTTGAAAATTCGATTAACGATATTAATAAAAATAAAATTTGCTATTATTTTGAATATTCAAACTGGCCGTTTCAATTTGTAATTAAATTTGTAAATTAAGGGAACTATTTTATTTCTAGTTTTATATTTATTATTATTATTATTTAATTATTTAATTATTTATTCATTTTATTTTTAAAGATTTACAATAAAATAATGTATAATAATCAATTGAAAAATAATAAATAAATAAATAAATATAAATTAAAAATAATAATAATAATAATAATAATAAATAAAATAAAATTAAATAATTAAACTATAAGATTGAAATTTATTTCTATTTATAAAAAAAAAAAAAAATTAAGGTAAACTTTTAATTTAAATATTAATTTAAGTTTTGATTTTTTAATTATTGAACTAACCGTTTTATAGTCAAACTAGTTGATTTTAACGGTTTTCTTTCCTCTCCTACATCTATTTAAACTTAACGACTGATCTGATCTCTCACCTAGTCCTGATGATGAACCACACTGGTTGGCTCGAAACGCGTCGACCTTGTTCATGATAATGTGATTTTTTTTCTTAGAGATTTCTTCTAAAAATTTCAAACACAAAATTAAATAGACATGATTTAAACTAAATTTTTTCTAAGTAAGTTTTAGTTCTATTTATAAAAATGTATAGTACTAATTATAGTATTTGGAAATTCTAGTCTTTGGAATTGCTAGAGCATCCAATTCCGGATACATCGTAAGGAAAAAGATAAAAAATGTGACTACCCCATGAAACCGGCCTAAGTAGTTTTACTACATTTCCCATCTCGGGAAACTTGACTTTATAAAATAAGTGACTAAGTAACATGGTATACAGGAGGATCATAAAAAGCTGGAAAAAGAGTCCAAAAAGAAAAGAAACCAAAGAAATTAGGTATCATTTCACAGAGGAGAATCTCCTCACAAATTAGGCACACATACTCCTCGGTATGCGTTCGTGTGTCTCCTCACGTGTTTGCATGTTGCAGGATATTGACGGTGCATACCTTGCCCTTCTCCTCATTATCTAAGAAGACCCGGTCTTTGTTGTTGTTTTAAAAGCTCCCGCTAACGCTAGTGTTGGTGTCGCTCTTACTTTTAGCACGAAGTGGGAGCGCCATGAGTGACGAGTTTCTTGTAAGCAGCAAAGGCGTTGAGTCGGTATATTCCTTTAGCAATTTCCTAGGAGAGGGCTCTCGCTCTGAAACTTTCCTCCTTGAAGCTAATGGAGATGGTGGCAGGTAATGTGGGGATGGTACAAGGTGCACGAGTAGTGGAATCGGCCGGTATGCGCATTCGGAAGCGAGAAGCGAGTCTCCGGACGGGGCAGCGAGGAGAAATGTGTGGGCGGTGCCGCGATCAGGGAGGTGCGGATGAGGGTTGGTGAGAGAGACCACTTCGAGGCTAAGTTTTGGCCTCTGCCCGAGGCTCTGGTGGCGCCCACCTGCGTCCTCATGTAGCGATGAAAGAGTCGAACGGTGTGAGTGGAGGTGCGGATTTCGCCTTTGCGCGACGGTGGCGCATACGGTGGCGCGGGCATGATCATGTTCGTGGAGGTATTATATGAATACGGATAGAATGCACAAAATGTTGAGGAGCCAAATTTGCCGAGAATAGGGGAGGCAGGCACAATGTTGAAGTTCGAGCTACGGTGAAGGCTATGGGGAGACGTGGTGGTTGTTGGAAATATGATGCGGTGTTGTCCTTCGGTGGCAACCCCCTTTGAATGAAGATGAAGACATGTGTTGTTGACATGTGTTGTCATGATGGCAAACCACACAGTGAAGTTATTCTTGACTTGATGGACTTGGTAAATGATGTAAATGCGATGTTTGTTGACAATATGATGCGAGTGTTGTCCTTGAAAAGGCAACCCACTTGGCTGGGGTAATGACAACTTACTTGATGAAGTTGTGCTTGAGAGAATATGTTCTGATAGAAGAAAATATGATGTTTCCTACGGTGTGTACACAAGGCATTGAAAAGGTCGAATGTGCTCAAAAATATGATGAAAAGAGTATGTCTTTGTATACGCGGATTTGCTAGGGAAGTCGCGTGTGCACGCGGAAAGGAACGTTCCAAGTCGGCCGTATGGAGCAAAAGCGCTCCAAAAAGTGCAAAACGGGGTAACCACCATGGCTGACCCATTGTATTGGGTAATGATCCACTTTAATTGACCCGATCCCCTGATTGTTTGAGCTCATGGTGACAGCACAGCCCATGGTATTCAGAAAAAGGGGCTCATGGTATTGAAAAGGATAAGCCTATATAAAGAGAAGAAAATTCATTGTGCAAATCACAAGTGTGTGTGCAAGATGTGCGAGCTTGAATGAATACTTCTCTGCGAAGTAGATCTGAATGAAAGGTTACACTTGAAGACAAATGCGAAGGTGTGATGCCAATGATGAAGAAGGGGATCTGAATCTGAAATGCACTTGTATACGCTTTAGATACCTTGTGGAAAGAGCCTAGATCTATGATGAGGCGAACATCTGGGCGAACGTACGTTTGAGTAAAGATGATCTGGTGAAGATACGATGCGATGAAGTGTCTTTCTTTCTTGTGACAGTTGAAGATCTATCGCTATCGTCGTGGAGGAACGCGTGTATACGCGGCTTCGGCTGAGTAAGCGCGTGTGCGCAATGAAATATACCTTTGAGGAGTGTCTGTTGGTTTGTGGTGGAAAAGCGCGTATATGCGACATCGGTAAAGGGAAAAGCGCGTATGCAAACTAGGGTTGCGGAAAGCAAGGGGTATAAGAATGTCGATGCAATTAGCACAATTGTAACTATCGATGCTGTGTTGATATGTATTTGTTGGTGATGTATGTCTGTGCTTAAAAGTATGGAAAGGTCCGATCTTGAAAATATGATGAAACGTGGCACAGTGTTGTTCTATGAAGTTGTTGGATCCGGTGTGAAAATTGATGAAACGTGGTCGGGTGGTGTTGAAGGTTGTAGCCTTCGTTCGAGGAGTCGTAGCTCATGGGGTGAAGGCTGGTAAATGAGATCGAGAGGTGTGAAAGCTCCCTTCCGAGAGGAAGGGCTGATAGCGAGTCGGGGGTTGGAGCTCCCTTCCGGAGAGGGTTTGGTAAACGAGCGCGGTGGGTGCTTGCGTCTTTGGTCAGTACTGCTTATTTTGTATGTTTGTAAGATGTTTCTCTATAATAAAATATTGAAGGTGAGCAATGCCGGCGGTGGTTTTCTCCCAGGTTGGTTCCACTATAAAAATCACGGTGTTCATGTGTGATGCTTTTGTGTGATGGTTTAATGCTGTTCTTCTACCGCACGTATTTCTTTTATTTGTTAAACATACGATGAATAGACAAGTGGATAATAGAAGTGAAGGTTATTAACATGTCTGGATCTCTTGTGTATACGCTAGTTTCATAAGGGGGATAAAAGCGTGTATACGTAGTTTGCGAAGGAAAGTAGCGTATGGGTTTGGGAATGAAAAATTAAAAAGATTTGATTGTCGATGGCGTCTTTGATTCACCCCCCCCCCGCCTCTCGGTGTTTTTCCCAACAATTGGTATCGAGAGGGTGGTCCTTACGCGGAAGCTTACGATCGCTTGAAGGAGATCGTCGCAATGGGGAAGTCGAAGAGGTGATGTACATAAAGCCACCTCTGTTCAATGGAAGCAATCGATTTTGCGGAAGGTACGAACAAAAGCATATACGCAAAGTCTTGGTGCGAGATGTGAGCGTCGTGCGAAAGGTTATCGATACCGGCAAATATTCCTGCGGTACGGTCGAAAGAAAGAAGTATGAAATCAATGCCAAGCGAGTGAATGTCTTATTGGGAAACATGTACGAATCAGAATTTGCTAAAGTAATGTGACTACATTCGACCAAAAGATATGGGACAAAATCATTCTAAGCTATGAAGGAGACACGAAGGTAAAGGTACGAAAACTCAAACTCTTAGAATTGAATATGAAAATTTGAAGATGCATAGTGGTAGAGTGTTGCAGGTTTCTTTCTTCGTGCGGATGATATTGTAAATCGGATGAGAAATTTGGGTGAAACCATATTTGATACTGTACGGTAGAAAAGGTCTTAAGATCTTTGATTTCAAAATTTGACTCTAAAGTTTCGACACTATTGAAGAAAGGCAAGATGTATAAACTCTTTCTATTGTTCAATTGCATGGTATTAAGTACACTTTTGAAATGAGACAAGGAAGGTCCTTCTCAAATAAGAAGAGTACGCACCCCAAGAGCATGCAAGAGGAAAAGAAAAGGAAGTTGTCCAAAGAATCCATTTCTGTATCCGATGAAGAAGACGAATTTCGTAAGAAAGCTCCAACTAGGTACGGAAGATTCAAAGGTAAGCTTCCCTTGAATGTTTTGAGTGTGGAAATGTTGGTCATTGTCTTGCTAAATGTCCTTATAGAAAAGCATGGTAAAGAAACAATTTGAAAAGAGAAAAGAGTTATTATGCAAAAGATGATGATGAAGTGTCCGATTGAAGATGAAGAAGATTCGACCATGATACGAAAGTGCTCATGGCAAAGAAGCAAAAAGAAGAAAGGTTGCTCAAGGAAGATATCTCGGAAAATAGAAGAAGATGAATCGGATAGTGATTGGGGTCATCCTTTACATGATCTTGGTGGTACAAACGATGATGAAATTTATTGAAAGTAGTAAGAATGAAAGCTTTCAAGATCAAAGATGAAGAACAACAAAGAGCGATTGATAAGAAAGATTCTATCGACAAAGAAATGATCTCTCAAATGAAAGAACAAATGAAAATGTTTTGAATGGACGGTGGACAAGTATCAAAATCGTATTAAAGAACTAGAAGTAGAAATCAACGATCTAAATACGGATCTACGAAAAATCAAGCAAGAAGAATAGAGGACTTGGAAAGGCACATAATCATCTTTCTAAAAGCAGGATCTTGAAACATCAAATAAGAAGAATGAAGAACCTCGTCATTTGAAAAGAAAGGCCTTGAAGCGAGAAATCATCTCTCTCGAAGAAGATCTAGAAAAATCAAATAAGAAGAATGAAGAAATTTTGCCAACAAACATGTGAAGGAAATGAAGATTGGTTGAAAGAAGATATTCTAAATGCGAAGGATCAAGTTGAAAATGGAAGAAAGAAAAGAAGAAAGCACTGACAAAGCAATGTCAAGCCTTGGAGGTTGAGGTAAACATTCTCAAAGGTAAATTAGAAGAAAAGGTTAAACTTTTCCCAGGGTTTCATGATAGTACTAACATTTTGGACAATAATACTGAGTAATCAAAGGTCTCCTGCTATCAAACATGGTCTTGGTTTCCATGAAAGCATTAGGGAGAAATCTAGCTCACAAGGAAGTACCAAAAATTGGGTAGATACCAATGCAAAACACGATGTTGAAAGAAACAAAAAGATCGACCAACAATCATGAATTCTCAAAGAATTCATTCGAAACGGTCGAATGTTTTAAATGTCATAACTATGGGCATGTTGCGACCAAATTGCGAAGCGAAACAATTCCGCCACAAATAAACGGCAATTACTCTTGAAGCTTCGAGGGATATTGTTTCTCATGTAACAAGTATGGACATAAAGAGGCGATTGTAAAAGAAGGAAGATCGAAATACTCATTATAACTCTTATTACTCTTGGACACATGAAAGATGTTATTCTTGTAACAGTATGGACATATAGAAAAGGAATGCGAGTTTGAATGAATGTGGGAAATTGGATAACTTCGGCACACAAATAGAAAGTTTCATGAGTACGGAAAAAGATGGAGGGATGGAATAGAGAATCAATCTAGAGAAAAGGATACTTTTGTGGATGCTCTAGAAAGACAATGATTTTGTTGAAGAAAACACTCAGTTCGGACACGATCGAGAAACGTAGGGGTCGGCCCTACGGGTCATCAACACGAAGGGCGCTTCTGCGATTGTTGCGGGGAATGATGTGGGATGCATTATGAGATTTAGTAATGTATTGTCACGGAGGAGCAATGTATGATGTGTCTCTCATGGTTGATTTGAATATTCTGGTTGTGTTTACTTACGACGGCGCATACGATGTGGTAAGGGCCAGGTACGGGAGGTACAAGCTCGAGAATGAAGGAAGATGAAAATTTTCTGTGCTTCCACCTTCCATGCGCGGGTTGTATGTTAACAAAAGTAGCGTGTACACGCGGGTTTACAATACGGACAGGTCGCGTGTGCATTGATGATAAGAGAATTTGTGCGATAGCTGAAGATGCGAAGCGAGAGGTCCGGGGGGAGCATCGTTCATTTCGCATTGGGTGCATTGTTAGCATTAATGGTTACTCATGATAATGAAATGATACATGGGTTCTTGTGTTGAAAGATTATGGATGAAGCACGGTTGCTTGTTGATAAAGAGTATTCATTGTTGAGATGAAAGTCCTATAATTCGGAAGATAAGGACGACCTATGATTGTTCTTTGATGACTTGTTGATGAACATTTTCGAGTTGGAAAAGTTAAAAAGGAACGAAGTTCGGGGGGAAGCGGCGGAGTTGAATACTAATGATTGCATTATTGTATGTATTTGCTTATTCTTTGGTTATTGTGATACTCATGCTCAAATGATGATGGCTTGGTATAGTTTATGATGATGAGACGTTAGATAGTGTCATTTCTTTTATTGCTGAGTTTATACTGTTGGATGAAATTGGAAGTCTAGTTCATGCAAAGCTTGTTACTATGGTTAAGATCTTTTGCCTACGCTTGCTGTGGTACTTCATGTTACATCTTAAATATCATGGTGATGTTGGACCACATGGATGATTGCTTGACACTTGTGTGAAGATGTTGTTACGGTATGGAAAGAATGTATTGATGCTGCAAGTACGAAGACTTGGATACTAATGTGCTTGTACCACCATTGGATGACGCTTGAGGCAACTACATTGTTCTGTCATACGCCAATACGAGGAAAGCATTCAAATATCTCGGAAAGAAGCCAGGCTCTTGTCTTTGCCTCACGAATCAGATACGGTTGAAATTTGAAGATGGCATTGAATGCGGGTTTAATGAAACACGGTCGCGTATATACGAGTTCACTTTTAGAAAACTGCGTATGGTTGGTTAGCGACAATTTTGGTTGGTTCGGCTCTCTTGACCTGTTCTTTGTCTTTGTTGGTATCTCTGGTGGTGTTCCGATTCTCATAAATCTGTTTCTAATGTTTTGATAAGATACCTTGTTGATTTGTTGGTGAAAGTGTTCGGGATGCACAAACTAAGGGGGAGCCTTAGTCATTTGGAAAGATTGCTTGGATGCACGGTCGGGGAGCATTAGCTTTCTTTAGTGCTAATGTAGTGTTGGCATTATGATGGTTAGAAAATATATTCTCTTTCTTGAGAGACTTTAATTGTTGGTCTTAAAAGTTATATTTATAGTTTGATGAAAAGGTCTTGTTGAGACTCATGTTGTAAAATTGTAATGTTCCAGGTCATATAAGGACTTGTCAATTTTGTAAACCCACTTGGTTGGGTATTTGGGTCAAATTTGTAAACCCACTTGGTTGGGTAGTTGAGTCTCATATGTAAATCACTTGGATGGATAATTGATGTAAGTATGAGTCTTTGGTGATAGGAAGTTCATAGAGTCATGCTTCATTGAAAAATATGTTTGAAGATTCGGCATGAACTGGGAGCTTGGCCACTTGGCCACATATCGGATACGCGAACGCTTCTTCTACATGAGGGAGAAAAGGGGGCGAGTGTGTTGGTTTTGATCCTCCCGTTGCCCTTGATGTCAAGGGGAGGGGGTATGTTGGTTTGATCACATTGGTTTTGATCGCCCTTTGCCCTTGATGTCCAAAGGGAGAGTGACATGGTGTTTGAATGCAGAATAATGGTGTCAAAGAAATTGGAGAGTGACATGGTGTCTTCATGTATACATTGTGGTAACCAAACACCATCGTGGTTTCCATCCGAGTCCAAAGGGGTAGATTGTTGGAAATATGATGCGAGTCGACATCCTTGATGGCAACCCACTAAATGAAGATGAAGACATGTGGTGACATGTGTTGTCCTTGATGGCAAACCACACAGTGAGTTATTCTTGACTTGATGGACTTGGTAAATGATGTCGTCTGATGTTTGTTGACAATATGATCTTTAGTGTTGTGTGAAAAGGCAACCCACTTGATGAAGATGATGACAACTTACTTAGAGTGAAGTTGTGCTTGAGAGAATATGTTCTTGATGAAGAAAATGTAAGTGTTTCTATAGTGTGTACGGAAGAACGTTGAAGAAAAGGAATTCGAATGTGCTCAAAATATGATGAAAAAAGTATGTCTCTTTGTATACGCAGTTTGCCTAGGGGAAGTCGCGTATGCACGCGAAGGAACGTTCCAAGTCGCGTGTGGGCAAAAGCGCTCAAAAAGTACAAAACCGAGGGTAACCACCATGGTATTGACCCATTGTATTGGGTAATGATCGCCTAATTGACCCCGTCCAGTTGTTTTGAGCTCATGATATTGCTTTGGCCATGGTATTGAAAAAAAGGGGCTCATGGTGAAAAAGGATAAGCCTATATAAAAGAGAAGAAATTCATTGTGCAAATCACAAGTGTGTGTGCAAAGATATTTGAGCTTGAATGAATATGTACGAAGTAGATCTGAATGGAAAGGGTTACACTTGAAGACAAATGCGAAGGTATGATGCACGATGATGAAAGAGGGATCTGAATGCGAAATGCACTTGTGTACGCTGAATGCCTTTATGGAAAACCTAGATCTATGATGGGCGACATCTAGGCGAACATACGTACGAAGTAAAGGGTAAATACGGAAATGAAGATCTGATCGATGAAGTATGTTGCTCTGTAATGATTGAAGATCTATACGCTACTTCGTCGCGGAGGAAGCGCGTGTGCTCACGGCTTCGGCTGAGTAAACGCGTATGCGCGATGGAAATATCTGTTTGGGTATACAACGGTTTGTGTGGACTGAAGCACGTATATACGCGACATCGATATAAGGGGAAAGCGCGTATGCAAACTGGAGTTCTTTGAAGCAAGGGTATGGAAATATCTGATCTATTATAACGTGTTTACATATCGAGTACGTGATGATATGTATTTGTTAGTGATGTATGTCTGTGCTTAAAAGTATGGAAAAAAGTCCCGATCGAAAATATGATGAAACGTGGCACCAAGTGTTGTTATTGAAGTTGTTGGATCCGGTGTGAAAATCTGATAAACGTGGTCCAGTGGTCTTGAAGGTTGTAGCCTTCGATCGGTCGTGGCTCCCTTCCGGTGGTGGTAAACGAGATCGAGGGGTCGTGGCTCCCTTCCGGAAAATTGGTAAACGAGTCGAGGGGGTTGGAGCTCCCTTCCGGAAGGCAGTAGCGAGCGCGGTGGTGCACACGTCTCGGTCGAAATGTGACTATTATGTTGTAAAATGTTTTCTCTATAATAAAATATTGAAGGGTTTGAGCAAGCTATGGTAGGTGGTTTTCTCTGATTTGGGTTTCCACCTAAAAATCTTTGGTGTTCATGTGTGATGCTTTGTGTGATGGTTTATTTGTTCTTCTTTTGTATTTCTTTGTTTGTTAAACATACGATGAATGAATGATGGAGAATAATAGAAGTGAAGATTTAATGACATATCTAGATCTCTGTATACGCTAGTTTCATAAAGGGGATCCGCGTATATACGCTAGTTCTTGCCCGAAGAAAGTAGCGTATAGGTTTTAAGGAATGAAAAAGTAAAAAGATTTGATTGTACGGTAAATACTGATTCACCCCCCCCTCTAGAGGTATTTTTCCCAACGATCAGTTGGGAGGAGGCAAAGAATGATACGGTAGTAGAACTACTTCGCCTCCCTATGGATGTTCTATAGCTGCGTCTACCGAAACCACCAAAGGGATAGATATAGCTCGAGAAATGGAGGAGGGCCATTGTTCGGGAAAGGCATTATGAAGCGAGTGAATGCATCGACAATGAGAGTGAATTATTGAAAATATGATGGTATGGGTTGGCCTAAATAAATTCCCACATCTTGAGCCCATGGGTGACCATGTGGCCAAGCCATGTGTCACAACGTGAGCTCATAGTGTGTCGCCTTTATTAATCACCCACATATGGGAGTGTTGCATCCATGTGCACCAACTTGGGTACATTCTTGTAAGAGATAAGTATCATGAAGTGTTGAAGAGGCAGATTGGATATTTTGATCTGGGTCCACGCCCTTATTTGCCGACATATATAACAACTTTTACCATATCGTTTTACATGCTTGAAGAAATTGCAGGTTATTATTTTAGCCACTATTCACAAACTCAAATCTAGCGACTATGTGTAACTTTTAGCCACCTTGATGGTGCAGGCGCCCATGAGGAGATGATTTGTTGCGTTAATGAGGATTTGAGAGTCTCCTTCTATTTCAATTGGGAAATAATTATGCCTGCGGGGTAGACAAAGACCACCATAAACCTTCAAGTTCGGTAGATTGTTAGAATCAATCCTAAGGATCCATAGAAGATCGAGGAGCTTGGTGGGATCATGAAAGATGCCTCCAAATCAGCCAGCTCTGAGTTTGCCTTTGGAGGCACCATCGAAATTCATCTTCGATCAACTTGGTAGTGGAGGAATCCCGAGTATTGGGTGACTGATGAGGTTGAGAGTGTTAGTCTTCAGAGGGTGGAAAGTTATCGAGGGAATCTTAGCTCTCCCATATTCGTTCTCATGATCTTGAGTTGGAAAAATTAAGTCTGTGGTGTAGGTATCGGCGTTCTTGGAGGTTGATGCGAAGTTGTTCCTATAGTATCTAGTGGAGTGATCTAATTCTTGAATATTCTTTTATTTATTTCCTTCTGAATTGTCCATAGAAGGCAGGAGAAGAGTCCACAGTGTTTAGTAATTTGCTGTTGTAAGGTGCCGAAGACAATTACGGTGCGTCTTGACAATATCACCAGTGAATGCGGTTTGATCTTGCACGTACGAAGATAATATTTTCCCACGGCTTGTTGGCTAAGGTAACGAATTGTCCATAAGATGGGGATGGTTTCAACTTTTTGTTGAACAATTGGGACATACGGGATGGTCCATTAAACCCCTTTTTAAGAAAGATTTTCCCGGTGAGAATGCATTTGGTAGAAGGGCAGGAGGAAGGTGAGACCTTGAGCCAAATAGCTGTTTGATTTGGGTCCAAAGCGAATATTTTGGTTCTTGAGTGGGATACATCAAATTTTATGCTTCCTTTTTGGTGAACGTGGCCTTGAAGGTGTGTATCCCAACCTAGAAGATATTTCTTCCTTGAGTATCTCATTTTTGTTGTTGATTTATTTCTCAATTTCCCTATTTATGTCCTCCAACCAATGCTCACGGATGCGAAGTACAAAGGTACCCATTGACGGTAGCCTTGAATTGTGGGGTTTACCCATAAATAGTTCGCCTTGTTTTTCAATTGGTGTGGGCGATACATGTTGTAGCCGCCTTGGGAAGTTAACTAATTTGGGCCTCTTGTTGCCACGAATCAGCCCAAGGGTTGTACCTCCATCTAAACTTCCCGGAAGCTGTGTCTTAAATAAGTGCACGGTGTTGTTTGGCTGCATTCCATATAAGAGAGCCTTTTTCTGCGATTGTTGGTACGATAAAATACTAGGGGGTCATTTGTTGGCATATTTGGCATTCAAAGAAGTGCCCATGGCGTGTGTGGTCATGACCATTTCCACTAGATACGGGCGCCCATGGTACATTGTTGTGATACGAGATCTCGAAGTGAGACCACCATGTTTTTTGTATATTGACCATTTTACCAAAAAGCCATTTGTGATTTTGACAGGAGGAGCCACAGAGAAATTTAACATTGTAGGATTTTTTGTTTTTTGAGGACCCATTTTGGTGCAGTAGTGAAAAAGAGGTAAAGGGCATGGATTGTAAAACAACTTTGATGAGGATGAGACGGTGAAAATATTGGGGGATCTAAAGGTCCATGAGGAAAGTCATGATTTAGTTTCTCTAGAGAAGCTCTTGCCGGAGATGAAAGTCGGATTGCAGAGGAAATCAATCAATGGCGCACCAGTGTAGTGGCGGGGAAGCTGGAAAAGCCAAGAATTCTTTCGATGTTCGGCTGCACAGTGGGCTGGGGTATTGAAAAGAAGATGCGAGATTTTTCCATGATTGATTGTGAAGTGCTGAAGACTTCGAAGGTGTCAAGCGAGGGATTTAAAGTGTGAGCCTCTTGAACGAGAAGAGGATGACCGAACAACGTGTTGTCATCTAAGCTGATGGTGGGTAGTTTTTGGGAGCCATGAACAAAGATTCCATGGAGGTTATGAGAGTGGAGGGCATCTTTGAATGAGATGACCGAGCCCTTTTTCCATGAGGACAAAAATGAAGGGAGGAGGATCTCCTTGGTGAATGCCTACTGGATGAGAGAAAGGGATTAGAAAGGATTCCATTGATTAGTATGGAGAATAAGGGTGGAAAATCAGATTCATAACCCATATAATCCAAGAGGAGGTGAAACCAAAATCAGCGAAATTTTCTTGATGTAATCCCAACTTAATTTATCAAAGATTTGGAGAGATCAATTTTTGAGCATACTGCCTTCTTGGTGTGTTTTCGAAGTGAATGATTTCATGAGTGAGAATGATCCCATCGAAGTCTTTCATCCTTCCAACATATCATTTTTGTTTTGGCGAGATGAGCATTGGAGCGAGCTTGAGCCTATTAATGACTTTGAAATCACCTTGTAGATGACATTGCATAATGCAATGGTCTTGTACTTATCTGGTGTGATGGAGTGTTCTTCTTTTGGAATGAGCTTTATAAAGGTAGCATTGACGGAGAAGACATCGATGGGTTCTCTGAATTCTTCAGCCAAGCTGCCAGGACTTCCAATTTGATGAGGTCCAGTGATGAAAGAAATTAGAGTGAATCCATACGGACATAACGGATTTTCCATATTTAAATTGATCCATTGTTTGTTCCACCTCTACGAAGGAGACTACGACGGAGGAGCATCCCTTTATGTTCTTGTGTGATATTATTAAGGAATATGTTGAATGATCTTATTGATTTCTTGTTTATGCCTTTACAAGGGTTCTTGTAGAACGATTTAAAGTGATTGAGGAGCCCTTTCTTAATATTCTCATGTTCTTCTAACGTTTCTCCTTGCTTATTTTGAATCTATGCAATCCGATTGTGCATTCGTCTTTGGATAGTTGAGCGGTCAAAGAATTTGTATTCTTTTCCCCCTCCTTGAACCATCTTGTGCGGTTCACTTTCTAACGAATGCTTTCCTCATAAAATTCTTCTTTCTTCCGGTGGGAAGAATTCTCTGTTCTGGTGGCAAAGTCTACTGTTATTCCTTCATTGATTATACGTTGCTAAATTTTAAACATGGTTTGTTCCGGAGTCTTCTGTTTGTTGGAAGATGTTCCCAAATGTCGATGTTTCCTTTGCTTGATGTTTGTGTTTTTTGAGGTGTTTGAACTTTTGTTGGAATTGGTACATTTTAGAACCTACGAGGAGGGTAAACTTGTCCGAAAATTTCGGAACCATGCTTTTAAAGGTGGGATGGGTAAACCAAAAAAGCTTTCGTACGAAGGACACTTAGTGGTGACTCCGAGGCACAACCATTGAGAAGAATGGGCCAATGATCGGAACTTGAAAAGAGGTAGTATGGAAGAGTTAATGTCTCTGCCTAAGTGGATTTCAAATTGTACGTGTTAGGAAGCGATCGAGCTTGGATGCAATTTCTTGGGAGCCGGAGAACTTATTGTTCCAAGTATGCATGCCATTGGTAAAGGAAGGTCAATTAACCGAGTTTCTTTGGATAAATTCCTTTAAGTGGTAGCACCACGTGTCTAATTTGGCCCCGTCCACCTTTCTTTTCTTCTAGCTTGGTGATCATGTGAAGTCTCCTATTATCCGAGAGGGATGACGATGGTTGGAATTGAGGACTTCCATGGTGTTTAGCGACACAATTTTGTCACATTGGATCTTCGAGGAAGTAGACATTAGAGGTGTCCATGGATGTTAAGGGCCAATAAGATGGAAGGATACTTGTGAGATTATGTGAGGCATGGAAGTGAGAGGTGTGGCCAGTACGCTGGGTCCCCATACAATTTCTGAGCCTCCACAGGCTCCCGGAGGCATCTCACCGCCCTTTGAGTGGAAACCGAGCCATACTCTGGGAATGATGCTTTGAGGGTTTAGTTGTTGCATTTAGTTTCTTGAATGAAAAAAATAGAAAGGTCTTTCTGTTGTATCATGTTTTTAATCATCATGCATTTCTGGAGCTGTTGAGCCCTCGGATATTCCATGATGTTAGTTTCATTGGGAAGCTGTTCGGAGATCAGCGGGCCGTTTTAGTCAACTTGGGATGTCTGCCATATTCACCGGCATTTTCCCCCACGGTAGTTGTCCGATGCGGATACATTTCCTTACCGCCCTCTTTTTGTTTCCTTTAATAGCTTTTTCCATCCCCGGTGACTACCTAGTTGTATGTCGAGTGATCTTTCTTGATGCACGCGAAAATAAAATCACTTCTAAGTTGTCTATACGTACGTACGGTATTTTGTCATATTATTTTGTTTACGAGCCTACTCAAGTGCAAAAATTTCCAGGATCCCCTAGGTACGATGCTTTCGAGGTTCCTCTTCCATATGTTGGGAATGGCTTCCTTCCGATGTTGGGCTGGCCAAGGGGTTGTTTTGAGATGAGCCATCTATCTCCATGAGATTAGGTACACACGCCATATAATGAGATCTAGATATTTCTTGAGAATGGGTGTGAAACACAGGGGAGAAGTGGAGAGACTTTGGTTGGGGTTTTAGAATGATGGGGTCGACTTTGAGAACAAAGGTGGTGGGCTTGAATGATTCCTGGGTTTTCTTTGAGGATTCGCTATTTGGTGGAGTTGGTTTGCTAAGATACCAAAGCTATTGTTTGTGGATGAAGCGAGAGGGGCCATAGGTGGAACTTTGGGTGCGGTAGGGGTTTCTTATGGTGTTTTTTGCGGTGGGGACTTTGGTAAACCCCTCTACGTGGTATTTTCGAGCGTTGGTTTTGGGTGGCGGTTAGCGAGGACGGACATGAAACAGGTGGCCATGCGCATGACATTTCTGCCATCAAAAAAGGACATGCTCATAATCTATGGTTTGAACCCATTCAAAATCATCATGATGAAGACTTGCGAGTGCGTGAGAGCCTTTGCGAGATGCATGTAGACACGATTCTTGCATATGGTCTGTCTTAAAAGGTTTGTTTCCTCGACGACCTTGATGAACTCCCCTAAGCCATTGCCTGCCAGCGGGGATTCCTCATCCCAATATTCTATAGGTAGTGAGTACATTAAGTCCGGATAGGTGCCCGAAGCTGAAATCTTCTTTGTACGGATTGAATATTTCTTTCCGGTCTCTAAGATACGGATCCGTTGAGTTCAGCAAATAGCGGCCTCCATCTAAGATGCAATTTTTTGTTCTCAATACGATTGAAAATGGCATTGAAGAATCCTTGAGTCTGTAGGAGGGTAACATGTCCTTTTGGCTTCCATTTAGAGGCAATCCAGCCATGGAAGGCTTTCTCTGTTAGCGAGGGCCAATAAATTTTTCTATGAGTGCATGGTATTTCATGTATTGTGTTTGTGCATTGATTCGATGGCTACGTGAAGTCAATATTGGTACGGTACGACGCAATGAAGATAGGTTGTGGGGGTTACCTTTGGCTGCTGTGTGCCTACGGTCTATGCCTTGTCATTTTGTGTTTTAACGTATTTTTTTATTCTACATCCCCATAAATTAGAGAATGATTCTAGGAAAAGTTGAGCATGGTAGCATCGTGATTGCCGGCGAGAGGAAGGGGAGGGTGTCGTCCCCTCCCCTTTGGGGATGTCATTGAGTGTAGTCATTGATGGATAATTTCTGGTAGCCCTCGGATATTCGTGGCTTGGGCGGTGTGGCAAGTGCACGACCAAACCGGAGGTGTCATTGCGGGGTTGTCAAAACCCTGTGAGTTTCCATTACGGAAGCTCCAAACCTCCCTTAGAAATAATTTTTCAAATTAGAAAACTAATTACTCAACAACTAAAGTAGAATCACACACCTGGTAAGGATTTTGGTTTCATTTAGTTGTTGAGTAATTAATTTTCTAATTTGAAAAATTATTTCTGAGGAGAGTTTGGGCTTCATAATAGAGAGCCGGGGCTGACAAATGCAATACCTTCATTTAATGAAACAGCTGCACCCGACGGTTTCTATGCGAAACTGCGAAAATTATCCATCAATGACTACACCCGATAACATCCCGATGAAGAGACACCCTGCCGGCAATCAACGATGCTACCATGCCTGCTCTTTCTAGAATACTGTCCTCACAACTCTATAGAGATATAGAATAAAAACACGTATAAACACAAAATGACAGGCATAGAAACACAGCAAACATCTGAAGCAGCCAAAATAACCTCTACAACCTATCTTCATATTGCGTCGAAACAGTATTGGCCTAGCGCTCATCAAATCAATGCCTGAAATACAATACATAAATACATCACTCATAGGAAAATTTGTGTAACTTTGGCAAAGCTCTCCTTAACAGATTACTCTAAATAAACCAAAAAATATTACCCTCACGTTAAAGCTTGAAATTCTTCAATGCCATTTTCAAGCATATTGAAACAAAATTATCTTAAATGAAACACTACTATTAGACTCAACAATCATAGCTCTTAGAAGGCTAGGAAAAATATTCAATCAGTTCAAAGAAAATTTCAGGCAAACCTACAGATCAGAATAGCCTCACTACCTATAAATACCCAGGATAGCTCAAAACCATAGGCAATAACAGAAAGGAAATTCATCAAAATCAGCAAAGAAACAAACTTTCGAATACACCTCATATGCAGAATGCAATAATCTGCATCTGCGCAAAACTCTCCTTGAATATCATGATGATTTGAGTAGGTTCAAACCATAGATTATGAGCATGTCCTTTTGTGCAGAAAATGTCATGTAGCCATTTATTTCATGTCACATCATCAAACCAATATTTACCTCTGAAATACTATTAGAGGGTTTGCAAGTCCCCGGCATGTAAGGCGCTGCCATGAAAACCCTGCCGCAAAGTTCCACCCCATGGCCCCTGCGCTCCATCCACAAACAATAGCTTTGGTATATTGTGAGCCAACCTCACACCAAATAGCGAATCCTCAAAGAAAAGCCCTTGGAATCATTCAAGCCCACCACCTTTGTTCCTCGGGGTGACCCCCGCCATCTCTAAAACCCCAACCAAAAGTCTCTCCCGGCTCCCAGTTTCACCCATTCTCGATGGTCGGATCTCATTATATGGCGACTAATCTCCTTGGAGATAGATAAGCCATCTCAAAACAACCTACCCACCGGAGTGGCCCAATACGGAAGGAAGCCATTCCGGTCGTATGGAAGAAGGAACACCGGCATTGACTGGGGATACCGGAAATTTTGCACTTGAGTAGACTTGTAAACAAAATAATATGACAAAATACATCGGACGGATAGACAACAGTGATTTTTATTTCGCGTGCATCGGCAAAAGATCACTAGGCATACAACTGAGTGATCCTTTGGGATGGAAAAAGCTATTAAAGAAACAAAAAAAGGGCGAAGAACGGATACGCATCGGACAGTGTTTGTGGGGGAAATGCGGTGAGAATGGCGAGATATCCCAAGTTGACCAAGTTCCACCGGTTGATCTCCAACAGTTCCCAATGGAAACTAACATCATGGAATATCAGGGCTCCAATAGCCCAAGGGAAATGCATGATGATTAAAAACATGATGTGAGAAGAACCTTCTGTTTTCATTCAAAGAAACTAAATGCAACAACTAAACCCTCGATTACCATCATCTCTGAAGTATGCTTTGGTTTCCACTCGATGGCGATGGAGTACCTGCGGAAGCTTCGGGAGGCCTAGAAATTGTATGGGACCCAGAGATCATTACACTCTCTGACATACTCACATAATCTCCTTTAAACACATCCTTCCATCTTATTGGCTCCAACATCCATGGATACCTCTCTAATGTCTACTTCCCCTCAGATCAATACTGTGGTGTCTTCTTCAAGCACCATGGAAGTCCTCCAATTCCAACCGCAAATCATCCTCTGCAGATAATAGGAGACTTCAATATGATCACCAATAGAAGAAAAGAAAGGTGGACGAGCCAAATTAGACATGAAACGACCACTTAAAGAAATTTATCCAAAAGCCCAGTTGGAGGTGAAGCCTTCCCCTTTACCAATGGCATACATACTTGGAACAATAAGTTCTACGCTCTGAAAATTGCGTAAGCTCGATCGCTTCCTAATGTCAGAACGATGAAATCACTTAAGCGGTGGTAACTCTTCCATACTACCTCTTCAAGTTAAGATCATTGGCCCATTCAACCACGCAATGGTTGTGCCACAGGTCACCACTAAGTGTCCCTTCGGTTAAAGCTTTTTTGGCTTGCCATCCCACCTTTAAAAGCATGGTACGAAATTCTGGACAAACTTCATTCCTCCTGTGGGTTCTAAAATGTACCAATTCCAACAGCTCAAACACCTCAAAACACGGATCAACGTTGGAAACACTCCCACATTTGGGAACATCTTCCAACGGCGAGAAGATTGCAGAACAAACCATGTTTAAAATTTAGCAACGTATAATCAATGAAGGAAGAACGAGAGACTCTTTTCTCGAATGAAATTCTCTCCCGGTGGAAGAAAGAAGAACGCGAGAAATGCGCGGAAACGAGAAATCGTGCATAAGATGGCTCAAGGAGGGGGAAAAGAATACAAATTCTTTGACCGCTCAACCATCCAAAGACGAATGCAATCGGATTGCATGAATTCAAAATAGCGAGGAGAAATGCTGAAAAGAACATGAGAATATTAAGAAAGGGCTCCTCGATCACTTTCGTCTGTTCTCTGAGAACCCGAGGGGAAAGCGGAGACAACAAGAAATCAATAAGATCATTCAACATATTCCTAATATTATCACGAGAAGAACATAAGGGACTCCTCATCGAGTCTCCCTTCGAGTGGAACGAAGCAATGGATCAATTTAAATATGGGAAAATCCGCGGTCCCGGATGGATTCACCTCTAATTTCTTTCATCACTCACGAGACCTCATCAAATTGGAAGTACGAGTTGGTTGAAGAATCTAGAGAAGCGCATTGGATGCTCCCCTCTTGTCAATGCTACCTTTATAGCTCTCATTCCAAAGAAGAACACTCCACATCACAGATAAGTACGGACCCATTGCATTGTACGATGTCATCTACGAGTGATTTCAAAGTCATTGCTAATGAGCTCGAGCCTCTTGCTTCCAATGCTCATCTCGCCAAAACAAAAATGATATGTTGAAGGATGAAAGATTCTCGATGGGATCATTCTCACTCATGAAATCATTCACTCACACGAAACACACCAAGAAGCGGTGTGCTCCTAAAAATTGATCTCTCCAAATCTTTTGATAAATTAAAAGTTGGGATTACATCGAAAATTCTCACGGATTTTAGTTTAGGCTCCTCTTGGATTATATGGGTTATGAATCTGATTTCTTCACCCTTATTCTCATACTAATCAATAGAATCCTTCTCGAACCTTCTCCCCATCCCGGAAGGCATTCATGAGAGATCCCCTCTCCCCCTTCGTTTTTGTCCTCATGGAAAAAGAAGGCATAAGTCATCTCGTGATATGCCCTCCCACTCTCATAACCTCCATGGAATCTTTGTTCATGGCTCCCAAAAAACTACTTACCAACGGTTTGTGAATGACAACACGTTGTTCGGTCATCATACCATTCAAAGAGGCTCACACTTTTAAATGCTGTCGACACCTTCTAGAAGTCTTGGAGCACTTCGATCAATCATGGAAAAATCTCGGATCTTTTCCAATACCCGAAGGCCATCATACGAGTCAACATTGAAAGAATTCTTGCTTTCACGCAGCTTCTGCCTACAAGTACAGGTCGCCATTGATTGATTACGCAATCCGACTTTCATCACGGCAAGAGCTTCTATGAAAACTTAAATCATGACTTTCCTCATGGACCTTTAGATCCTCAATATTTTTCGGCCGTCTCATCCTCATCAAAGTTGTTTTACAATCCATGCCCTTTTACCTCTTTCAGGTTCTTCGCACCAAAATGGGTCCTCAAAAACAAAAAATCTGCCCGACGCAATTTCCTCTAGGGCTCCTCATCACGTCACAAATGAGCTGGTAAAATGGTCGACAGTATGGTTGCCAAAAAAATATGGTGGTCTTGACCCTCGAAGAATCCACATGTCACAACAATGCGGTCATGGGCGCCGTATCTGTGTACGATGGCTTTCTGCTACACACGCCATGGGCACTTCTTGGAGCCCAAATATGCCCAACAAATGACCCCGAAGCTCTTATCGGACTAACAGCTGCAGAAAAAGGCTCTCTTGCCTGGAATGCAGCCAAACAACACCGTGCCTTGTTCCAGAGCATAGCTTGCGGAAGTGGGGAGTGGAGGTACAACCCTTTTTTGGGCTGATTAGAGCGGCAACGAGGCCCAAATTAATTTAATCTCCTAAAGGCGGCTACAACATGTGTATCGACCACACCAATTGGAAAATACGATTAACCATTTGTGGGTAAGCACGATTCAAGGCTACGTCGGTGGGTGCAGGCGGCTCGGATACGCGGGCATTGGTTGGAGGACATAAATAGGAAATTGAGAAATAAATCGACAACGAGAAAAATGAGATACTCAAGGAAAATATCTTCTTAGGTTGGGATACACACCTCAAAGGCACGTTCACCAAAAAGGAAGCATAAAATTTGATGTATCCCACCTAAGAACCAAAATATTCGCTGGACCCAAATACGGTAAACGGTTAACCGGCCTAAGGTCTCCACCAACCATAAGCTCCTACCACAATGCATTCTCACTGAGAAAATCTTCTAAAAAGGGTTTAATGGACCATCCGGATGTCCCAGGCTGGTGCATGGCAATTGTTCAATGCAAGTTGGAAACCATCACGCATCTTATGGACACACATCTTGGCCAACAAGGTTTTGTGGGAAAATATTGTCTTGGGATGCGAAGATCAAACCGCATTCACGGTGATATTGTCGATGCCATGCGTAATTGGCCATCGCTGCCACAACAGCAAATTACTAAATACTGCTGTGGACTCTTCTCCGGGCCTTCTTCTGGACAATCTGAGAGAAATAAATAAAAGAATATTCGAAATTAGATCACTCCACTAGATACTATGTGGAACAATCTCTTGCATCAACCTCCAAAACGCGCGCCACAATTAGCGGGACTCTAGTTTTCAACTCAAGATCATGAGAAACTAATATGGGAGGGCGCGTCTCTTACGGTAACTTTCCACCCCTCCGAGCGCTAACACTCCTCAACCTCATCAATAGTCATGATACTTGGATTCCTCCACTGTTTGGGTTGATCGAGGTGAATTTTGATGGTGCCTCAGAAAGGCAACCCGGAGCTATTGGATTTGGAGAGCATCTTTCATGATCGTAGGAAGCTCCCTCTTGATCTTCTATGGATCCTTAGGATTGGATTCTAACAATTAATTTGAACTTGAAGGTTTATGGCGGTCTTTGTCTACCTACGGAGGGCATAATTATTTCCCAATTGAAATAGAAGGAGACTCTCAAATCCTCATTAACGCAAATCATCTCCTCATGGTATATAGGCTACATCAAGGTGGCTAAAAGTTGGCATATAAATTTTGCTAGTTGAGCTCTTAGAATAGTGAAAAGCGTAGCCTGATAAGACAATTTCTTCAAGCATGTAAACGATATGGTAAAAAAAGTTGAGATATCTTTGTGATAAGAGCGTGTTTGTGATCGAAATATCCAATCTGACCCCCTCAACACTCTCCATGATACTTATCTCTTTAAGAATGCCATAAGTTGGTGCACCTTGGATGCAACACTCCCATGTGTGGGTGATTAATAAAGAGAGCGACATACGGTGAGCCCACGGTGTCGACACATGGCTTGGCCACATGGTCTGTGAGCTCGAATGTGGAAATTTATTTAGGCCAGCTGCCCCTACCATCATGTTTTCATTAATTCACTGGGTTGTCGATGCATTCACTGCGGCTTCCATGCCTTCGAACAATGGCCCTCCTCAAACTTTCCACTACAATTATATCATCACATGCAACGGTTTCGAGAGGCAGGCTATAGAACATCATAGGAGGCGATGTAGTCTTTCCTACGTATCATTCTTGCTCCTTCTTTTGTTGGGAAAAATGCAAGAGGGGGGTGAATCGAGTAGCTAACCATAATTAAATATTTTTACTTTTTCATTCCTTAAAACCCATACGCTACTTTCTTTTAGTAAACTAGCGTATATACGCGGATCCCCTTTATGAAACTAGCGTATACACAGAGATCTAGATATGTCATTAAATCTTCACTTCTATTATTCCATCATTCATTCATCAGATGTTTAATAAACAGTAAACATGTGCAGTAAGAACAGAATAAACCATCACACAAAGCATCACACATGAACACCAGGATTTTTAGGTGGAAACCCAAGTCAGGAGAAAACCACCGCTGCAGTTGCTCAGCCTTCAATATTTTATTATAGAGAAAACATCTTACAACATATGTGCTGGCGCAGACTTGACCAGCACGCAGGCACCCACCTGCGCTCGTTTACCAGCCTCTCCTGGAAGGGAGCTCCAACCCCCTGACTCGTTTACCAGCCTCTCCTGGAAGAGAGCTACGACCCCCCGATCTCGTTTACCAGCCTCACCTGGAAGGGAGCTACAACCCCCTGACTGAAGGCTACAACCTTCAGCACCACCTTGGACCACGTTTCATCAATTTTCACACTGGATCCAACAACTTCAATAGAACACCACTTGCAGGCCACATTTCATCATATTTTCATACTGGACCCTTTCCATACTTTTAAGCACAACCATACATCATCAACAGATACATATCAACACAGATCAGATAGCATAAACACAGCAGAACAGCTCAGATATTCATACCCCTTGCTTCAGCAAACCCTAGTTTGCATACGCTCTTTTACTTCACTGATTTCGCGTATATACGCGCTTCCGTCCACACAAACCGGCGTATACCTCAGTGTATATTTTATTGCGCATACGCGCTTTCTCTTCGCTGAAGCTGCGTATATACGCGCTTCCTCCGCGGCGAAGTAGCGTATAGATCTTCAATCATTACAAAGCAGCATACTTCATCAGATCAGATATTCAGTTCAGATCTACCCTTTTGCTTCAGACAGATGTTCGCCTAGATGTTCGCCTCATCACAGATCTAATCACTCCATAAATAGATCTAGCAAATACAAGTACATTTCAGATCTAAAGATCCCGCTTCATCATTTCTTCATAAGTGCTTCATAGATTCAGATCTATCATCAAACCTTTACCCTTTCCATACAGATATACTTCACAGAGAAGTATTCATTCAAGCTCAGACATCTTTCTCTCACACTTGTGATTTGCACAATGAAATTGTTCTCCTTATATAGGTTTATCCTTTTTCAATACCATGAGCCCCTTTTTCAATACCATGGGCCAAAACAATACCATGAGCCCAAAACTACCTGGACGGGGTCAATTAGGCGGATCATTACCCAATACCATGGGTCAATACCATGGTGGTTACCCTTGGTTTTGCATTTTTTGAGCGCTTTAGCCCATACGCGACTTGGCACGTTCTTTTCCGCGTGCATACGCGACTTCCCCTAGGCCAATCCGCGTATACCAAGAGACATACTCTTTTTCATCATACTTTGAGTACATTCTGAAATCCTTTCTTCATAGCCTTCTGTACACATTGTAGAAACATCATATTTTCTTCATTAGGAACACATTCTCTTAAGCACAACTTCATCAAGTAAGTTGTCATCATCTTCATCAAGTGGGTTGCCTTTCAAGGACAACACTTAGCATCATATTGTCAACAAACATCATATCACATCAGATTTACATCATTTACCAAGTCCATCAAGTCAAGCATAACTTCATCAGGTGGATTGCCATCAAGGACAACACATGTCAACAGTCGCATGTCTTCATCTTCATTCGGTGGGTTGCCATCAAGGACAACACTCTGCATCATATTTCCAACAATCTCCCCCTTTGGACTTGATGGCAACCACGATGGTGTTTGGTTACCATAGCAGATAGATACCATGTCACTCTCCCAAAAATGTCACTCTCCCAAATATGTCACTCTCCCAAATATTTGACATCATTATCTTCTCTTCATTCAAACACCATGTCACTCTCCCCCTTTGACATCAAGGGCAAAGGGCGGATCAAAACCAACACTCTCCCCCTTTTCTCCTCATGTGGAAGAAACATTCTGCAGATCTGATATGTGCTGAAGTGGCCAAACTCCCCCTGAGTTCATGCTGAATCTTCAAACATATTTTTCAATGAAGTACATGACTCTATAAACTTCCTATCACCAAAGACTCATACTTACATCAATTATCCATCCAAGTGGATTTACATATGAGACTCAACTACCCAACCAAGTGGGTTTACAAATTTGACTCAGCTACCCAACCAAGTGGGTTTACAAAAATGACTCAGCTACCCAACCAAGTGGGTTTACAAATTGACAATTCCTTACATGACTGAATATTACAATTTTACAACATGGGTCTCAACAAGACCTTTTCATCAAACTACAAATATAGCTTTTAAGACCAACACCAGAAAGTCCTCAAGAAAGAGAACATATTTCAGAACCATCATAATGCCAACACTGCATTATAGTTAGCAAAGCTAATGCTCCCCCTGAATCTGTGCAACCAAGCAATCTTTCCAAATGACTAAGGCTCCCCCTTAGTTTGTGCATCCTGAAAACTTCCACCAACAAATCATCAAGACATCTTCATCAAAACATTAGAAACAGAATTATGAGAACTGGAACACCACCAGAGATACCAAACAGTATCAGAGATACCAGACAGCACTGCAGCTGTGCTGAAGAATGCTGAACCAACCAAAAAATTGTCAGCAACCAAACATACGCGGTTTTATGTGCAGGAACTCGCGTACATACGCGACTGTGTTTCAGGAAACCCGCGTATTCCAAGCCATCTTCTAAATTTCAACTAGATCTGATTCTTTGTGAGGCAAAGACAGTGTTCAGCTTCTTTTGAATGCTTCTCTGGATTACAGATAGATAGAACAATTTAGTTGTGTCTTCAAGCGTCATCCAATGGTTGTAGCAAAGGCACATTAGTAACCAAGCCTTCAGATTCTTTGCACCATCAATACAATCTTTCCAAGAAAGTTTATCATACCAGAACAACAACTTCTCATAAGTGTCAAGCAATCATTCATGTGGTCCACCACCATCCTACATCACCATGACCTTTAAGATTTAACATGAAGTAACATATGTAGGAACAGATCTCAACCATAGTAACGACTATGCATGAACTATTCTTATCTCTGAATCATAAGACTTCCAATTTTATCCAGCAGATAAACTTCAGCAAGCAGTAAACATAGTTCATCTCATCATCATAAACCATGTACCAATTCATCATCATTTGAGCATGAGTATCACAAAAACCAAAGAACAAGCAGTCATATTGCCAACAATGCAATCATTAGTATTCAACCTGCTGCTCCCCCTAAACCAGTGCTCTTCCTTAGCTTGTGCAATCTGAAGCACCTTCAACAGCAAATCATCAGCAACAATCTCTGCATGATCTATCCTCATCTCTGAATTATAAGAATTTCATTTCAACAATGAATGCTCTTCATCATAAAGTAACCAGGCTTCATCCATAATCTTCAACACAAGAACCCATGTATCATTTCATTATCAAGAGTATAACCAGAATGATGCTAACAGTGCAATCATCAGCAGTCAGACTGATGCTCCCCCTGGACCTCTGCTCCAGATCTTCAGTTATCAGATAAATTTCCTTATCATCAATGCATACGCAGCTGTGTCAGCTGGAACTCGCGTGTATACGCGACTTTGGTGAATATAACCCGCGTATGGAAAGTTAAACATAGAAATATTTCACATTCCTTTATCTCCCCCTGCAAATTTACCTTCTGTTCCTGTCTTTTCTTCACACCAGATGCACTGTCAGAAATACATATAACCAGAATAATTAAATCAACCATGAGAGACATCATACATTGCTCCCCCTGTGACGATACATTACTAGATCTTATAATGTATCTCACATTATTCCTGCAGTCAATAAGAAAGGTCAGCTTCAGAAGCGGATGACTGCAGTAGGGTCAGAATTCCCTACGTTTCTGATCGGTCCTTGAACTGAGTGTTTTCTTCAAGAAAATCATTGTCTTCTAGAGCATCCACAAAAGTATCCTTTTCTTCTCTAGATTGATTCTTATTCCATCCCTCCATCCTTTTCCAGACTTGTTTAAACTTTCTATTTGTGTGCTGGAAGTTATCCAATTTCTCATATCTGTTCAACCTGCATTCCTTTTCCACATGCCCATACTTGTTGCAAGAATAACATCTTATGTGTCCAGAGAAATAAGCATGAGTATTTCTAATCTTTCTCCTTTTACAATCAGCTGCTTTATGTCCATACTTGTTACATGAGAAACAATATCCCTTGAAGCTACCAGAGTACCTGTTTGTTTGTGGCTGAATTGTCCTGCTTCTGCAATTTGCTGCAACATGCCCATAGTTATGACATTTAAAACATTCAATGTTCTTGAATGAATTCCTTTGAGAATTCATGATTGTTGGTTGATATTTTGACTCTTTCAACACTTCAGATTTTGCATTGATGTCCTTTGATTCTTTAGTACCTCCTTGAGAGCTAGATTCTCCTTTAACAGTTTCATGGAAACCAAGACCAAGTTTGATAGCAGGAGACCTTTGATTACTCAGAATATTGTCCAAAATATTAGTACTATCTTGGAACCTCAAAAGTTTAACTTTTTCTTCTAATCTACCTTTGAGAATGTTTACCTCAACCTCCAAGGCTTGACATTGTTTTGTCATGCTTTCTTCTTTCCTTCTTCCATCTTCTACTTGATCCTTCAGATTTAGAATCTCTTCTTTCAACCAATTTTTGTTTTCTTCACATGTTTGTTCTAGCTCTTCATTCTGCTTATTTGATTTTTCCAGAACCCTTTTGAGAGAGATGATTTCTGCTTCAAGGTCAAAAGTTTAACCTTTTCTTCTAATTTACCTTTGAGAATGTTTACCTCAACCTCCAAGGCTTGACATTGCTTTGTCATGCTTTCTTCTTTTCTTCTTCCATCTTCAACTTGATCCTTCAGATTTAGAATCTCTTCTTTCAACCAATCTTCATTTCCTTCACATGTTTGTTGCGGCTCTTCATTCTTCTTATTTGATTTTTCCAGATCTTCTTTGAGAGAGATGATTTCTGCTTCAAGGCCTTCCTTTTCAAATGACAGAGGTTCTTCATTCTTCTTATTTGATGCTTCAAGATTTGTTTGTAGAAAGATGATTGCAGCTTCAAGTCCTTCATTCTTCTTGCTTGATTTTTCAGATCTGCATTTAGATTGTTGATTTCTGCTTCTATTTCTTTAATACGATTTTGATACTTGTCCACTTGAACATTCAACATTTCTATTTGTTCTTTCATTTGAGAGATCATCTCTTTGTTGATAGAATCTTTCTTATCAATTGCTCTTTGTTGTTCTTCATCTTTGATCTTGAGAGCTTTCTCTATTTCCAAAGCACTACTTTCACAAACTTCATTATTGTTTGTACCATCAAGATCATGCAAAGGATGACCCCAATCACTATCTGATTCATCTTCTTCAATTTCTGCTAACCATGTTTTCTGAGAGATCTCCTTGCTTCGAGTAGGCTTCTTCTTTTTCTTCTTTGCCATGAGCACTTGTAGAGCTTCGTCAGAATCTATTTCATCTTCTTCAATTTTTGCTATACATGATTTATGAGGTATCTCCTTTCCTTGAGTAACCTTCTTCTTTTGCTTCTTTGCCATGAGCACTTTCAGATCATGGTCAGAATCTTCTTCATCTTCACTGGACACTTCATCATCATCTTCTTTTGCATAATAAATCTTTCTCTTTTCAAATTGTTTCCCTTTACCATGCTTTTCTTTATAAGGACATTTAGCAGCATAATGACCAACTTTTCCACACTCAAAACATTTGAAGGGAAGCTTACCTTTGAATCTTCCAGTACCTAGTTGGAGCTTTCTCACGAAATTCGCTTCTTCTTCATCGGATATATAGCTGGATTCTTTGACAAATTCCTTTTCCTTTCCTTTTGTAGATGCCTTAAAAGCAGCTTCTCTGATTTGGGAAGGACCTCCTTGTCTCATTTCAAAAGCAGTCAGAATACCATGCAATTGAACAACAGAAAGAGTTTGCAGATCTTGCCTTTCTTCAATAGCCGAAACTTTAGAGTCAAATTTAGAAGTCAAGGATCTTAAGACCTTTTCCACCAGAGTAATATCAGTTATGGTTTCTCCCAAATTTCTCATTCGATTTACAATATCATCCAGACGAAGAAAGAAACTGGCAACACTCTCATCACTATGCATCTTCAAATTTTCATATTCAATTCTAAGAGTTTGGAGTTTTGCACTTTTTACCTTTGTGTCTCCTTCATAGCTTAGAATGATTTTTTCCCATATGTCTTTTGCCGAATGTAGCTGCATCACTTTAGCAAATTCTGATTCAGACATGCTTCCCAATAAGACATTCACTGCTTTGGCATTGATTTCATACTTCTTTCTTTCAGCTGCATCAGTAGGAATACTTGCCGGGTATTGATAACCTTCTTCCACGATTGCCCATACATCCGCACCAAGACTTTGCAGATATGCTTTTGTTTGTACCTTCCAGAATATCAGATTGCTTCCATTGAATAGAGGTGGCTTTATAGACATTACTCCTTCTTGACTTCCCATTGCGACGGATCTCCTTTAAGCGATCAAGCTTCTGCACAAGGACCTCCCTCTGATACCAATTGTTGGGAAAAATACTGAGAGGGGGGGGGTGAATCAGTATTTACTGCATATTCAAACTTTTTACTTTTTCATTCCTTAAAACCCATACGCTACTTTACTACAGTAAACCAGCGTATATACGCGGATCCCATTTATGAAACTAGCGTATACACAGAGATTTAGATATGTCATTAAATATTCACTTAAACCATTCCATCATTTATTCATCAGATATTCAATAAGCAGTAAACAGGTGCAGTAAGAACAGAATAAACCATCACACAAAGCATCACACATGAACACCAGGATTTTTAGGTGGAAACCCAAATCGGGAGAAAACCACCGCTGCAGTTGCTCGGCCTTCAATATTTTATTATAGAGAAAACATCTTACAACATATGTGCTGGCGCAGACTTCGACTCTAGAAGACAGCCAGGAACCCAATGAGACACGTTTACTCGGGCCTTCTCCGGAAGGGAGCCCGTCTCGACTTGCGACTACCTCTCTGAAGGGAGCTACGACCCCCCGATCCCCACTGCACTTTTCACCCGGAAGGGAGCGATAACCCTCGACCGGGCTACAACCGCACTCACTCTTGACCACATTTCTCATCAATTTTCACACTGGATCGAACAACTTCAATAGAACAACACTTGCAGGCCACATTTCATCATATTTTCAAACTAGACCTTTCCATACTTTTAAGCTCAAACATACATCACCAACATACCTATCAACAATGCATCGTATAGCGTAAACACAGTTGGTGAATACACGTATATTTCATACCCTTGCTTCAACAAACCCTAGTTTGCATACGTCGCACTTCATGGATGTCGCGTATATACGCATCATCTACATAAACTCCGCGTATACCGTACAAATTACATAATCACTCTAATATGCATACGCACCTTCGGCGAAGCCGCGTATATACGCGCTTCCTCTTCGGTGAAGTAGCGTATAGATCTTCAACCATCATAGAGTAGCACACTTCTTCAGATCAGACAATCAGTTCAGATTTAACCCTTTACTTCAGACAGATGTTCGCCTCATCACAGATCCAATCACTCCATAAACAGATCTAGCAAATATAGATACATTTCAGATCTAGATATCCTGCTTCATCATTTCTTCATAGGTGCTTTATAGATTCAGATCTATCATCAAACCTTTACCCTTTCCATACAGATATACTTCATAGAGAAGTATTCATTCAAGCTTAGACATCTTGCTCTCACACTCATGATTTTCACAATGAATTTCTTCTCCTTATATAGGTTTACCCTTTTCAATACCATGAGCCCCTTTTTCAATACCATGAGCCCAAAACCACATTACTTCCAATGGTGTTCCTGGAGGGGGTCAATTAGGCGAAACATTACCCAATACAATGGGTCAATACCATGGTGATTACCCTTGGTTTTGCACTTTTAGAGCGCTTTTGCCCATACGCGACTTATAATGTTCTTTCCCGCGTGCATACACGACTTCCCATAGACAGATCCGCGTATTCCTAGAGACATACTCTTTTCATCATACTTTGAGCACATTCTGAATTCCTTTCTTCATTGCCTTCTGTACACACTGTAGATACATCATATTTTCTTCATTAAGAACATATTCTAGCAAGCACAACTTCATCAAATAAGTTGCCATCATCTTTCATCACAGTTGCCTTTCAAGGACAACACTAAAGACTGGTATTGTCAAAAAACATCATATCACATCAGATTTACATCATTTACTAAGTCCATGAAGTCAAGAATAACTTCAATGTGGATTGCCACTAAGGACAACACTGACTAAGTATTTCCAACAAAAAGAGTTAAAGAAAAGGCAATAGTTTTAGAATTTTAGATTTAATCCAAAGTTTGGAACAATAGGGTACAAAGTCAGAAGATCTCAGAAAAAGGAAATGCAGAGAGAAAACTAGGAAATGAGCAACCCTTGCCATTGATGTCAAAGGGGGAGGAAAAGCAAAAAGGAGCTTCTATAAGGCAAACAAAGGAAGAGTATTGCCATCAATTCCAAGGGGGGAGACTGTTGGAAATGTTGTCATTGATGGAAAAGGAGATGACAAAGGAGGAGCACCAGAAAGGTAGCAGAGACATCAGAAGAAATAGAGACAAAGAGAGATAGAAAAAGAGAAGTAAGGAGAAGCATCAGTCAAGGAGCAGAGGATAGCAAAGAAGCAGAAAACTATTCAAGGTGTAGAGTGGGTATCTTTAAGTGTTCAGCATTGCATGGGTATGGTGAGACTCTGTAATTCGAAGTATAAATGGCTCCTATGTGAAATTATGATTAACTCTGTACATGGATTTACTGTGGAGTATAGTGTGTGAGGTTATATATATACTAAGGAAATTAGAGTCATAACACAGTGAACCCGCAAAGGAAACTGTGAAATTAGGTGATGGCACAGTAATAATTGTATGGGAAATGCTCTGAATGAATTTCTATGTAGAGGTTTTGTGGTCGATATTGGTGAAGTCAAGTTTAAAATTTCTGGGTTGAAGTATTAAATTGAATTGATATGTTACGAATTTGGGCTGGATTCATATAATCTATTTTATGAAGAAATTATGTATTTTATGGTGAATGTACATTACTGTGGAAGTGAGTAGATGAAAATTTCAATGTGTGCATAGCATTCTTGGAGTATCACATTGCAGAGATCGTGAAAATAGATCGACGGCGTAGTTCGATTGCTATGAATGAGATTTAACTACAATGGAGATTCATTATAATGATAACAGTTGATTAGTATCATTGAACGGTATTGGAACCACGAGTTAGTGTTGTACGTGAAAGCTAAGCGGAACTCGGAAGATGGAACCCGGTAGTGGAACGCGGAGTTAGGCGGAACCTCGAGCCAAAAGGGCGGAACCATGACCAGATGAACAGTGACGGTGGTTTACGGTTTTCATCGCACCACCTTTACACGGTGATCGATATTTGAGGAGGTGGGAGTGATTCCACAGGACGAACGACGCGTGTCCCAGAGAAAGTTGGCAAAACCACTCTCACTGCGCGCCATCGCACGTTATAGTTTGTACCAAGATGACGAGCGATATTGTGATGAGTCAAGATTTGCGCCATCGAACGATGATCGTATGCCGGACTTGCACCAAGTTTAATAAAAGAGCTCGGATCATATCGAAAACGATCGACTCGTGTAGATTCTACCGTGTGGGTCCTAACCGTACTTATCATATGGTTATGTGTTTAAAATAGAGCGTTGTATTTAATATAAAAAGGCGAAGGGTCATGCTTCAGTCCCGCGTTCGGAGATATATATATATATATATATATATATATATATATATATATATATATATATATATATATATATATATATATATATATTATGAGGAAACCATGAGCATATAAGAATTTATTTATGTTAATATATATCGAATGTTGATCCGTTGGGGTTTAAGCCAAAGTCAAGGATACTATGCAGCATTTCGAAACACTGGGTAAAAAAACAAATTTACAATATATTGGTATATTATGTTGTGAGCTAATACTACAGTTGTTCTAAATCAATCATATAAGTGCAAAGGCCCGAAAAGTTGGAGATGCATGGTTATATGCATAGAAAGAAAAATCGGGTTAAGTACTAAATTGAGTGTAGGTAATTTTATGTGAAAGTAAGTTTTAATTATTTAAATTGCCAGCCAAGAAAATGGAGTATTGAAATTTCCCAGGTCGACAGTCGGATTGAGTACAAATTTGCTGTATTCATTTTATATGCACACAGAAAGAGGAAGAATGAGGCCTGACAGAGGAAACCAAAGATTGTAGAGTTGAAGAGATGTACAAAAAAGGGATTCAAAAGTGTAGTGAATAGGTGGAATATGCAGATGATAGTGACCAAAGAGTATATAGAACAGGATCTTAACAGTAGCAGGAAAAGACAAATCCAGTAAAGCCAAAATCCAGAAAAGGAGCTGAGTGAAATTGAAATATGTATGTGAATGTAAATGTTGTAATTAATTTTTTATTGTTTGTGATGCAAAGGCAAGTATCCTAAGGAAAAGATAACTCCCACTGTAGCATGCAATTTTTTTCATATTGGTATAATTTTAAAATTGAGTTGGATAAAGGAATGAGAAGACAGAAGCCAAAGAGTCATGACTGTTCACTCCAAATTCCTTGTGAAATACAAACAGTCATGTGAGAATATCTATATATAATATCAATTTGATGTGCTCAAGAAGATAGAGAGAGAGAAAATATAAAGAAGGCAGAGTATAGAAGTGTAAGACAGAGAAGATTAAGAAAAGAAGAGAAGAAAGACAAGCTACATAACAGAGCTGATATCTGAGGTAAATCAGCAAACATTTAGTTTGAAAAATTGAGGAAGTTGGAACTTCCCTATCAAGTTGCAGCTTGATAGCTGTTAGTTGTAGCTGACTGAGGTTGGAGCATCCTATAGGTTGGTGCCTGCAGAAAATTGAAGGGAGTTGGTGCTTCCTTGCAAGTTGTAGCTTGCAAAATTGAGGTAGGAGCCTCCTGTAGGTTGGTGCCTGTAAAAAAACAATAGTGAGAGGGAGTTGGAGCTTGCCTTTGCATCACAACAACAATAAGATGTGGTTTTCTCCTTTTATGGGTTTCTACGTATATCTGGTGTCTCTGTGCATGATTTTTATGTGTTGATCTGATTTATATCATCTTCTTAATACCTGCTGCTCTCATATTCTAAGATTTCTCACATATTAAGTTAGACATGAAATGAAGGTGTAAATAAGGTTTGATAAAAGTTTAAAAGATTATGAATGTGTTAAACCGATTCACCCCCCCCCCCACCCCACCCCCTCTTAGTTTAACTAAGAGTTCAACATCTATAACATAAAAAGAGATTTTAAATTGGCTTAATAAACATCCCTTTTTCATTCACTATTTTATCCTCTGCGTTTTTTAACAAATTCTACTCCTTATAGCAACTGTGGGCTATCACTGTTTTTAAAGGTAGCTAGGATATTTAAGACTGACAAAAACACCCCCACCTATCACTATATTGATTCTTTTGTACTTTTAACAGACCAAGTTTTTTCTTTGTTTACACTGTCAGGACATCCTTTCAGGCAATTTTGAGATCTCTGCTCAACACAAGAAGAAAAACACCTTCTAGACTAATTTTGGGACCTTCAAACATAAGAAGGCCTTCTTTGGTTTTGACAAAAACTCTATCTTTGTACCACTGTCTATCTTTGTGTTTTTAAATGGTGAAGTGCTTTCAAAACCACTATTTCTTCTTAGGGAAAACATAGCAAAACACCCCCTTCAAACTTTGAATTTTACCATGAGTAAATGGAAAATACCTCGAAGATTGTTCACGAGCCTTGGTTGATCGATGAACAACCTTTAAAAGTGTTTTTGGGAAGCCAATGAGGGAGCGGTGCGTTTGAAGCAGATGGCGCCGCGCGCATGAGAGCTGTCAGGTCGGCTTTAGGCGGAGGTGAACGAGGATGCACAGACGTGCCGCGCACTGCATAGTAGTTAAAGTGCTTTGTATTTGTGCTCACAGGCATGCCGCGCAGGCTTTCTGAGCCTCAAACTTTGAAATCTTACCCGAAACCAACTTTCTTCTCCAGTGAGAAGCTCGTGGAGTATGCTCAGGCTTTTGAAATTTCAAATGGGGCCTTTGAAATGGTCTCCTCTGCCTTTATAATTTGAAAGAAGATTCAAATGTCCTCATATCATGCTTTGAAGGGTTTATATGTTTTGAAAAGGCCTTTTTGTTTTGTCAAAACATGAATCACTGTTTTTGTAATTTCATCACCTTTAAAACATTACAAAGACCCATCTTCGATCAAGTTATAAAAATGCCGCGGTCAGCCTCCTTTTAAAGACACCATAGTCATGGCTTTCATTGAAGTAAAAAGGCCTCTTTAAGAAACAAAACCCCCTTCACTGCCTTTTCACTTAGGAAATAAGTATGTCATTGTTTTTCCTTTAAAGGGAAATTCTTAGGAGCCATATCAAGGACTATTGATGCATCTTTTGCCATATATCTTGGAAGGAAATGATTTACAATTCTAGAACTCATTTTGGCAATTCAAATCTCTTGATGTTTGATGATGATTTAAACCCCTTGTGAAGTTGATCAAAAACTGTTAGGTGCCTTTGGACATTTTCCTTTGACTGTGGATGAAGCTTTGTTTTAACTCACCAATGGCTTGATTCATATATGTTGATCAAGGAGAAAGGCCTTTAGAAACTCTTAATGTAATTACATACAAAAATAGGGTTTGTTCATATGTACATAAAGAAGTCTTTGTCTGTGACAGTGATATGCCTTATTTCTTTGAGTGTTGTCTCTGAATTTAAAACATTTGTCATACCCTTTCCTCACACATACTGTCTCTGTATTCATTTGCAAAAGTATCTTTCAGAAGCAAGGCTTAGACTATCTTCTTTGTCATTTTGATAAGGTTGTTCTAAGTTTGGGCATTCTAGCCTCAGATTACCCTTTGAAGGAGACCTTTGATAGAAGAAAATAAAATCTTTTTTGAATACCATAATATCACTGCTTGGCCATCTGCTTAACAACATTTTCTACTCATAATCATCCAATGGTTTCCCACTGCATTTCATTTCTGTCTTTCAAACAGTGAAACCATGTAAGCAATCCTTGAAACACCAATGCTATGTTAGTGGTTTCATCCATTGGAGAAAAAGGTGTAAACAAGTTTTTAGGCCATTTGCAAAATTGTTAGCCTTGTTCTCTTTGAATGAAGTTATACCTCTGTTCCTGACCCTCTGCTTGTTAAATGAAGGAGGCCCTTATCACATTTCCAAACCATATTCTTTTAAATGAAGGAGGTTTACAACAAATGACCCAACCATCTGCTCCTGCTTGGAGGAGGTTTTACACAGTCACCCAACCATCTGCTCATGTTTGGAGGAGGTTTTACACAGTCACCCAACCGTCTGCTCATGCTTGGAGGCGGTTAACAACTAGGGAAATTTCATCCCTTTCTCAAAATGTGTCATCTTTCCTTGCAATGCCTATCTCTGCTTGGTATATCACAGTAAGTAATAAAAGTGAAAAATTGACAATATGCCATGAGGGGCATGCTCTGAGATGTGTATCCTATTGATAGAATACCCTTATGAATCTTCTGACCCCAGGAGCAACATGACTTGTATCTGTAGAGTATTACTTGCTAGTCATTAGTCACTAAACTTTTTGATTCTGTTTGCAGAATTTCATTAAATTTCCTCTTTGTCCAATACTCTTATCCTAGGCTCGAAACAATATGAGAGGCAGTTGTCTTCTCATGTTTAGTTTAATAATGTCTTCTGGAACACTGGTACACTTCTGCTTTTGAAAAAGACACTGAAACAATGTAAATCCACCTAATATCAGTTTGGCCTTTGAAACATGTACTATTGAGACATCAAGAATTTTTAGTGGCACGACCTAAGGGTGTATCAAGCTTTGTTTTGCAGATTAAAATCCAATTCAGGGTTGGCTGGTAGTGAATAAAATATTTTGGATCATGATGCTTTTGTCAAGGAATGATTTCCTATAGTGCCACTACCTAACTTAGGGGAGAGTTTTGACAGATTTGGAGTATTCTCTTTGGTATGATCAGATCTCAAGATGAGATATGACCAGAGGTAGAGTAGTTGGCATTCTTATCAATCAGTTGGTCAATGAATGAGCTGGGGATGAGGGTGAATGACAGCATATGACTTTAGCTTATGACAGCTGATGGACAAGCTTGTATGACTGAGACTAGATAGGGCTTGACAACTAGGTTTTTTCTCATCATAGGCTGATTGAAAAGGTAGGAGGACAAAATGTTTAGGGGTGTTTTCTAGCTGACAAATTTGAGATCAGCTTCTAGAAAAATTGGCTTTAAAAACTAGTCATCATCAATAGGTGAAAAATACTGATGAATAATACCACCAAAAAGCTTTTCAGGTTGGTCCTGACTAATGGTACACACCCACTAAGGAGGAAATTTATTTTATTACAGGACTATCGAGGAGAGGGGTGGATTTTCCCTCATTCCTAGACATGCCAGCTGGTTGTGTAGCAGGGAGTCAGTTAGTTTCCTCCCAGAGATACATTGGAGCTCACGTATTGTCTCCTTCAGAGTTTCAGGTACCTGGAGGTCAGTTATGTATAGGTGCTTTTGGTAGACAGGATGTGAAGTGCCTCTGTATTATCTCTTTGATCATTTCACACAACACCAGTGAAAGGCAATGCATTAGTTGAACGCTTTTATATTACATTGATTCTTTAGTACAATAGCCATGAATTGTCAGGTGGTCTGCCATTTTTTGCAACAGTTTTGTACGGCCTTAGATAGATGTTGTGCTTATGCACAAGGGAGGGTCAACTTCCCTTTTGCTTCAAAGCTGTTTTTTTTATTTTTTGAGAGGTTTCTAGAGATGAGACCTAGTTTTGTCTGACAGCCTCGTAGGCCAATGTTCGAGGCCTGGATGCACATATGGGGGAAGATGATGCCCAAGAGAGGAGACACTATGTTTCCAGCGAGGATATCACATGATTCGCTTGACTTATTAGCCAGTGTTGGTGGGCTGCATCCCTTCATTATGGTCCCATGTCCTTATGTTGGACTAGATTGGTGAGGGTGTCCCAATATCCACTTCACTCCTGATGAGCCGCCAGATGATAGAGGTAATATTACTGTTTTATTTATATTTATTCTAACATGTTCTTTAACTTGTTTTATTAAATTGTGTAATGAAATTGTCTAGTTATTGTTGTGTACTTGTATATATTTTGCAGACATTGGCTCTTTTGATGGCGATGAGATGCCAGATCCACCACATGATTCAGGTGTTGATCATGATGATTACGATCAGGAGATGGCTAATGCACTGGAGGATGAGGCCGGTGGTGCAGTAGAGAGACGTGCTGATCCTGCGCCTCATGGTGCACCGGTATTGCCTTTTTCTAGGCATGGTCGACCTGAGACCAGATATCGGATGGAGTTGGGCAGCCAACTTTGTGGATTGATTTCAGATGTGGGCATCAGGCCCGCTCATTACAGAGAGATACAGGGTGATGATAGACTGTTATAGATGTGGAGAGGCATGTTGTGTGACATGTATGTCCTGATGTGACATGTCATAGGAGCTACAATAGCTATTACATGATTTAGGAGGATTGCCCATAGCTATAGGCATTGTTGAGTTGCAGCACGTGATGGACAGTCTGCCAGCAGCGACTCAGATGCATCTCGTGATCGTTCACCTCGCGACGTGCCTGATGATCAACATGAGGCTCCACTAGTAGCATCTGACACTAGTCATCATGGAGATGAGGCTGGACCATTGGCCACATCCAGTCAACAGCCTGTAGCATCCATCATGAGTACTAGTCATGATCATCATGAGCAGGCTGGACCATCGACCACCGAGGCTATAATACTATTGACTGAGCAAGCCTCCACTACTACTGCGCCTCATATTGATCATGTTGTACTACCACCAACGGATGCATCCATCAGTACTAGTGATCATCATGATCATGAGCAGGCTAATCGACCATCAATTGTCGAGGCTGCATCCAGCTTTAGTGAGCAAGCTGCATCCACTTGTACTAGTGTTATTGATGTTGTTATACTACCACCAGTGCTTGATCCATGACATTTATATTACAGTTGCATATTTTTAACATTATTCAGTTATATATATATATATATATATATATGGTCCATGTATTTTATGTTCATGTTGCAGTTGTACTTAATTTTCATGTTGATGATCATCATGATGTGGCGCATATTGTTAGTCATGTTAGATATGTTCATTTAATGTTTAGCTTGCAGATAGATGTGTATATGTGATCGGCGCATGAGTTATTTGACATTATATTGAGATGTATATTTTATGTTTGTGTTGTGATGATGTTAATATATAATGTTAATTTGATGTTAATTGAATGTGTTTATTAGTCGAATATGATGTTTGTATGATGGTTATCATATTGATCGTGATGATGTTTATTAATTAATTTAATATTATTAAATGACCATGATATTTATTAAATATTATGTCGTGAATGTAATTGTAATTTAAATTTTAATTCTATGTAGAATTGTAAAATTGTATTTGTATTTGTACTAATTGTAATTTTAAGTGTAATTGTATGTAAAATATTTATTAATGTAAAATTTTAATTTTAATTGTAATATTTAATTTATTCTGAAATGATTGTAATTGTATATATGAAAAATTGTAAAATTCTAATTCTAATTCTAATTGTATGTAAATTTCACAAATTGTAATTGTATTTGTAAATGTAATTTTAATTGAATTGTATGTAAAATATTTGTAAAATTGTTATTGTAATTGTAAATGTAATTCTATGTAAAATTGTAAATGTAATTGTATTTGTAACTATAATTTTAATTGAATTGTCTATAAAATATTTGTAAAATTGTAATTGTAATTTTAATTGTAATTGTAATTATAATTTTAATTAATGTAATTGTATGTAAAATATTAATTCTATTAATGTGAAAATTTAAATTGTATTAATGTGAAATGATTTTATTAAAATATTAAAATTTGTAAATTTGCAAATAATTGTAAAATAACAAATCTAGAGTAATACGAATTTTTGTAACATAAAGTTTAGAAAATAATGAAAATAAATTCATGTACTTTATAATTATCATTATTTTATTATGATCTTACATATATAAAGTTTAGAAAATAATGAAAATAAATTCATGTACTTTATAATTATCATTATTTTATTATAATCTTACATACAACAAAAAAACAAAAACAAAAAAAAAAACTTTAAAAAGTCTGGTGCGCTTATCATCCTAACAAGCCCCGGTGCATCGTATTAATACAACGCACCAGTGCGTCACATTTCCACGCAATGGAAACGAATAAACACAAATAAAAAAAATGCAACTATATTTTGTTTAAGTGAAAAAAAAGCGGCAATTTGAAAAATGGGTGGAAAAATATTTTAGAAAATCTAATTTAATAAAATAATTCTTTAAATACTAAACACTTTTCATTATTTCACTATTTTTGCTAAAAAATTTCAGTCAGATTTTTGCAGGAGACAGACTTGGAGCAAGAGAGCACGAGGGCACTATGGATAGTGAAATACATTCGAACACAAGTATCCAGACAATCAGAAACCAAAACTTTGGTGATTCAAGCCCTTTATCATAGAATTTCAAACCATTTCGTGATTAAATTTAATTCTTTTTTTTTACTTTTTTCTGCAGTTTTTTATTTTTTCCTGTAGTTTTATCAATTTTTACCCTGAACCCTTCATTTTTTTATTTTTTCCATTTCTTCTCCCTATTTCTGTGATTTCAGAATCAAGGTTTTTCATTTTAGATTGATGTCCAACCCACGGGATGACTTGCATAGTCGGATCCCAATCCATTCGGCCATTGCGTGAATTTTTGAAAAAATGGATTTTTCTTTATCGATGCGCCCTGCATATGCCACCGTACCAATGCTCTGTATTATTACAGCATACCTCACAAGTTCTTTGTCATAAAAATTTGAAAACATTTTTTTAAATCTGTGTGCCAAATCTGAAATCGGGCATCGTATGGTGTATTACACTGCTTTTGTGGTGCGTTTATAAGACCCCATGCATCGTTAGGTATATTACACTATTTTTGTGGTGAGTTTATAATACTGAATGCACCCTAAAGTGTATTATATTGTTTTGCGGTGTGTTTTTAATATATCCACGCACCGACGGTAGTGCGGATTTCATAAAAGGCGCCCCGGTGTCTCAAGATTTATTTTCTACCTAAAAAGTTGAGAATTTATTTATAAACATATTAATGAATAATATGCTACAGGTTTCAGATCGATAAAGAAATGACTGACAAGATATCAAGTAACAAAGATACTATTAACACATCAACAAAAGCAAAAAAGACAAGTTCTTTGTAAATTCTTTATAAAAAATATTATTTTCGAACTATATGTAACTTTAACTAATATGTATTGTTTACTATGTACCATGCAGAGCCACAAAATGACGAAGCTCGATATGATTATTTCTAATCTACGACTAGAAGAGCATAAAAGTTTAATGGAAAAATTGCAAAAAGATGAATCAAGTGAATGAAACAATACTATCGATCCAATATGAGTTTCTTTTTTTAATTATCATTAATGATATACTTAAAATTATTAGATAACATGTGTCAAACAGTCTACTAATTCACATCTGTTTAATGTTCTATATGGACCAACAACTCAGAAAAGGAATGTTTTTCTAAGAAAAGAAAAAAAATAGAACATGCAAATAAAAATGAATTTCTTCTTGGCTCATCTAGAGTGGTGCTAGAAGTTAACGAAAGGGGGAAAAACTTTTACAAAATTTTGAGGGATCTAGTGGAACGAATACAACAACGTGCTTCAAATGTAATATGTAATCATTGAATTTTTCAATCATTAGGTACAATAAAACAAACAATTTAGCATTAAATATTAATTTTCAGGAATTTTCTTGCAGAAAAGAAAAGAAAATGGAACCCATTCAGCACATAAAACAGGACGACAAGGAAGAAAATGGTTGATCTCTAAGTTTGTGAGTAATTGTTACTTCGTTATAACAACTTAACTAGATTTCATTTTTGCATTTTTTAAGTTGTTTTACAAAAATCATCATTGAATGTCTTCAAACATGTGCTAACATACAAATAAGAACCATCAGACGAATTGATTGAAATTGAGTTAAATATGGGTTGTGAGTATATGTTGGCATATCATATTTTAATTGTGGAATTTGTAAGCATCTATCAATCTTGTTTTAATTAGCTCTGTCTATAATTAATAGAGAAAAAAAATCTTTTATATTAAATATATGATTTGTTATGGGGTATAAAACTTGCAGGAAACAAAGAATGGAACTGCGCCAACAGATGAAATTTTGAAATATGGCATGGTACATGGTTTTGAAAGAATGTGTATAGTTTATGAGTCAATTGTTGCCATGGTACGTCATTTTTATTTTCGATTTACATTGATGTATATTATTTAATATTGGAATTTTGATTATTCTCACCAATGTATATACACTCATTTCAGTTTATTTTTATGTTTGTAGATGGAAAGTGAAGAAGAAGAAAACAATCAACGCCGTGAACACAACATTCCTAAAAATAACCCAAGTCATGGAAGTAGCTCTAGCAGTGACAGCAGTTCAAGCGAAGAATGATGATCACTATGTAATTTGGATATCAAAGCAAGGCATTTTATTTTTTGAAATATGTCTGTGAAATCAGACATTTTGTTTAATGTAATGGACATAGTGTCCCAATTGAAAGACAAAGAGATAAGAATAATTGTCCCATTTTGTATGATAAAGGATGTCATATATATATATATATATATATATACCATAAAAAATGTTTTAATTTATTCTATTGCGTTCTCCATTGTCGTTCTCAAATGCACTAATAAAAATTTAATTCATATGAATATTGTTATAAGATTATATATATGTGTCGACTTTTTATGAATAATGAATTTTAAAAAACCACAATAATTCTAATATGATATAACAAATTAATCCAAACAGCACATTCAAATGCATTAATAAAAATGTAATTAATATGAATATTGTTATAATATGTGTCGAATTTTGATGAATAATGAATTTAAAACAATCACAATAATTGGACTGTCAGAGGTGGATGTTTCTAAAAAAAACAAAATGAAAACCAGTGCGTTTATGTGTCTATACCCACCGGTGCCTTTATGATTCTATGAGCACCGCACTAATACCGATTCCAGTTATAAATATCAGTGCGTTTGTGTGATACTGCGCACTGGGGTGTTTATGTATCTATAAGAACCAATGCATTTGTATATGCCATGTGCACCGCACGAATACTGATACCAATTATAAATCTCAGTTCCTTTCTGTGATATGGAGCACCAGTGCCTCATAAAGATACACGCACCGGTGCACTTATACGACCTATGGGCACTGCTCAAATCCCAAGACCAATTAGAACAGCCCCATGTGTTGTATCACCAACACCAAGACTGGTGCTGTTATTTTCCTTAATGGCCCAGTGCATTCTCCTTCAACCACCCTAGTGCGTTGTCTTCTGATACACACTGGTGTGTTAAAACCTGATAAGAGCACCGATGAAAAAACATCTGAAATAACCTCCGGCCGCCCATTTTTTTTATTTGTGTTGAATTTCCCTTAAAAGCTCTGCCGAAACCTCCATTACCAGAAACGGATGTGGTAGCATATGTTTTTTTGACAATTTTGGCCAATTTTATAACACTAAAAACCTCCTTTATAACCTTCGCTAGAGGGTCTTTTCCTTATAGTGAGTGTGCCCAATTTTTGCAAGTCCATTGTTTTATTTGGCACTTTTTGAATAATAATATGCTTCTGAATTTGTAACAGTGATTGCTCCTGCTACAAAATTCATTATACAAGTCTCATGCTTGAAGCAATGATATTGGGAATTTTTAATTAATGAATCAATAAACATATCATATTTATTATATTTACTGATGAAGAGCGACATATTTCTCCTTTAGTTATCTTATTACAAGTAGGTTAATAATCATACCCTTATATGTGATTTTTGTGATAGAATAATAATTTTTTAGATTATTGTCATATACATTCATGGTTATAATGTCAAGATTCAATAAGTATAAATTATTTAGCATAATATAGTAGATCAAGAAGGTTGATCTAGATTAATGCTTGCATATGGCATTATGGTGGAATTTATTTCCAGTGTTACTCAAAGCTCACATATAAGAATTAAAAGAGCACATACTTCTTTTAAACTTGAGGAGAAATGTGTTTTGGATTTGGTTTTAAGGGAAAGTTATCCCCGGATTCTTATGTTATATTCTTATATAAAAGTAGATGAAGGAATATGATTAAATGATAACTAAGTTAATAATGTTACAAAAGAATAAAATAAAAAAAATGGAGTATTAGTGATTAATGTGACCTCTATTTCTCTATATTATTGATGGTTGGTAAGGTGGAACCTTACATATGGTATCAAAGCCAAGTTAAAACGCTAGGGACTAATGGGCCAACGTGCTTTCTTATACGTTGATACATGAATGTTGATTTTGCATGCATGTTGAATTATTGTGTTGTTGACTTGGAAGCACATTGGTTGCATAATGGATATTATTATTATGTCATTTAGAAACTCATCAAATAAAAATAATGCCTTCTTATATTCCTTTATATTTTTGTTAAGACAAATTATTAGAAATATGATAAAGGACTTAAAGACATGTTGGGAAAGGATGTGCTTTAGAAGTTGAGGTTAAACCCAAGCATGTGATGACTTGATTGTCAATGGGTGAGTGAGATATGTGGAATGCATGCATAGTTTCATATATGTTTAATGCATCATTATAAATGTGATATGGGCATACTAGCCATCTTTACTAGTTGAAATTGGATTTACCAAGAAAAATATTAGCTTAATTTGGAGTATTGTTTGATGACTTTGGTGTGTATTATTTGGGAATGTGTAACAAGTGTAAGGCCAATATTAAATAACATTATGATTGAGTTTGTCGTGTTAATTTTTACTCTTTTCTTAGCTACACTAATGGAAACTTAACAAAAGCTACCTTGAAGGATGTCACTTTTAACTGTGAATGTATATTCAAGTGTAATGTATGTGCATTAATTTGATGTGTTAAAATATGATGCGGGAATACATTATTAATGAGAAATAATGGAATTCCTATGATTTATTTGACATGATTTTGTGTATTTTGGGTTGACATTATGCATCAAATAACTTGAAATTACTCAAATACTAGGTTGAGGTATGACCTTCCAAATAAACAAGAGGCTTAAATGACTGGTGCATGAAGGGTTGTGGAATCCATTTTAAGGAACACTGTCATTGCATTAGATCACTCTGGATCTACTCTTGGTCACCATTTTCCATTTTGCTTTATGGACTCCCATTGATTTCTATGTTTGTTTTTCTACACCACTAAGAGAGAGAAATGCTAGATCTGAAACACTGAGGACTTCCAAGAACCCATCCCACTGAGGAGAACCGGAAAACAACTTTCTTGTTTTCCTCTCAGGTGCCCCATTCTTTAATATAATACAAAATTCTTTTAAAAACATTGTTTCTTGTCTTGTCCATTGAATGCATGGAGCCATGTTACATTTTTTCTGCTTAATATCTTTTATGCTTAGATCTAAATTTGTGCGGCAAACTTAAAGATATTTTGCAGCCATAATCGATGTTAGGGCTATTTTTTATGCGTAGCTAAAGTGATCTTTTACGATGAAATATTCATACTAACAATTGGCGACTCCACACAGGTTTTCTTTTGTGACCGTTGTCGTTTTCTATATTCCTGCATATCCAGCTGTTTCAGACCCTGGTGTTTCTCTTCCATTTTCTGTTTTTCCTATTTTTATGGTGCTTTTCACCTCTAAAACCCTCCAACAGTCATATTTTTAACTTCCATGTGTTTCTGGACTTATTGCGCAGGTGACAGACATCAGCCGCAGCTGAGATGACAACTTTTTCTGAAATCTGCCGCCGAGCAAGCCAGACCTGCAGGTCGCACTTATCGGCCCAACAAGTGCAACCTAGCCTTGAGGTCACAATTTTCTGCCCAAAAACTGTGTCCTGGACTGAAAACAGGTCAGAACCTACGACCTTCCCTTTTTCTGCAAATTTTCCAGCACTTTTTCTGGGTTTGTCTGAAGCTTCTGTCAGGGTTTCCCAGCCTTTGTCTCTGCCCGTTTAGACCTATTTCTAATATGTTTCACTCAACTAAGTGGGAATCTTGCCCCTTAGGGCTCTAGTACCCTCCACTTTTGTGGGAGAGTCTTTGTTGTTTCAAAAGTCTAAATTTTCAGAGTTTCAACCTTGTTTTTCTCAGATCTGATACCTCCTTTTTAGATCCCTTTAGATCAGCTCTTCTCCCTCTCAAAACACCTCATATCATTTTGTTTGGGGCTCATTTCTAAGGCCACTGCCTTGTCTCTTCTATTTTTAGCTGATCTCCTCCTTTTTAGCAGCAACCTTGCCTCTACCTATTTGTTGTTCTCTGCACAACATTTAAGTAGATTTACCCTTTAGATCCTAGTCCCTCCGGACTTTAGATCTATTGGCCTCTTTTTATCGTGCTTTGCCTCGCTTTTCCCTCTCATAGACTAGTTTTGAGAGACCCGCCTTCTTGGGTTAGATTGCTTCCTTCTTAGTTGTTAGTTTTCTATTCTTTTAGTCTTATTTACTGCAGATTTATTTTCAGTTACGCAACAAACTTTTTCTTTTCCTCTTAACGTCTGGGTTTAAACAATTAAAATTAACGCACGCCACACACTGACCCTAAGTGAAGAAGTGCCTGGTTAGCACCGCCTGGAAAAGACTTTAAAATCAATTGTCACTGCACTTTTTCTGCCCTTGACCTCACTTGATTTTGTCCCTCCCTGCCCTTGTCGGTTTTTCTTCTTCCCGTCATCATTGCACCCCCAAGGCACCTTTCCCGGAGACTTCTTTTCCTTCACACTCAGTTTTCGCTTGGTCAACTTCCTCCTTCCCATCGTCATCGAGTAAGTCCTCCCCCAAGTCTGCACTCCGACTCTTCCTCTGATTTTTCGGGTTCTCCCCCTAATCCTAGTTCTCCCCCTGTCACTTTCACCATGTCTACTTCAGGGCCGACTACTAGCAGCAACCCCAGTGCTACTGCTGGGTCTGTTTCCAGTGGAACCACCTTGGGACCTACCTCGACTGCCCCATTGCTCCTTTATATGGCCGGCCTTAGTCTCCCTGACTTCAATTAGCTAATCAATGATCCTATCTGCCACGATATCAATTGACCTGCTATGCCAACCATGCTCCCTTCTAACATTCCCAAGTTTGAAGGCCTTGCTAGTGAGGATCCCTCCAACCATATTTTATCCTTCCATATGTGGTGTTCCTCCAATTCCATTACCGACGACTCCATTCATCTTAGATTGTTACAATGCACGCTTACCGGCGAAGCTTCTAAATGGTATGTTGAACATGCCACCTCCTCCCATACCACCTTTGCGACCATTGCCCAAGCCTTTTTATCCTATTTCCAGCTCCCCCTCTGATACGAAACTGGCACTGAATTCTTAACTTCTTTCCACCAATCCTCTTTGACCCTCCTTTCTGATCATGTCTAGGAATGGCGGCGAAGACAGAGCTTGTATCGCACTCCCCCCTTTGAAGATCAAGTTTATATGGATTGGTTCCTTCACTGTCTCTTGCCTCCCATTGGCAAGGATGTCGCATCCCATTTTCCCCAAACCGAAGAAGCCGCCCTCCAAATAGCTTTGAAATATGACCTTATTTGTTCCCAATCTGGTTATGTTTATACCATCCTTCCTGAGCTTCCCAAGCCTGGTGGCCCTCATGCCTCGGGGGCATCTCACTCTGCCAATGGTATCGTTGGAGCCCTGTCACATACCTTTGCCCAACCTCTTCTGGGCCATGGTTTCCCTCTAGGGGCCAGCCTCTCCAGCACTTTTTCCCTTCCCAGTATCATGTATTCAGGATATGGCATGCCTCCTCCTTTTGCCCACCCTTCTGCTTACCTCACTACTACTTATCCATATCCACAACCTGGTGTCCCAGCTCCCCCAACATTTGGACCTCCCACTCCCTTGCCTTTTCCACCCATGCAACTGCACTTATTACCCCCTCCAGGGCAAGTCTTTGCACAGCAGGGGGCACCTAATTTTCTTCCTTCTCCAAGAAAGAAGAAAGGAAATCAATCTGCCCCTAGTAATCGTGGACCCAATCCTTCCAGTATTGATCCTCACACTGCTAACCAGCCACAGGGTTCTTAGCCCAAGCCGAACAGGCCACTTCGCACCAATAAGCCCTATTCGTGTTCCAGTGTTTATGGTCATTACAGTCACGATTGTCCCTTATTACCACAAATGCGGCAGATGTGGGATTACCAGGCCACCATACAGGGACAACACTCCTCCCCTACTATCCCCCCCACCCCAGCGACCTCTCAACCTGCTGTGTTTACTGATCCTTTCCCTCAACAAGGATTCATGGCCACTCAACCACCTCATGCCCCGGTAAACACCCAAACTTCCCCTCTGGTCCCTCTGATTACCAGATTCTTATGATGGCTTCTGACTGCTCTCTCACCATCGACCTCAACCTTCAAAATTGGTCCCGTTAGTATTCCACACCTCCTGTTCTGTTTGTCCTCGAGTCTCCACCGTCAGGTCCTACAGAGCCTCTATCGACACCCCATGGTCCCTTGCAACTCCCTCCGCCCAAAGCCGAGGTTCATCCCAAGACTCCTAAAGGACCATTATGCTGAAATGATGCCTCTAGTCAGGCCACCCATTCATACAGCATAGTCGATGATCTGGCCCAATCTCCCGCTGCCATTTTAACACTGGAACTTCTCCAGTCGTGTCCTTCTCAAAAGAGGGCTCTCCTATCTACCATGGGCACAGGAGATTCTGCCGATGACCAGTTGATTATTTTCGATGCCCTTCAGTCAGACCATCCCCCTCTCCCTCCTTCGATTGCTTTCCAAATCCCAGTCAAAATCCAAAATGCCAATGTTGCTCAATGTATTATTGATGAGGGGGCATCTACCTGCGTAATGTCCGCTTTGGTTTGGAAACAACTTAGATCCCCTGAGCTGGCCCCTTCCACCATCACCCTTCGTGCATGGGATGGCCATGCCTCCCAACCCATTGGCCTATTCCGTAACTGTCTTATCACCCTTGCCGGCAAGACTGTTTGTGTCGACGTTGAAGTTATCGACGCCCTTCTTGACTACAACATCCTTTTGGGGCATAGTTACACCTATGCCATGTCTGCCATCCCATCCGCAATCCACCGCAAGATGTTCTTCCCTCATAATGGCAAGATTTTCACCATTGACCAGTTGACTTACCATGAACCACAATCTCAGACCTCCCCTGAGTCCACCATCTCTACTGTCACCAACAAGCAAACTGTTGATTCTTTGACCTATGTTTCCCCCGGTGTCTACAAAGACTCCTCCTTGCTTGGCAACTTTTTCGACTCCCCTCCCGTCTTTGATCCTAACTTGGCAAATGTTTGCATCATGCAATCATCTTGGGCTAACCTTACAGCACCCACTTTGGTTAGTCAGAAACCTCAACCTCAACCAGCTCCTAGCCCTTCGCCCCCATTAGCCACCCTTCTTCCTTCTAAATCTTCTTCTACCGCCACTCCTCATGGGTCAATTTCACCTGAAATCAACCCCCTTGGCACCATTCCCCCTGGCCATTTCCATGTTGGTCAGATCCCTTTCCTCACTCCCCCTCCCAGAGCTCATTCGGTCCCTACCTTGGCCACCCTATCCCTCCCCAACTTGACCTTGAGTATACCCGTCTGGTATCTTGACTCTCCAATCACCACTCCGCCAGGTCAACCTAAACCATATATTACCTTGACCCTGGTTCAACCAATCCCCACGACTTCTCTTGCTACACTAGTACCTCAGTCACCCCAACAAGCACCACCTCCTATTGCAACTGCTTCGAGTAAAAATGGCAAAGCTCGCAGGGGGGCATCGAAGGACAAACCTACCCCGCCCAACCCTGCCCCTCCTCGGCCTCCCAAGAATCCCATCCAGTGTGCTCTGTGTGATGTTGTTGGTCACGCCACTCATACCTGTCCTGAATTACCACCTCTCAAGACCATGGTTAATGAAACATTTCCAGAATCCGACATCCCAGAAGTCCATGTCACCATACCAGATTCTATCCCAAAACTTAAGAACTTGCGCACCAATCACCCTTGTTCTTTGTGCAATTTCCATGGCCACTATACCCACCTTTGCCCCCGCCTTGATGAGTATCGTGCTTCTTTAGCCACATACCATCAATTCAAAGCCGCCCTCGCCCGTAATCCTTCTTCCCTCATTCTGGACCCCCTGTCTACCATGATTACCATCTCTCCTCCTGATACTGAAATGACCGACACTTCAGCTACCATTTCCTACCTTTCCTCATCACCGCGATTATCGGATACCAATCCCTTAGTACCATCCCCCGACGCTTCACCTCATCATTCCACTGCTCACTCTGTCACCTCACATGACATCATACCTGTGAGCCCTTCCCCTCACAATCAAGAGTTTCATCCCTCCACCTCCTCAGGTCAACCTCTTCCATTCTCTCTTCCCATCTTCCAGTATGATGAAGACATCATGGAAGCCATGACCAACCTTGATTTTCCATGGGATGATATGCACCATCATGCATATTTCCTCCCACATCAATCCCATGACAAATATGCCCTCGAATCCAAAGACTTCATTCCTGATAAAGTTGATTGGTTCAAAAACCCCATCCCTGCACTTGACGCTTTCGAAGAAGGCAACATGGCTAATATCTCTCCCACCATCAAAATCGACATTTCTGTCAAGCCAGGTATTGAGGAACATATCACCATGGGTGCCCAATGCAGTCCAGAAGAAATTGAAGCCTACACAAAACTCTTCAAAGAATTCCGTGATGTTTTCGCCTGGTCATACTCAGAAATGCCCGAACTTGATCCTACCATTGTCGAACATCACATCGACACATGGCCTAATGTCATTCAAGTTTGTCAAAAGTTGAGACCCATCCATCCTTCTAGACGCGAAGCCATCAAAGCTAAAATCGACAAGCTCCGGCAGGCTGGTTTCATTTACCCCATTGAATATACCACTTGGGTGTCTAACCTAGTTCCCGTCCTCAAAAAACAAGGCATCATTCATGTTTGCACCGACTTTCACGATCTGAACAAAGCTTGTCCAAAAGACAACTTCCCCACACCATTTATTGACCAAATCATTGATGAGTGTGTGGGGCACGAGATTCTCTCCTTTATGGATGGCTTCTCCAGATACAACCAAATTGTTATCCATCGTGCTGATCAACTTAAAACCACGTTCATTAGTCCATGGGGCACTTTCGCATACTGAGTCATGCCATTTGGCCTTAAAAATGCTGGCGCCACCTTTCAACGAGCCATGTCAATTTGCTTCCATGACTTAGCCCATCTTATTCTTGCCTATTTAGACGACCTTACTGCATGTTCTAAACATCGGGCCCAACACCTTCATGACCTGCGTACGATTTTTCTCCGATGCCGCAAGTATAACATTTGCCTTAATCCTTTGAAATGTGTCTTCTATGTTCCCGCTGGTCATCTCCTCGGCTTCATCGTGTCTAAAGACGGGATAAATCTCGACCCTTTGAAGGTTCAAGCCATTCTTGAACTTCCTCTGCCCCGTACCTTACGCCAGCTACAAAGTCTCCAAGGAAAAGATAATTTTCTTCACCGATTCGTTCCTAACTATGCCACTACTGCACACAGCTTTCTTAGACTTCTTCGATCTCACACCCCTTTTGTCTGGGATACATACGCTCAAGAGTCTTTTGATGCCCTCAAGCATGCTCTCACATCCGCTCCCTTGATCCATCCCCCTGACTTTGACCAAGATTTCATTCTATACATCTCCGCTTCCACCTATTCGGTTGCTGGTGTCCTTATCCAGGAGGATGATAATGGTGGCGAACACGTGATCTATTATGTCAGTAAGAACCTTGCCGGTCCACCTTTGTCCTACTCACATGAAGAAAAATTAGCACTAGCTATCGTGTTCTCAATCCAAAAATTGCGTCATTATATCCTCATGCGCTCCACCAAGGTTGTGACTAATTCCAACCCCATGGCTTTCCTATTGAGTCACCGCATCCTCAATGGGAAGTATGCCCGTTGGGTCGTTATTCTCCAAGAATTCGACCTTGATTTTTTCACCCCAAAAAGCAAGAAAGGTTTAGTCCTAGCTGAACTCATTTTTGATTTGCCTACCCGGACGCAAGATACTCCAATTAATGACGCTCTTCCCGATGAGCATTTGTTTGCCATCACCACCGACGATCCTTGGTCCGGTGATATCCTTACTTACTTGCGAACCCAAAAGTTCGCCCTTCACCTTGATCATGATTCTCGATGACGTATCTAACACCAAGCCTCTCGTTAACTTTTAATCAGCGATGACCTTTATCGTCACGGCGTAGATACTGTCCTTCGTCGTTGCCTCACCCATGTTGAAGCTGAGCAAGTCTGAAATGCCTGTCATGGTGGCGCTTGTGGTGGCCACCTCTCTGGCCTTGCCACCGCCCAAAAAATCATGCGTGCTAGGTATTTTTGGCCTTCTCTCTTCAGTGACTGCATTGAAGCAGTCAAACACTCTTCCAATTGCCAACATTTCGCCCCCAAGGTGTGAGCTCCTCTTGCTCCTCTCCATCCTGTCGTCACGGCTGGTCCTTTTTGCAAATGGGCCATCGAATTTATGGAATTTCGACCTCCATCTGCTGGTAACCACAAATATATCATCGTGGCGGTTGACTATTTCACTAAATGGGCCGAAGCTATGCCTACGTTCAACAATACAGCAGCCACTGCAGCCCTATTTTTCCTTAACCATGTCATTGCTTGGTTCAGCATTCCAAAAAAGTTAGTCTCAGACCATGGCTGACATTTCGAAGATCAGATTTGGCATGAGCTCTCCTCCCTATTGGGTTTCGAACACCAATATTCATCTTCCTATTACCCCCAAGGTAATGGTCAAGTTGAGGTGGTTAACAAAATTCTTAAGACCATGCTTCAACGCACGGTGAATAAGCACAAAACCAATTGGCATCTCATGCTCTTCCCTGCTTTGTGGGCCTATCATAATTTTGTTAAAAAAGCCACCGGTTTCACTCCTTTCCACCTTGTCTTTGGTGAGGAGGTCATCTTACCCATCGAGTGTGAAATCCCTTCCCTTCACTTGGCCGTCAAACTTCTCCCTGATACCCAACCTCTAGAACAACGACTTATCATGCTTGAGCGTGTCTCCGAAGACCGTCGTGTTGCACTGCAAACTCTCGAAGCAGCCAAAAAGCACACCAAGGCTCAGTATGACTAGAAAGTACAGCCTCGCACCTTTCACGAAGGTGACTTTGTTCTAGTATATGACCAGGCCCACGATACCCTTGGTCATGGGAAGTTCGACTCATTGTGGCTGGGTCCTTATATCATCAGTGAAGATCTTGGGAAGGGAGCATATATTTTAGAAGACTTTGAAGGCCACCCCCTTCCTAATCCTCGCAATGCACTCTATCTTAAGAGATATTACCCTTAGCATTTCCCACTTGAAATGCATGTTTTATCTCCTTATAGATAGCCAACATAGGTTTGTTTTCCTCATTCACTACTTCACCAAGACACATGTTTCCCACGAAGTCTTTCTTTCCCTCTTCTCCAAATCAGATTTCCTCACTTACAACACTTTTCTTTGGGGCACCGCTTGGCCTCCATATTCATTCTTGTTTGTGTCGATTTCCGTCATGAGATACCATTTTGTACTCATTTTTTTCGGGTCCCCCTTGGACCTTTCATCATTTCCCCATCATCATTAGTGTCTATTTCTTCGTCTCTCTACTATTTTCCCCTCATGCCTTAGTTAGGGTTCCCTTATTGCCTCACCTATGGTGGACCTACTTCTGTCGACATCAGCTCATTTACTCTAGATGCCAGGTCTAGGGGGCAGTGTACCTTGGTTCGAGCTCTTCCTAGCATGATCGTGATATATACACTTGATGGTCCAGCGACGCAACAACAGCTATTGGTGATTCCCGGGCATGTGTGAGATGTCACAACCCTCATAAGGGGGTGGCCCTGCAGGTAGCCCCCCACATGCCCGACTAACTTCATTTCCACCCTTGATGCAGCTCCTCCTATTTGATGATATTAGCCTCAACCACTTGCGGCACCTCTTCAATTTGCACGTATCAGTCAGAGTTTGCGAGCCCTTCCCCGCGTGTAGGGGGCATTTGGGTGTATTTGTATCTCATGTACTACCATATTATTGTATAATTCCTGACGATTATTCCAGGCATCACATGTATGTGGGGATTCATCATGTTATTTATCTGGCTCATGTTTAGGCCAGCACATGCTTCATTATTGTGTTCCGTGGTTTTCCGGGCACCTTATTCTTTGTACTTTGTCTCAGCGGGCATAGGTATGCCTCCCCCGCCACCTTTAGCACAGGTACCACTTCATACACTAGAGACTTGTTGCACCTGTAAGTCTCATCTCCTCAGGGTCTAGTCGTTTAGCACATCAGACAACATTACACTTCTCTCTCTCACTTCCCTTTTGATATCTAGTGATTGAGTTCTTACAACGTACTTCGGTCATACGATTTTCTCTTAAGACTCGTACGTTGGGGGGAAATCTGTTACACCATTTTTTTGGTCATCTAACCTATTATTATTAGATGAACCCAAGTACACCATGTAAGACCAATTTTACCCTAAGTAAAATTTCTTTCACCATATAAAATAACTTATTTGGTCATATTTAATCCAAAACAAGGAAATTAATTAAATAAATCCTTATTTATTTACTTATTTCCTAAGAACAAGTTATTTAAATCATTATTTAAATAATATTATTAGTTAAATTTGACTAAATCATCCATAAATAATTAAATAAACCATTATTTATTTAATTATATTCCCATCATTCCCCTAAAATGATAAATAAATCATTTATTTATTTATTATTTATAAATAAAGGAACTAACTCAAGTCAAGAATCCTTTTCCCTCCAACAAATATAATAAAATATTCCTAAAAGGTGCTTCTAGAATTCGATTAATAATATTTTATGCATGCACCAAGTTCTAGACCGCCCCAATATTTTGTTATAAATAGGGGGTTTTCCCCATTCATTAGTCACCTTCATTGCATTAGATCAATCTGGATCTACTCTTGGTAACCATTTTCCATTTTTCTTTATGAACTCCCATTGAGTTCTATGTTTGTTTTTCTACACCACTAAGAGAAAGAAATGCTAGATCTGAAACACTGAGGACTTCCAAGAACCCATCCCACTGAGGAGAACCGGAAAACACCTTTCTTGTTTTCCTCTCAGGTGCCCCATTATTTAATATAATACAAAATTCTTTTAAAAATATTGTTTCTTGTCTTGTCCATTGAATGCATGGAGCCATGTTACATTTTTTCTGCTTAATATCTTTTATGCTTAGATATGAATTTGTGCAGCAAACTTAAAGATATTTTGCAGCCATAATATATGTTAGGGCTATTTCTTATGTGTAGCTAAAGTGATATTTTACGACGAAAGATTCATACTAACACCCCCTGCTTTTCATCTCCGCTGTCGATCTTTGAGATCCAACAGCTCCCACGTAGCCCCACCTCATGACCCGCCAGAACCATTCCTCCGCTCCACAAAAAAATATTTACATCACCACCGAGCCCACTGCTTCATCCACCTGTGAAACTCTTCATCCATCATGCTTCTCCTCCACCATATGATCTGTGACCCCAGATCCGACGACCAGTGCACAATATCGCGCGATTTTCACCCCTCCTTCCTAGTGCACTACTTCCATGTGATAAAAGCGGTTTCCCATATCCACGTGTCACTCAGTCAATGGAATCACGTTCCAAACACCCAAAACTGCTTACCACCAAATCACCACGTGAAAACCACTCGTGGTTTTCCAAAACTGTTTTCACCCATGCTCGCGCCATATTCAAATTTAAACCTGGTACAGCCTCTGCCATGGTTTCTTTGTCTCTCCGCTGCATACATCTACCTTCTCATTGCTCCTCCACCACCCCAGAGCCTCTGCAAGTATTCATAGCCTAAACAACGCAGGATTTTGTAACAGTTTATTGTTTTGCAAATTCTATGTCAGGGTTCTGAGCTCCTGAATATCCCATAGCCCAATAAAGATGACACAGGGTCAAAGATGACGATGCAATACCATGATATATGCAAGAAGGAAATCAACAGGGGTGATTTCAAAAGTTTTAAGTCAATAAGTCATGATTATTTAATATTTACCAAACCCTCCAGCTCGTAAAAGTACCTGTCAAGAAACAAAGGTTAAACACAAATCAGTGAAGTAATCGAAGATAAAGTTTTGAGCATATAGTTTGAAGAATTAAAGGACTTGAGCCTGCAGATTGTACATTAAGGATAAAGCACAGTTCATAAAGACAAAACAAATCAGACAAGGTGAACCAGTCAGACCTCATGTACATCAGGATAGAGCAGATTTATTCATCAAAATATCTGAGGCCACCTGCAGCCTACATTTCACCTATAAAGACACTTTGACAGTTATCACACTGACAACACATCTTTAATTGTCAGAAAACTTATTGTGAGGTATGGGAAACCTATATCCCATCCTTTCATCTACCTTGTCCCAGAAGGAATGACAGAAACTGTTGTAGCCATCCAGAAGACACTCTTTGGAGTTATTTCCAACCTACTTATATGTCTTGAAGTCAACAAGAATAGCAAAAATGATCCAACATTAATGTAATATGTATTAAGAAGAGTGAAACACCAAATACACTCTTCCTCTGCCTTAAAAGGTCGTTAAAAATTTCTTCACCTACTTTTCCCATTTTCTCTATAAAGACTCTTTGAAGTCTTATTGTAAAGGGTTGGCATTTGGTGATTTCTAAAGTAATACATATATTGTTGCTTTGAAGAAGCATTGGTGTTCTGAAGAAGTGTGGAGGTATCTGTTTTTCAGTTGATGAAGGAGGCTGGACCATTGGATCCTTGAGCCTGGTTTTGGTGAAGTAATCTTTATTGTTAATGTTGTTTCCTGTTTATCACGTTGTTCCATTATGCTTTGACTTATAGTAGGATAAAAAATTTAGGCAGAGAAATGTATCTTAGAAGCACCTCTGACATGTTTATCCTTCAATGTTTATATGTTTTCCACTACTGAACATGATAGGGTAGTCTAATATCTCTCTTGAATATTCAGTTTGTTTTATTTCAGAAATGGTAAATTAAGTTGTGTTAAAGACTGTTTAGGTGTTCCCTCTTTCTTTGCCACTAAATGTTGTATATGAAATCTCCCTTTAATTATCAATGCTTGCAGTTTGACAGAGAGTTCTATTTCAATCATACCATCTATTTCTTACTGTAATTATTGTTTTGAAGGTCCCTATAATTATAGTCCTAGATGTCTAAGGTGTTCCCTCTTCTTTGAATGCAATTGTATGTCTTGTTGATTAAGCCTTCAATAGTGAACTTATAGGAGGAAATAGGGCATTCCCCGAATCCTATAATTTATTAAGAAGTTTTTAGTCTGCATTTCTCCTTTTCTTTGAGTGCTTATATTGATTGAGTCCAAAGCAGTGAGCTTACTGGAGGAAATAGGGCATTCCCCAAATCTTTTAAGCCATTTTGAAAGGGTTTAGTTTGATTTTCACTCTTACTCATTAATGTTCATCCCATTTCACCTATATTATTCAACATATCCTTGACCGAGTTAGATTTTCCCTCTGGTTTCCCTTCCTTCTCAATCTGACCTATTTGGATTTTCACATGACTCCATTTCCCAATGGCTTGTAGATTCTCATGGTATATCTATACTGTATGAAACATATTTTTCCAAAAAAACATAACAAACAACCATTCACTTAATAACTATCCTAAAATAAATTTCTAAACCATTCAAGAAACATCCTTATAAACATATTTAGAGATCCCTCTCTGAGACTAGGGGGGCTAGATCCTAGAGCTCTAAAGCTTGGTTTGCATGTTGCCTTGTCACTTGGCATGCCAATTTTCCAAATCACAGGACCCCAATAGGTTCCTTCAGTGGTGGGGGCCTGCATCATCTGTTGGATTGATTGGGAATTAATGGTAAACAAAATTTCTCGTGTTGGGGTCACTATAGTCCTTTGATTGATGTTTTAGAAGGCATGGCACTTCCTAATCAATTCTGGGCAGTTATGGGTTTTTGGAAAATGTAGTAGGGAAATTTAGTCTCCCAAAGGCCAATGTCATCCACCTCATCTAGTAATTTTTCCTCAAGCCAGCAGTAGACATCAAATAGGTCAGAGTCTGACTTCGTCTCATGGATTTTGAAATCTCTGTCTGCAAAAGGGTAGACCATAGGATTGAATGGTTGTTGATCTAGATTTGGAGGCATTATGTGAACTATAAAAAATTTCACTATGTAGAGAAGGAACGAGAGTAAAAGAAACTGGAACTCAGACAAGGGGAATTTTCATATTAGATTCAGGAGGGAAAAATAACAGGGAAGCTGTTTATCTAACTTGTGGAGCACTGCGAATTGTCTGTTGATAGCCAAAGGATTTTTCACTGATATTTGTTGTGCAACTCGATCACATGTATCACTTAAATAGAATGAGCATGGTAAACCTTTCCATCTGTGTAGAATTCTGGTTTTAACAAGTGATTGGACCGTTTGGTGAGGCGTGGGCCTATTGGACAACGCCCCAACCAATTAAATGTGAAATGGATATTTGGTGGGAGTGGATTTGATAGGATGGAGGGGATAGGTAGGCGAAGACATGGTGCAACAGTATAGGGCAATGATTATTTCAATGGTCTAAAGGTGTGGCGGTTTAACTAGCAGCAGAAACCACTTTTTGGAGGGGGTTCCCATCGGTAAGTGGTAAGGGACACGGGGGGGTGCGAAATTCCCTGAGAGTGGCATGTGGCATTGATGGTGGTATGGGATATTGTTTATTTCGGACATCCCCCCCCTCCCCCCCACCGTTCAGAGGCTAAGGGGGGGCCGAAAACTTATGTGGGTCGTCGGATGGGTAGGGATGGTGTGGAGATGACGGGGAGGTGAGGGTCAGTTATTTTTTATATAAAATGTGATGTGATGGTGGGGTCAGGGAATATGTATGATGGGAGGTATAGTATGAGACTTAGGATTGTAGTAAAATGTGGGCTTTCAGAGTTAGGATAGCGAAAAGTGTGATGTTTTCTGGATTTGGGGTAAAAAAAAATAGGGGGCTCGGGACTTAGGATAAAAATTAGTATGACATAACTATGTCCTAATAGGTCTTGAAATGAACAAGAATTCCTGAACATTAGGACCAAATAAATCTTTATCCTTTGATTTTTCTCCTCAACCATAGATAATATGAAATTTGTAGGCTGACTTTTTAGGAGTAAATTTCATTTTTTCTTCCATTCCTTCTTCTCTTCATGTCTACCTACCCAGAATACATATCTAACATTTTTTTCTCTCTTGCAGGGTGCATTTGGATTTGCAGACCCTAAATCATTTTCTTTTGAAACTCTAACCTATCCCTTACTTCTCCCATTGCTCCAGATTAAACTGTTGAACCAAATTCATTTCTACCTATCTACTGATTGGCCAAGATTCTGTTGTTTGGCCAATCTTCATTTTCTAATCTATCAATAGGAATTCAAAATTATACAATCATGCTTAAACTGTACGATTGACCAAGCCTATCTAAAAAGTAGTGGCATTTTGATTTGCAACACTTTCATTATTACTTTTTGGGGTTTTCTTTATTTTTCCTTTTTTATACCCTCTTTTCTTTTCTTCTTTCATATTTTCTTTGGAAATCATTCAAAATATTGAAAGTCAAGTACAATATGAAAATTTACCTGGATGAGATACTCAGTCACCTTATGATACGGTAAATTACAGGAGTCTAACATGGAGGAAGAGATGGTACCCTAGATGGAACTTGCAGTCCTCCCATAACATGTTTTCTAGTAGTTGATGGGTTACCAAAGGCATTATGTCTCCTAGGCTTTGGGGTTTTCGAGCAAATATAATGGAAAAAGTTTATTCTCCCCAAGGACAAAGGAACTCGCAAAGGAATGACTATTGATGGGATCCTATCTGACTCTAAAAGGACAAATCCCAAAAGCAAAATCACCCCTTATGTAGGAATATTTCTAAGGAACATGGTACTAGTAGGGACATTTCCCCTAGATGATTAGGAAATCTCAAAGACATTTGAGCCTCCAAGGAATGGCATTCCTTCAAATGTTTTATTTCCCCAAGGATTATGAGACCCTCTAAATACACGATTGCCCCCATGATTATGAGGAATAGGCATAGGCCCCACTTTGTGACAACCTCAACTACCTTTCCCTTTTATTTTAAACAACTGTAATTATTTTGTTAAAATTGATGAAGTCCTGGGACACATATTCTAGATCTGTGGAGGTTAATTTCTTTAGGTTTACCAAGTGATGGGTTGATTAAATCATAGCCATGGGAGGCTTCCAAGTGTGCTCAAAGGGAAAGGCTATATAAACTAGCACTAAGAAAATAAAGGCAAGGAGCATGCCCCTTTGCAACAAAACACAAGCAATAAAGTACACAAAAAATCAAAGAGAATGTGACCACGCGACTGAAGAGTCACTTCATGCCTATAGGAATGAAGAGGTGATTTGGCAATTGGTTGTAATTATAAACGACCAGAAAGAAAAAACAAGGAGATAGGGAGGTAGGTTGCACCATCTCCCTCGCCTGGAAGACTCTAGTCAAGCAAGAAAACATGAATTGGGAGATAGGACACAAGGGAGAAATTCAAATAAAGAGACATAGGGGGACTGGGGGTGCAAAGAGGAGTACAAAAAATAGGATGTTGGAGAAGAGTAGCATGTACTAGGTAAGAAGGGGGCATGAAATAAATTGGACGAATGCTCAGACACTCAAATATGACCCATCGTGGAATATTTGAATGAATTTTAGGGAGTAGATTGCAGGAAGGAGGTCCTGCATTACTACAGAACAAATAAAGAAGAACAATGCAGGGATTTAGATAATAGACAACACGAAAAGTGCAGAGAAAAGGAGAAATATCTTGGTAAAACACGTAATGGTTGGAGACATCTAGAGTTCCTATGTTAAGTTGACTGGATTGCTTAGCTAGTGGGTGTAGGTGGTTGGGCTTTTGGAGTCCTTATTCTAGCTGGAAGCATTATTTTTATCCCTTGAGCAAACCCTCTCAAGCTCTGGAATCTGGCTCTAGGGTGACAACTCTAAGAAATATTTGGCTGCAACTTGTCTACAGTTGGTTGGAAAGCTATAGTCCCCATACTCAATTTCCTAGCTTATAAATTAAGATAAGTATTTAAAATTGTTAACTTGTGAAATGTTTTTAGTACTTGCAATTTTTGAGCTATGTGTATGAAAGTTGAATGTATGAAGCTAGTTTTCTTATATACTTGATTGTTGATATCCTGATATTTTTTAGATTGATGATAAAGTGTAATATATTTCATGTTTACATTTTTGTGTTAATCATATTCCTATAATATTTGTAGTACAATAATCTGTATGCATGTGTTGTTTATGGTTCTAGTGTGTCCTCAATCTGAGGATATAGGTATGGTGGATGTTCATAAATATGATGCCATGTTGTTGATACCTATGCAATAAAAATAATGTTTATATGCTCATGAATATGAAACCCATATATATATATATATATATATATATATATATATATATAGGATTTGTTCGATCATAATACAAAAGGGATGGTATTCATATGATTAGTACTGGGAATCATGAATGATACTAACAGTGCAATGTGTGTGTTTCAGGATAACTCAGGGTCCTTGGTAAACAAAATACATTAGTAGATTGAATCATATAAATGCTAAATTCACTTATACATTTGAGGATGTCAATCCTCTGTGAAAACACATTATAACACCCTGTTTCATTGACCTAAGCGAGAAGTTGTGGAAATGACTCCATCTCCTGAATTCATTTGAATATAATTGCAAGGTTGAGTCTAACACGACCCGAGACCCAATGGTGGATTTTCAAGGAAACCTGGTCTGTGACATAATCTAAAAGCCTATGTAACAATTTATTGACAATTCTAAGATATATTGTCGACCTACAGTAAGGGAGAAATATGACGTATGTCGTTGTAAACATGTAGTTTGGGGCCTCGATGATGCCTCTGTGGATATATACATGTTTATATAATATTAATAACATTATCACATCATTATTGGTGACCCAAGGCTAGCATCAGTTTGAGTCTTTATTATTATCCCAATGAAGAAATCGAGAACATTTCTTAAGTGTAAAATGCACTAAATATGTTGAAGGCTTACCATGAGGACAAATAGGTTGGGGGTTAGTTATTTAGCCAAGTTGGAAGATTCAAAAATATTTTTTAGCCCAAGTACTTACCGGCTCAACTACTAGTCAGGGTCTAGTTATGATTTGGGTGGTCAAGGCCTCAGCACTAGTCAGATTGTTTGGAGGTTAGAAGGTCGAGACATCGGTGGTTCCTTTCGGAGATGCCTACCTCAACCCTGTTATTGATGGGGTACTTAGCCCTAGGGATGTGATAAGACATGATAACATAGTAGAAAGAAGGATCCTAGTGGGGTGAATGTGACCTGGTGGAAGGGATAAAGGCTAGGATAACTACAACAAAGGATGAAAATAGCGCCTAAAATAGCACCCAAATTTAGCGTATTTCAGTTCACTAATTGGAGACATTTTTTGGCATAATAATGGGTACAATTGGGGATTTTTATCATATCACTAGATTTAGCGTGGGAAATAGACTTGGAATAGCGCGATAAATATCTCCATAATTTGGCATCGGAAGTTGTGCTAGAAGTTGTGCCTTAAGTTGCATTGGAAGTTGCGTCAAAAATCACACCATAAATAGTTCCAGGCATAACGCCAGAAATAATGCCTAGAATAGTGACATAAATAATGCTCGGAATAGTGTTGGAATTAGCATCGGTATTTGCTTCCAATTTGGATTCTGGTTTGGACTCCTATTTTGCATCCAATTTTGCTTTTCATTTTTCTTCCTGTTTTTTTCTAGTCACGACTTTCAGATTTTCTTCTAGTTTTTCTTCTAGTGTGGTTTCCAATTTTTCTTCAATTTTTGCTTCTATTGTGGCTTCCAATTTTGCATCCAATTTGGTTTCCATTGTTGTTTCTTTTTTTTCTTTCAAGTGATGGGAATAATGTTAGGCTTAGTTCCAGGATTTGCGTCTAGTTTGGATTCTAATTTCGCTTTCTGATTTTCTTTCGTTTTTCATTCTAGACTGGATTCTAATTTGGCTTCTATTGTTGCTTCTTTTTTTTCTTCCAAAAATGATTATTGTTTTTCATATAGTTAAATTAATATGTTTTATTTCAATTTAATTAGTTAAATATATCATGTGTTTTAAATAAGTTATATGATTATTCAAGAAGTCATATGAATGCATTTGAAATATTTTATAGGATAACATTTATAAATAATTTTTAGGGAAACATACATCCATAGAAAATAACAACATCAATATACTTATTAAATCTCCATCAAAAAATAATATACAACATCCAATATATATAAAATAACAAGATAATTATTATAACATGATCTATGAGATTGTGATGTGTGTAAGTCCTAGAATAAGGCCTTACTAACAAACCATCATATGGGTATGAACTCACAATCACTACCTTAAGGTGAAGCAAGGAGTTTCAAAATAGAGTACATGAGAATCCATGGAAATTAGGGTGTGGAGTCCTAAATCCATGAAATATAAAGACGTGGAGTCTTGGATCTATAATAAAAGGATTAAGATGCAAAGTCCTAAATCTATGAAATATAAAAATGTTGACTCTTGGATCTATAATAAAAGGATTGGGACGCAGAGACCTAAATTTTTGAAAGATCAAGGTATGGAATCTTGGATCCTTGGAGTAGATCAGAGCGTAGAGTCCTCAATATACTAAGGCACAAATATACAAGTAATAAGGATGTGGAACCTCTATTCCCTAGAAGAATAATACCACTCATGGGTAGCTCAAGGATTAATTTCCTTAATAAAATCTCATTTATGACAATTTTGGAGAAATGTTTAAAGATAGAAACTCATATCTAGCATCTGAGGTATGACTTTCCAAAAATAGTAAATACCTTCAATCAATGGGTAATCAAGTATAGTTGAAGGAAAATCATTAAATTATCATTAATAAATCCAAATAGTTCAATATCGACTTAATCCTCAACATTATTAATATTATTAATATTATTAATATCTTTTATGAGACTATGCTATTATTGAAAGGGAATTACAAGTCACCTTCATCTCCTCAATCACTTCACACCTCTCTCCTTGATGACTCTCATGGATCTATGTAAATATATATATCTTTTAATAATAAATTACACTCTGGTTTATGGACTCATCAAAGAATGGAATATTCCTCTTACACTCATTAATGACATGTCATAAAATATTCCTCTTACGCTCTCTTTAATGCATAAGTTACACTCTCCTTAACTAAGGCATGCATACCTCTCCTTAATGGCATAAGTTACACTCTCCTTAGCTAAGGCATGCATACCTCTCCTTAATGGCATGAGTTACACTCCTCTAAATGAAATACAAGGCGTGCATATTACTCCTCATTTATGACAAGAATTTGTTGCTCCTCCTACATATGTGTCTCATGTATTCTCACTTAGGGAGGGAAGTGCATTGTAATACCTGTTAGGTCCCTCTAATTTGTTAGAGTGGAAAGACAAAATGAAAAAGGGTAACATCAAACCAACTTTGAAGCCCTAGGACCTAGCCTTCCTGGACTCAGAGAGGGCTCTCTCTATATTTGTATAAAGATATAACTTGTTTGATTTTAGGATGCCAATTTTAGGCTGATTAAAATGATAGGGGTTGTTTTTTTTGTTTTGTTTGGTTGGGTCGCTTGTTAAGAAGATAAAATAGAGTAAGAGAAATTCAAACCATTGGGATATGGAGTTTTTGAAAGGTTTGAAGAGTACAAAAACAAATCAAGGGTGTTTCATAGGGCAAGTTAACAAAGCCAAATGGACCTTAATAGCTTATGTGAGTGTGAAATGAACATTAAGTTGTGAATTTAGTAGGTTTAAAGGGAAATTAAGAATCCTTTAACATATAATAGAACAAGAAGAGTATTTAATATCACTATTCTTAAGAAAGAACCAAAGGACAGGGCACACCATAAACTTCTTTGGCCTATCTTTATCAAGTAAACTTTGAGACAACAATCCAGCAAACCCTAGAGAGTAGAGAACTCCTAACTTCTCTAGCTATTCACTTTCATAAAAAGAAAAAATTTAAGAAAAAAAACAAGTGATGATTAAAGAGAAGGGAACTCCTAAATTATTCAATCAGACCTTAAATACCTTTAAAGTGACTTTTCAAGATAGACCAAAGGACAGGGAAAACCATAAATTTCTTTAACCTAAACCTAGTAATCAAACTTCAAAGAAAAACCTTAAAAACAATGTTTCAAGCTACACCAAAGGATAGGGCATACCATAAACTTCTTCGATTTGAATCTTATTAAATAATTTTCAAGACAACAAACTAGGTGGAATCACAAAGAAACTAATAATTATCCAATCAGTCCTAGTAGAGGAAAACATTTGAGCAACAGAAAGCAGACAAGCTTAAAGTGCCTCTAACAACATATCTCAACCTAAATTTTATGCTCTATTGCAAGAGAAAAGATGAAAAATATGGAAAACATAAGGAAACAAATGTAAGATAAGAACAACATCACCATTTCAAAAATTTCATGAATCCTATGAATGTGCTTGCTCCATTAACATTCAATCCAAAATAGTGACAAAGTTCTAAAGCCAACTTCTTCAAAACTCAAAGTCTATGAGGTATTCAACTCAAAAATAAACCAACAACAACTATGAAGCATCCATGCAATATTTATCTGCAAAATGAGGAGGTAAACCCTAGCTAGGGTTTCAAATGTCATTCATTACATAGTTAATGCATTTTTACCTTTGAGACCATGCAAAGCCCAAGGAAAAATATCTAAGACTCATTTATTGCAAAAATAACTTCTAACATAACTATTTGAGCTAATTTTGGGAAATTTTTCACTTTAAGGCTTCAAAATATCTTTTTCAATAACTCCTAGTAAGGGCGCAGCTCCAAGGTATAGGGGTGCAGCGCCAATGCAAACATGCAACGCCAAGACTGAGAAAATGACTTGTTTTGCAGCTACATTTTGGAAGCCTTCCCGATGTCCAAATGAGCTCCATGATAGCTCATTGGAAAGGTATCTGAGTCTATTTTCCAAATACGCTTTTACTTTCCAAAATGGTTCCCATCATACCTGTCAAAAATTATTTCTCCGAAGACTGGTAAATGCGCAACGCTAGTGCCAAAAAGAGGGCAGAAAGGTGATGTTTTGGTGGTTTTTGGTCTTTTTGAAGGGCCACTTTTGCTCCAAATCTTCTAACACTTTCTAAGGTTGATGTACTTGTGATTCGGAACATGAATATGCTGACCTTTTTCGATTTGGATGGCCAAAAAAAGGGCGCAGCGCCAGTGGCACTATGCGTTTGGCCCAATTTTTGCAAGTCAAACTGTCAAAAATCAAAACGTGAAAAAAGGTGCCAAAATTGGAATTTAACTTGTTGATTAAGATTTAGAGGCTTGGAGGGACACATCAGCAAGGATATTGAGCTTCTCTCTCTCTTTTTCCTTGTTCTAAGCTCGAACCTTTGCATGGGCTCGTTGAGCTTGGCCCTTGCAATCATGTTTCTCATGGCATAATTTCTCTATTTTCCTTCTCTAGTTGACCCTATAGGTGAAATTGGCTCTCTCTAGCCAAGAATCTCAATCCTTGCTAATTTCTATGGCAAGTAGCTCACTTGGAGTGAGTTTCTCTGCCAATTCTGCCTCTTTTTTCCTTTCTTGGGCTAAAGCCCTCTTCAACCCAATGGTCTTTGGCCTCTGTCTAGGAAGCTGATATTCCTCATCCTCACTGTCATTAGAACTCCCCAAGGTCTCATCTAGCAAATCCTTGGCTTTCCTAGCCTCTTTCTAAGTTCTAATTTCCCTTACCTCACTGATGGCCTGTTTTTTTTCAATTGTTGATTCTCTAGCTCAAGATAGCTAATCACATTCTTTGCTCTACCAAGATTAGCTTGTAGCTCACTAATATTGGCATCCTTGATCTTTATCAACATATTAGTGATTATCTCCTCATCCTCATCTTCAAGGTTAATCAATTGAAACTCTTGCTCAGTTTCATGCTTATCTTCCTCCTCCACAATGATATGCTCTGTAACCTTTTATTTTCCCTTATCAACCTGATTTGCTGATGAAGAAGGCGTGGCCCCTTTCACCTCAAGTGAAGAAAACACATGCATTTTGCCTCTCTGATAGGTCAAAGGAAATGGCTCAATATCATTCATTTTAGTGCTAGTTGTCTCAATGTTCCCTTCATTGCTTGATGCTCTGGTATAATGATATGAGGGTGAAGGATTGTGAAAAGGTGATGAGGGAGGATCAATATGAGGCGAATGGATATGAGTGGATGTTGATGCATGAACAGTGGGAGGTGATGGAGGGGTGGATATGGGAGGATGAGAAGATGAAGGAATATCCTGCTAATAATGGCTAGGTGGAGTAGTGAAAACCTCATTGGCAATGAAGGTATCCCATGGAATTTTTTTCTACTGGAGTTGATGCATGACCACCATCTTGATGAGTGAATGACGGAATAGGCTTTGCATTTTCTGAGGATAATATCTCTTTTACACAATGTAGGCCATTTTTTCAATGCTATGGAAAACATAATATGGTATATGAAACATCCTAACTCTAGTGAAATTCATAAGAAGATGGATATGGTATGAGTAGAGGCGGGAAAACCTTCCCTCACAGGTGAAATACTTCATTACTATCTTCATCACAGGTGCATATCTATCAAGAAGATGAGAAAAAAGGAATATGGATTTGTGGTGATCTTTATACCTAGTTTGAGGTATGGTTCAAAATAACTCATGTCCGGGTTTTCTTGTTTGAACCACTTCTCTCCCACACTAGGTATCATTGTGGCAGCTACAATGGCATCGGTGGGCATCTCAAATGTAACCCTGGAAAGATTGACCTAATTTTCATGTAGATTAATGATTAATAGCCTTGTTATATCTGGGTGATATTGGATTTGTTGCACTCTCTCACAAAGCTCAATGTAGCCCACATGTTTGAAACAAGAAATAGTGAGAGGGGTGGCCATGAGTTCTCTTGTATTGATGGGTTCAAACCTATTTATCTTCCCTCCCTTATGATCATGTCTCCTTGGAATTTGTGCCTTAACACCACTGTATTCACTCTCAGAAATTTTAAACTCTATTTTGCAAACCCTAGTGTTGAAGTGAAATGAGATTAGGGTAAGGTAATGAAATGGCAGCTTGAACAGATGAAGGGAATGAGTGAAGGGGTATAGGTGTAGGAAATGAGTGAGAGGAAAAATAACTCAATGACAACCTTGAATCAATGAGATTACCCTGTCTATAACTGATACTCCATTTTAGGAGGATGAAATAAGTATATGGATAGTGATTCTCTGATTTGTAGCTAGGGTTTGATTAGGGTTAGTAGGGTTTTACTTACATTCAATTAAAAGTGATCAAATAGTTTCAAAGAAAGATTCATGTCATGTAATTACCCCTCAAAAGTTCTTGGAGGAATTTGGAAAATATTTTAAAGAAATTTGATGCAATTTGGATGGCCCAAACCCTTGGCAAACTCCTTTGTCTAGGCACGCAACACCACTGGATGAGGGCGCGGTGCCAACCCAAGCATGCAACGCCAAGGAAAATTAGCACAGGGTCCTTTCTGGCAAGGGAATAATGCTTTGGAAAAGGTGCATTTCCAACTCCCAGGTCCATAGTGCCATTCTAAAGCACGTTGAAAAAATTTGGCAAGGGTGCAGTGCTAACTCCCAGGGGCACAGTACCAAGAAATTTTTCCTGAATTCACTCAGAAAACCCACAAACTCTTCCTTGTTGAATGCTCTTGATCTTTTGGAAGGTACAATGGTTCTCTTGAAGTGTGAAATGGGTTTTTATAGTCTTATGGATTTAATTTAACTTTTGAAAAACTCACTTTCTAATGTTTGAAATCCTTTCCCTTTGTTACTAACATTCTTTGACACTTTTGCCTTGTAGGTTTCTGAAAACATGGAATTGGCTTTTCTTTTGCTAATTGAGGCATGATAAGTTCATTTTGACAAGTTTGGGATTTAATCACATACTAGCATATTCAAAATATTCTGCAGTTTCCATAATAAAGCTCAACTCATATTTTCCACCTCCTTTGGCCACCTTTTTCAAAACCCTATGTGTCTATAGTTCTTTACATCAATCATCAATGTTGTCTTCTAATTTCTCTATAGCCCTTTCAAGTTCATTCATTTCTGTCCAGTTCACCTCACCTTTTTCGATATTCCATCAATATTTTCTGATAGAATTTCTTCATGTTTGGCATTGTCTGTTTCCTCCATGTCATTTTCTTGTAAGTAGTCACTAATTTTTCACTCAAATGGATTATCAAGTTTATAACCCTTGCCATCTACAAGACCAGGTTTTTCCCCTTTCTCTTACTATAAGTTGTTTTCATTTAGGAGTATACAATCTTCATCATAAGTACTTTCTACTGATAAATCTTCCAGCACCTCTGTCGAAGTGCCAAACTTTGCCCATTTTCCTCACTTGCAGGTTATGAACTGAGAAGATAATCCTCCTTAGAAATTTTAGGTCCTTGAAAAAACATGTCTTGACATTCTATTACATCTGAGCCAGATTATAGCAAAGGAAAAGCAGTACCTGAAACACCCAAGGATGACCTTGAAAAATGTAAAACCCTAATGACCTAATGGGAGTGATTTTTGACATGATTTTGACTGAAATATGACCTAAAAACATTCAAGTAAAAACAGAGCATTGTCATAGGTTATTATGCACAAAGAGGCATGGGGATGAGTCAGCAATATGATCTTAGAGAGAGGGTGGAGTTTATTGACAGGGAAAAATGGAGAAATGAGGTTTTAGGTAGGAAAGAGGGATAAAAATGAGAGGTATAAACCCATAATGATTGTTTTAAGAGCAACAGGGTGACTTTGAGATGGAAAATTGATAGATAGGGAAAAAGATTTTATTAAGATAATGAAGGTAGTGAGAATTCTGAAACTCAAGATATTCAAGGAATATTGTTTTCATAAAACTATAACCATCCTATAGTCATCCAAAGATAGTGAAAAATACTGATGACTAACAATACCAAGAGTTGAAGATACTTGAAGAGGATTTTGAGAAAAAGAGTCTTGGAGAGTAGCCAAATGTTTTTGAAATAAATATGAAATTCCTAAATTAAATTATTAAGTAGCTCTACTTGGTGGAGTTGTCCATGAGTGGTATTGAGAGGAAGTGAAATGACTCTTCCTAAGTTTTCCTTATATATATCTCTACTGCTATTTGGGAGCTCTTACAACTTGGGGGTTCCAGAGGATAAGTTCTCCCTAGATATGGTTGGGTGGAAAACCCGATGGTTCACAATGAGTTGGTAAGGATATGCATACTCTCATTGGATATGGAGCATATTCTTGTGTTTTTGGAGTTGTATAAATACACAAAAATGTATGTACATAATCATTCTTGAAATTTCAGTTATTATTATTTTAAAGTGTTGTAAAAATTTCAATTTATTGGAACTTGCTACTTGTGAATGTTTATGATATATTTACAGAGTTAGTTCTGAGCTAACCATTAATGAATGGAAATTGTAGTTGAGAATGTACATGTAGGGGGATTAAGACAAGAAGGTGTTGCTAAAGTTTTTAAGTTCAATTTATAATGAATTTTTGTCCATATAAAGTTGTCATGAGTTGATGAAATTACCATATTACCATAAGTTTGATTTTTCTTTCTCCATGTATAGTTGTAGTAGAAGTTTGCACACTAATTGTTTGACACAAGTGGTAAATGAGGTAGTAGGAATTTTTGTTATTGTTGTTTTAAGGAATCACATCCTTGAGCATGTATGTTGAGATTTAACTTAACATCATTTGGAACCCCAACTTGATTCCAAAAAAATACTTTTCAGAACCCAAATCGTAAAGATGGTCGCTTTTTCAGACTGTTGTTGTCAACTGTGTGCGCATGTTGTCAAGTTTTGGATGAGATAATAAGATGGTTTAGTCCCTTTATTTATATTTTATCATTAGAATAATTAATTTGTGAATTGTATGAGTTAAACTAGTTGAGGAAGAATCCTAGATTCATGTCACATTGCCTTAAGAGATTTTGGCTTCCAAATGTTTGACAAAATGTCTCAATGGTTGTAGATTGCATGCTTACAAAGTGTTTGTTAAAATGCATCAATGATTGTAGCTTGTAGATTGCATGCTTGCAAAGTGTTTTTCAAAAGGCCTCTATAGTTGTAGCTTGTAGATTGTATGCTTGCAAAGTGTTTGTCAAAAGGCCTCAATGGATGTAGCTTTTGTGGATATAAAGTGTTAGAGTAAATGCCCTACTTACTCTAACTTTTATGTACTAGAAAATTTATGAATATATCATTTAATGGATGTAGCTTACTATGTCTACAAGTTTTTGTATGAATGTGAAAATGAATTTAATAAGTTGCTGAAGTGCGAATAGACAATATGATAGTGGTTAATTTTATTATCTAAAGATTTCATTTAAAAAAGGGCCATTGTTGGAAACAATTTTATAGTGACTAATTTGTAGAATTTTGTGCAAGTGAGCAAAATAAGTTTCGTCCAAGTTGCATGTATTCATGGGTGAAATATTATGTTTTAATGGCTATAAAAAATAAACAGTGTGCCCAATTTTGGCAAGTCCACTGTCATTTCCGATCTAAAAGTAGATTTGAGAAGACATATTGGGAATAAAATATAAATATTCAATTTATAATTAAATTGGAGAAGATCATATTTTTATCTAAAATTATATTTGAGAAGGCATATTGGGAATGTAAATAATAACAAATAATAAAATTCATATCAGTAAAAATAAAATTACAAATTTACAAGTGTACATATATATCAATATTACTCAATAATTCTAACTCAATATTTTCATTTTAATTAAACACTAATCAAAATTTTCCTGATAGGATTTGTTAGCCACCTATAATTTTTGTCAAGAAAACAGGTGGCTAAATATATTTCTGAGTCTTCAAGAGATACATTTCCTCTAAAAAAATATCACTCTTGAAGCCTCTATGTGTTTTTTCCTTTGAAAAGAGTCTTCACTGTTGTTTCCATTGAAAATGCCTTTCTATTTTGTGGAAAAGAATGCTTCAAAATACCTCTGTAATTTTCCCATTTTCACTAATTTCCCTTCATTTCCATTAAGCTTCTTTTTCCCCCTTTAGCACCTCCATATCCCTCTAAAAAACCTCCAAAATCCTTTTAAGCCCCTAAAAATCCCTTTTACAGGCTTAAAACCCCTTTTTCCCCTTTACCAAAAGCCAACAAATTCCTTGAAAATCACTCATTTTGGCTTAAAAAACCCCATTTACATTTGAGGCCTTAAGCCCCTTTCAGCTAAGCCCCTAAACACTTCCCCACATATGACCCGCGCCCAAGACCAGGTGCTAAGGCCCCGGGCACTAATCACAATCGGAATTTTTGTTGTGAGCGCTTTCCTTTGTTAATGGTAAATCTCCGATACGAGTGTCTTTTGTTCTGTAAACCCGCGGATGAAATATTAACCGTTGATTTATATAGATCTAACGGCCAGTGCTGATAGTGCACCCTGCCCATCACTTCTCTCCATTTTTCCCTTTGATTACATATGAGCCATTGATCTCCCCGCTAGATCCGATGGCCCTGGTGCAATTACACATCACAAAGGGCCCAATCCCGTGCTGTTGACCCTCCTGATTTACGAGCCCCGATTGGATCGTGACCATTCATCCTTTTAGATCCAACAGTACTCATTTTTTTAGCCCATTCACATGCCCCTTTGCCTTCCCGCTCCCTCTTTCAATCTTGACCGTCCATACCATAGATCCGACGGTTGGGATTCAATATGCCTTTGACCATTTCCCACCTAACCGCCAGTGCATCTTTCCATATTGCGCTGCCACCTCAACCATCATATCTCCTTGATCCACATCCAATGGTCAGGAAGCATATCGCGTTTTTCTGGCATCTGGATGTTAACGGTTCAAAATCACGCAATATAAATGGTTTTTGGAGGACATGTGTCATGTAGCGACAAATATCACGTTTTTGTTTGGAGAATTCTTCAAACCACTTCAGAGCCGCCCGACACCGATGATTTTTCCCACTAAAACCACTTGTCCCTTTTTTGCTCCTGAATTTCCATCATTTAACCCCTGCCATTAATCTCCTCCTGAAATCTAATGGTCCACATTCAATCGCCCTGTGCCCTTACTGGGTCCCACCATTAAAGGCCCTCTTTCATACATTTTGCTCCTTTTCCTTTGTAAATCGGCCAAACGTTAAACCTTTATGTTTTACACTAAAATCCTTTTTCTCCGCCTAACCGAGAATTAACAACCCCATCAAAAAATCTTGACTGTTGATCTCCAGTGTTTCTTCTAACCGAACGACCTAAAACACTCCTCACACCAAACCTTCACCGGCTCAGTTCTTCACCATTCCGCGGTGATTTTCACTTGTTTTTCACCCACATCCACCATTTCTGCCACCATTTCACAGGCCTCCGCAACAACCTTCCACCACTCCCCTGGGTTTTATAATGAGTTTATTGTATTTTTCAGGGACTATAGAGCAACGAATTCACTCTGTCTCTACAGTCATGGTCACTGTGACCCAGAGCGCAGAGATGACCATCGCTGAAATGGAAAAGTGTATCAGCAGAGACGGATCAATGGATTAAGGCCTATTATTGATATTAATGCTATAATCCAGTGGTTCAAAGGATAAACACACAGTTAGAGACTGCGAAGATGATTAGAAAGGCTTAATGAAGCCTAAAGCACACTAATAAGTCATATCAGTGTTACAACATCAGTAGAACGTGTTTTCTCTAGAAGGACTGCCTTACAGTGTCCTCCATGCCTCCTCGAGCCCTTGAAGTTATTTCACTGACAGAAGCTTCTAAACCTTCAGAACAGTAGTTATGGAAGTATGAAGAGCTGAAGACCTTCAATCACCTTACTTGCTTCAAAAGAAAGAACAGAGTACCTTACAGTCAGAAAGGATTTCAAAGAGAATACCTAGAGTTATTTTCCACCTGACAAAGACTTCCAAAGCAGCCTAAAGAGTACATACAACGATGTAGAGACATTAAGCAGATTTGGCACGAACACTTCCTCCACTCTGTCTTAATGAAATAATTAAATGTACTTCCACTACTACTGCAACTCATTCTCCTATAAGAACCCCTGAAGAACATATTGTAAAGGTTGTTGTTAGTTTTAGGGATTCATTTGACTGTTAGAACTATTATTGGGGGAAGTAGCTGAGTAATTTGTAATTTAGTAGGCTCGGAGGATAAGTTTGGACTTTAATAAGCCATTGAGCTCAAAGTATGTGACTGGTTTTTCACATCAATTGAACAAGCAAATTTCATAGGATCCTGGTCTATATTACGAGTGATGTTTTCCTTACTTATTTCATCTTTAATCATATTGTCCACTATTATCTGATAAGAATCAGTAATCTGTCTTAGGATATACCCCTGCGTGGTACCCTAATGCTTTCCTGCTCTTCTTATCTTTGATTTTTTCTATTGATTGTGTATCTAGGAGCAATTTCATATAATTTGACCAGTCAAAGATTTTGGTCTAGCCCATGCTTACTGATGTATGAATTTAGAGTTTGCTGCTTAGATGTTCTTGTTGGGTTTAAGTTGGAAGAATTGGGATACCAGGGATTTAGAATTAGCCCTGTCCACTGGGGTCCTTTTCCAACAATTGGCTTTTCTAAGATCCCTTTGAGCTGGTGTCAAAGGCATTGAAGGTTAAAATTCCTTCTTTGATCTTAGGCCTTGCACCGTGTTAAATCTTAACTTTGTTTTTTCTTGAGATTATGCCGAAATCAGGCCTAGAGTTAAATGACCTCTGACCTGATCTTAAACTACCCTTTGTTTCCTCACTGAGAATTGCCTTTGAGTATGTCAAAGCAGGTCTGGATTTAAATGACATCTGACCTGATCTCTAGACAGAAATTTTGTTTCTTTCTTTCTTTCACCTTCACTCCTTAATGTTCCATTTCACCATCTATCTGAAAGATCCTTTGGTATATATGACTTGCCCTATGGAAAACCTTGGTTAGTTTTTATGCAAGTAATCCCCTTTCTTGACTCCATAGCCCAATGGATGGACACTTTCTTGACCTATCTTCTTTTGCCGAAAAATCCTGCTGCTTTGTTCCTTTCATTCCATAACCTTCTCAGTTAATGATCTCCAACCCAACAACCAAATCATTTAAAAACCCCTTGTGCTTCATACCTAGCCTAATACCTCATTTTGAGCTTTAAAGATACATCATTCTTTGCATTTATAGAGAGATCCCTCTCTGGGTCCGGGAGGGCTAGATCCTAGGATCCCAAAGTGGTTTTGATGTTGTCTTGTCTTTTGGTCTTTCCAATCTAGCCAAAAAACAGGAACCCCAACAGGATCAACTAGGGAATTACAGGATTTTCCACCAAGTTAAGGCATGGCCCTCTAATTTCAGTGGTGAAAATGAAACCTTTTTTTATTCCTAATTTTGATAGACACTAAAATAAACTTTGAGTTGCTGCAACCAATGATTTAGCTTTACAGTATTGATCTCGGCATGGTACAACTTGATATAAAATTTTACTTCCATTTTGAAGAGGGACTGTGAATGATTCTTGACACTCGAACTAGGTAGATCTTTTTTCGGTCCTTTCTTCGATTGGTTCTCTATTTCTTGTTGATCTCCTAATCCCCCCTCTGATTTATCCTATGTGTTATAACCCTCACCTTCTCCAAATATACCAAGCTTATTACTCAAGGCCTCCATGAGGAAATTTATATTATGATTTATATTAATGACTTGTTGTTATATCTGTAAAAACCTCTCCTCTCCAATATCACAAGGGTTATTCACATATTCGTCGGCCATGATTACAGTTTTACGACCTAATAAATATAAATCCCTTAAAAATATCTAAAATACACCCAAAGAAACCTTCTTTGATACCAATATGATTCGTAAACTTCCATGGATATTCTAGTGGACAATCCATCACTATAGATCTGATAAAATATACTTAAAAATCCAATATCTATACTATTATAGTTTTATTTCTCTTTATATTTATAGATTTCTAGATTACTATTAATAATGTATGCATGCAAATTAAAATTATGCAGAAAATAGATAAAAACGAAATAAAATCTCACACGTTCATTTGACACAAGACATGATCTCGATAACCCTTTCAGGAGAAAACCCCACCTAGAAGGTGAGTCCACTCTGCTCTCTTTCTCTGAATAGAAAATATCTTCAAGTATGAACAAGTATGGGTTGTGGCTTATGGGCTAATTCAGTGTAAAAATATTTTTTGTTCTCTATCTCCTATCTCTCTTAGCTATTGTGTCTATTCTATGGAACAAATGCACTCAAAAGAATGGAACCCCTTTTCCTCTTACTAGTTTGGTTATAACATAGCCTCATAGATCGTTAGTGGTTAGGTTTGACTGCTTCAACTCTTAACCAGAGTTACAATATAGAATCTTCTAGAGTCTTATTCATTATAATCATGTGTCTCACCATTTTTTCATGAATAATGGGGGTTTACATGGCATCCTCTCGAATTATGGTGGTGAAAACAGGAAGGTCAACTTTTGAGTGGCAAAACTTTCGCATATGAACTCTAATTTATGTGATTCTTATACTGTTGGAAATAACTATGTGTGTAGAATAGGAAAAAAATGAGTGGTGCTAAAGTGGTAAATTTTTACCTCAAGAAAATATTGTTTAATGCCTCAAAATGCTCCCGAAAGGTTATAGACCTAAATTTTCAAAATTGGGTCTTGTTGATAACAATGGTTCTCTGAGATTATTCCTCAAATTTTTCCACTCTTAAAGCATCGATATGGATGAAAAACAATACAATGGTCCAATCTAGATCACCTTGGCACAACATCAATGTTTTTAGGTAAGTGAGGTAGAGGTTTCATCCTCTTTAAGTCATACATTATTTTTTGTGTGGTTATATGTCACACAACTCAAGGATGTTTCCCTTTATGCTTCATTGTGGTACCAATGATGCCCAATGAGCACTTTCTATCCACTTCTATATGGACCATTGAGCACTTTATAAACTCCACTACCATGTTGTAAGGTGCTTAATCAATAAAAATTGTAAAATGTGGTAGAAGGAAAAAAATGAACAACATATTTGTTTAGTCACTAACTTTAATATATATAGAAAAAAGAATTAGTCTAATCATTCTCATTAGCATAAAAAATGTTGACATGTAGAGATAATTAAAATCTTAGAACCACACTTTATCTTCACACCATACTTTCTTCTTAGGATTTGTGGAATTGTGGGTCCAATATTTGTCCTTGAAGTCTTTGTTATTCTCAATATCCTCTTGTTTTTATTCCTTTATGAGCAGGTAATAACTCCATGCCAGTGGATGGATTCTCCTTTTTTGGCATTTGCATTTATGGAATGTTTTTGGCCTTCACATTTATGGGCTACTAGAGCTTAACAATTTCCATAAACTTATAATTGGAAAAATCATAACATTAGCATAACAAATATTGAGATGTATATGTAAAATGTGTCTAAGTGCCACACTTTTTTCCTAGGATTTATGTTGTTTTTCAAGTTTAGACTTGATTCTTAAACTCTTTGCTCAATATCTTCTTTTTCATACTGTTAGCACTCCATAATTCTGAAGGATGAAGACATAATGTCGAAGGGACAACATCAAAACCGCTTCAAGCCTAGGATCTAGCCCTCCTATAACTAGAGAGGGATATCTCTATTAGATGTAGCTTTGTTTATTGGGAATTTTAGGCTAGATATTAGTGCATAGGGGTTTGTTTTGAGATTTTTGGTGGAGACAATAGAAGAGGGTCACTGGGCTATGGAGTCAAACCTGTGTAAAAAGATTTAAATGGATGAATAACTAAGATCATGTGTGACCAAGAAGGCTAGTCATGTCAATTACAACTTGTGAAATGGAAAAGAAGGAGCGATTAAGGTTCAATGTGAATGCAGATCAGACCTTATCTTAATTCTACATTCAAATTTTAGAGGAAAACATAGATATTGCTTCAAGACTGTGCAGGGTGCCCAGTGACAAATCTTGAACAAAAATCTCTTATTGAAAGTAAAGAGATAAAGAAATGGTGTAATAAAGGAAAGCGGGCAACATGAAGAAGTATATCACTATTTAAAATATAAAACAAGTATATGGAAACAAAAGTGCCCTTTCATTCATCCAAAAAGAGAATGTTTACAACTAGGTGAGCCTTTTACAATGGTCTTTTTCTTCAGCCCTAGTCTCCCTTCGTACCTACTAATGCATACAATATTCAACTACAAATTAAGTCGGTTTCCCTATCTACTTCAGTGATTGTAATTAATTACATCTCAGCCAAAATTGGACAAGTGTGATCATTCAGTGGCCACGATAAGGTAATTCTAACCAAAACAGTGGTTGTATTTATTTTGGAAATCCATTATTGATTCTAGAGTAATCAGAATCTGGATAGTATGATGCTGAAGAGGTAGAGATAAAACAAAACTGACATCTAGCTCTGCTTCGGTGAAAAACGATTGTTCGATGATCTAATCTGATTGATGTGTGTTTTGTCATGATGGCCATTCTAATTATAATTTCCTTCGTATTTACTGCGTCGGTTACAATTGTTGTGGAGTTTGAAATGGAAAGCCCACTGCTTCCTTTATACATGACGCAAACCCTGTTTGAATTACCAGTCATCAGAATGAAATGCCATCATGGAATTTGGTTGGCAGAGTGGGTTGATGTGGAGTTGTGGTGGTAGGAATCTCTAGGTTGACATGGAGCCACAGATTGGCGGATCGATGTGGAGCATCAATAGTGGGAGTCAACGTGAAAACATTTGAAACAGCCCTTTGAACGACCAAACCACAACATCTTTTTTTAAATATTCGAAACCATTTTTTGAGGGGGGGATAGCGGTAGGTGGTTTCGGAAAAGAAGGGTGTGAAATTCCTTGGTGCCACCACGTAAGGGTAGGTCCGATATGGATGGTGAAACTGCCCATTTCGGACCCCCCCCCCCCCCCTCGCTTGGCGGTAGAGCTCATATGGAGAGGGGGGGCGAAACATTACGTTGACCATTGGGTGGAAGCAGGGTAAGGTGGATGAGCGGAAATATAAGTGGAGTTTAATGAGGAGGGGATGCATTATGTCATGGGTTTTTCGGGTAGTGGAGGATAATGCGATGGAGCGGTGGGGTAGGGGCATATTTTCTTTAAAATCAAACTTAGGATAAATGAAATATGATAAATTAAATCACATATGATAATATTTAAATGCCAAAAATTTAAAGCATAGGAATTAATCATATGATATGGTGGAGTTGGTAATATAAAGTCCAAAGACCTTTTGTTGATGATGTTTTAGAACTTAGGATAAGTTCCAAAACAATTCTTTAGGCACCTTTAACTTGTACTGGGATTTCCAACCTAGGAGAAAACTTCTCTTTTCCCCTTTTAACCAGTAGATCCTTCCGTGGAAATAAATGAAAACCATGGAATATTATTTTCAATATAAATGACCCAATCATAAATAATCAGTCACCTTGTGATACTGTGAATTACAGGAGTCTAACAGTGGCTCCAGCTGGGGATGGCAGCTCCAGAGGAGGTGCCAAGAACACCATAGACTAGTAGCCTGATCCATTGAGGTGATCTCAGACTTGCTAAACAACCTCTGTGGTTGAAAATATTCAAGCTAAAATCTGAACTCTCTGCAACTGAAGTCTGGGAAACACCTGAACTGAAAACTAGAAAGAAATCTGAAACTAAAACTGGAAATATGCTCAGAGTACTGAGCTTATTTTCACAGCTACATACTCTAGTCTAATAAAAAATTATCCCATCAAATAATAATAAGATTTCCAATGTAACCAATCAAGCAAATGAGTGCTTAACTGATTCTTGTTCACTTTCTTGAGCAGGCTGAAAAAACAAAATGGCCACTCCCAACTTAACAGCTATTGAACATAAGTGTTCAATTTTTTCCTTAAACCCTACAAAAAACCATTCATGGCATATCATAATCCTTCTTTAAATGATTCTAAAAGGTCAAAAAAATGATCCTGGAAGAATAATTTGTACTGAGGATTCAAATAACCAGCTGCATCTAGGTCTCCTCTTTGTTCCACTCTATTATGCTCAGGGTCACTCTCAAAAAGAATATCTAAACATTCTTCATGATTACCTGATATGGCATATTCATTATATACCAATATTTTATCCTCGAGAAATTATGATATATCTTGACTGAGATTTCTAAATTTTGTCTAAAGGCCATCATTTTGATGGGAAAAAGTAATTTCTAGCAATAAGCCTTTTTGAGGATGTAAAAAAACATCAAAATTAATTTTTTCTACATTTGTTTCTTCATGAGGAATAACTTCAGTGCATAAATGAGCAGTAGAACAAATAGAATTAATCTCTTGATCACATAAAAACTGAGAGGCTAGGTGCATGCTTAGAATCCGATTAATTTCTTCTTCAGTTAAGGGATGAGGTAGTCTTTGTTTTCTTTGGATTAAACAACAATTGTTTTCTTCCTCTCGTGTAGATTGACCATGATGTTGAATATATTCTTTAGCTTTATAAAATGGAGAAGATGAATTATCATTTGTATCTGAAGAGAGATCATGGGAATCTACTTTCATTTCATGATTGATTTCAAATTCAACTAGTTTCTCTTGCTCATCATGACAATTAACTTGAGAAGAAAATACATAAAGTGCTTCTAATAGATCCTCATCATTCATATCTTCTAGATATTCATCAATACTTTCAAGGTATTGTATGAAATCCTCAAATTGATCAGAACAATTTTCCACTAACTATTAGAAAATTATATATTATGGAGCAATGCAACACATAAAATATGCGGAAAATACAAGCACACAAATAACACATAAAACCAGAGAGACATAGATATACATCTTTCACCCATTTTGGGCTACGTCCACCCTGAACAGCCAGTCCTTCCTTTCTATTATGCAGCAAAATGAAAAGACAAAACCTACAGCAGATCCGCTGTAATATCCTCTGTTCTTTCTCATAGTCTCCCTCTTTGTTTCTCACTCCGAGAATACACATACAATACAAAGCCGCAATACAATGCCCTCATAAAAGTGAGGGATTGCCTTCTAGGGAAAAAAACCCTAATCTAAACATAACTTCTACCGTTAGATCATTTGCCTAATGAACGACCCATATTGACTAGAAATTACTATACCTTTACAAGGCAATTTTACATATGTTTTTAGCTTTGGGGGCACTGCCCCCGAAACCCCCACCAGGGGGGGGCTCCGAAAAGCGCTGCCGCCCCCCCTTGGACCCCCCATGACAGCGATTAATTACAGGAGGTGTTGTCGCCCCTTTTAAGGTACAGGGGTCCAATGCTGTGATACAAAGTAAACAAGATAATCAGGCTCCACACCCAAAAATAACAACAAATATGGGGAATATTCTTTATAATGCTCATAAAACACTTTGTGGGAATATTTTAAAGAAAATATTCTACCGGGTTTTAAACCTTCATACCATTTCATCGTTTTTCCTTCTAATTTTGCCATAAAAATCTTCATGTGATAGTCCTCATGCCATTCAACTTTCAACTTCCACGAATGTATGTGAAGTTAATGAGATGTAACAAAGCATCATCGACATTATCATCTTGAAAAATAGGAAGATCTATTTGCCAATTTACCTGAGGAATTTTTTTTGGGAAGCCTGGAATGTAATCTCTATTCGGTGGAGCATATCTCCTTGCAAATAATCCCATTTTGAGCTTGTGGAGTCGCCAGTGAATTTCTATTTCTAGATTTTGCTGCTAATGGAGTCGCAAGATGAATGGAACAACCTTCTAGTGTTTGAATTCTATTCACCATCAAAAGTAAAAACTAAGACTTGAAGTGTAGTACTGGAGAAATTCCTTCCCCAGTGGAGTCACCACTATGTTAGTGCCGCGTAATTTTGAAGGCTCAAGATAGAATTCCAGAGGTCCAACATCAAAACCGATTCGAGCCTAGGATCTAGCCCTCCTAAACCCAGAGAGGAGTCCCTCTATTAGATGTAACTTTGTTGATTGGGAATATTAGGCGAGCTATTAGTGCATAGGGGTTTGTTTTGATATTTTGGGTGGAGATAACAAAAGAGGGCCATTGGGCTATGGAGTGAAAAATGTGTAAACAGATTTAAATGGATGAATAACTGAGATCATGTGTGACCAGGAAAGCTATTCATGTCAACATAACTTTATAGCTTGTGAAATGGAAAAGGATGCGAGATTAAGGTTCATTGTGAATGCAGAGCAGACCTTATCTGAATTCTACATTCAAATTTCAGAGGAAAACATAGATACTATTTCAAGACTGTGCAAGGTGCCCAGTGACAAATCCTGAACAAAAATTTCTTATCCACAGTAAAGAGATAAATTAATGGTGGAATAAAGGAAATAAAACAACATGAATAAGTACATCACCATTTAAAATGGAACACAAGAATCTGGAAACAACAATGCCCTTTCATTCATCCAAAAAGAGAGTGTTTACAACCAGGTGAGCCTTTTATAATCGTCTTTTTCTTTAACCCTGGTCTCCCTTCATACTGCTAATGCATTCAGTATTTAACTACAACTTAATTCGATTGCCCTATCTACTTCAGTGATTGTCATTAATTACATACGAGCCAAAATTGGACAAGTGTGATCATGCAGTGGCCACAATAAGATAATTCTGACCAAAATGATGGTTGTATTTATTTTGGAAATCTATTATTGATTTCAGACTAATCATAATCTAGTTAGTATGATGTTGAAGAGGCAACAATAAAAAAACACTAACATATGGCTCTGATTTGGTGAAAAACTATTGCTATATGATCTGATCTGATTGTTGTGTGGGCTGTCATGATGGCCCTTCTGCTTCTAGTTGCCTTTGTCTTTACTGCGTCGGCTACTGTTGCAGTGGAGTTTGAAAAAGCAAGCCCACTGCTTCCTTTATACATGGTGCATAACCTGTTTGAATTACCGGTCAACAGAATGAAATTCCATCATGGAATCTGGTTGGCAGAGTGAGTCAATGTGGAGAAGTGGTGGCGGGTGTAATGTTCCAAAATTTTAACCTCCAAGCTAAATGGAACATTAGATTTAGTAGCAGCTATAGTCGGTGAATAAATGGGAAGAAAATCCCATAAGTCTCCTAAGGAGGAATACAATACTTCAAATCTGAAAGGGGACACTCTTTCTAGCCAAATAAAACACCTTCATGTGTGAACAAGGTTAAATTGAAGCTGCTTTGACTAAGTCAACAATGCAGTTTTAGTGGAGGAGGAATCCTAGGTTGGATAGTGAAATTTTGGAGGGAAAAGTAACTTGGGTTAGAAGTAGCCTAAGTGAGTGGGGCCAAGGGCAAGAAAAATCACTTCTTATATAAGGAAGAGGATGGCAAAATTATTGATCATGTTGTCGATTATTATTCTTGGCTGCCAAGAATTGTTGTTGCTTTGCTGCTTAGCAAAGTTGTAGTGCTGTTTAGCACTAGGTGTTCCCGGGCGAGAATCCTGCCTATTTCCTTTGAGTAGCTCATTGGGAGAGTTTTTACTCATCATTCCACATTAGGTTTTCAGGCCAAGCTTGAGCCATCTACATCAGCACAGCGTTGCCAGAGATTGTGCAGTGTTGCTGCGTGCAACAGTGGAAGGGATTGGAATCGCGGCTTCTGAGCTAGTTTCTCATTGGAGGAAGGTTTCCTTCACTTGAGAGATCTATTTGGAGAGCTCCAGAGCTTATTTCAGATTTGTGGTATCATACCACAAATTTCTCATACCCTCCTAGCGTTGTTTCTGCTAGGGAGTGCATTATTTTGGAGGCAGTGTTCATCGCATGGTTTGGTGGCTCCGTTGCAGTATTTCCTTGTGATTGAGAGGTTCATCCTTTCATGGGAGGAAGCAATTGAGGGTTATAAATCATATCATAAGTCATTCAGCCTTATACACTCATGTACTTCATTTTTCCAGTGATTATTCAGTTATTTTCTGAATATCACATTTGCAAGCAGAGTGTTTGACAAGAAACCCTTGCTGGTTTCTTTTGTATTTTGTAAAGGGAGCTTAGATATATGTTATTTAGCATTAATTGTCAATAAATTAGTATATATATTCTTCTCTTATCATTTCATTTGTAAACCCTTTCTTATACTGCGCAGTCCCTTGAGCAGCTACTCCGGCATTTTGCAATCTTGGGGTTTTAGCACTTTTTGGTCATCTTAGGTGTGGGAGATTTGTTTAGCCCACCTAGTTTGATTTGTTTCAGCTCTATTATTGGATTTATGTTGCATATTGATTAATTTATGGGATCAGAGATTCCATTTCACTATTTTATTACATATGTTGCTGGAAATGCGTTTTTGATGCATGTTTTATGAGAAATCCTAAAAAAGGAACATTACAGTGGGAGTTTGTAGGTTGATGTGGAGAAGTAGATTGGTGGATGGATGTGGAGAAGTAGTGGTGGGAGTAAATGTGATGAAATTTGAAATGGCCCTTTGAACAACCAAACCACGGTGACTTTATTTAAATAGTCGAAATCGTTTTTGAAGTGGGGGGGGGGGGATAGCGGCAGGTGGTTTCGGTAAAGGGGGGTGCGAAATGCCATGGTGCCACCATGTAAGGGTAGGGTGATGCAGGGGAATTACGCCCAAGACAAGAATTTTTATATAAATAGACATAGGGGGGTTTATGTTTTCAATTTCCTATGTAAATTTTCATATTTGAGTGATTTTAATAAAATGTAGAAGGAATTGTAACTGCCCTCGAATGACAAGAGGATGGGAGAAGTTGGTTAGTTGGAGTGTGAAGGTTCAGTTCAATTATCTAGGAGTTAGGCTAAAATTAGGAATTGAGGAGTTTTCGAATCATTGTAGGAATTTGAATCGATTGATTCCCAATTTGTATAAAAATAAACCTCTGTGGCAGAGTCCTAAAGACCTACAGAAAGCTGCATAGAGCTAGGGAGTCAGAGAGGCAGAATAGGAGAATAGAAGGCCATTAAAGTAGAAGATCTGGTCAAGGACCAGAAGACTGTAAGTAATTTCCCTGTATAATTGAAGAAACTGTTCCAACATTACCTATGCATTTGTTGATTTAGTTATGTATGAGGCTATTTTAGGACCTCTATAGCTAACTGTATGAATGGATTTACACTTTATAGACAAATGTGAAAAAGACAGTGTGATATATGCTCTGTATTTGGGGTCAATTGTATTTTGTGTGTCATTGAGAAAATAGACATTCATGTCAATGTTTCGATTTTTATTGAATGAGTGTAACTTGTTGAATTGAAGTTCTGGGCGTTGATTTATTAATGGGTAAATGAAATCTATTAAAAAGGGGTAATGGAGTTTCCGCACTCCTTTGATGAATAACTGGAAAACCATGGTAGAGTATTTGGAATTTGACCCTGAATGGATAATTTCCTAATAGATGGAGGATATCTATCGTGAAAAGGAGGAACTTTGTGATAGAGTCGGGGATGAGGCCCTGTGTTAAGGAATCATGAATCAAACGCAGAGGATTGGTAATAGACCTATGCGTTGAATGGAGCTGTGCATTATAATAAGTGGAAGTGCCATGTTGAAGTGTTGACGAAGCAAGGGTTAACATATGAGAAGGAGCGAGTGAATAATAAACAAAGAATCGAATGAAAATGAAGTTAAGATTCGAATGGAACCTTGAGGGAGAAGGAGCGGAATCCAGCGCTGAAACACTGTTCAAATACCAACCTTGTGAGAAGTGGATTTCACGTGGATTAAAAGTCATAACCTCAATCACGAAAAAAAACGTGATTCCATTGACTGGTTGACACGTGGCCACAAATGGTATTGGAATACCATTTATATCGCGTAACTTTTGGGGATTAACCCTCGTACATGTTGATAGTGCGATATCCGTCGACGAGCATCCATATGAGGTTCAGAGCACGACATAATATGGATCATTGGATCCATTCGATAGTTAATCCAAGATGCATTATATGAATTATGGGACCGTTAGACTCTAATGTCTATTGGCCTTTGTTTTAAATCAAAGTATGGAGTGTTAATACGGTAATACACATTGATGGATGTGAAAGATAGGGTAATTTAATATTGTGTGGGCCCAAATATTATTAGTGGTTGGCTTTTGATAAAACTCAGGGTTATGCCATATCCATTCCTACAATGAACCATTATATTTAGTGGGTTAATCATAAGTTTGAATATTTGGTTGACGACCCGCCCAGAGGTTTTTCTCATAAGGTTAAAAACCATTGATTGAAGAGTAAATTCCCGCTCATGCAATTAGTTGTCTGGGTTATAACCGTAGTGCAATTAAATTATAATCTTCTGCATGGAAGAAATCATGGTTGTGGTTTTATAATCAAAGTCTAATTATGGTATATAGAGGAACCCCACGTATGAATATTAGAGGTAAAGGGCGTATGATATGAGGGTCTTATAACCTTTGTAGAAATAGGTTCCATGCATTTTGGAACAGTTGTATTATTCAATTTTCATATGAAGGGTTTTAAATCCAAGGTTCGAACAATTTTCCAATTAATTGTAACCTTAGAGGTATTCAAAGGAGCTTCCGAAATTAAGTAGTGAAATTTCCATACTTTGGTTTGGATGTTTATTTAATTTTCCAGCTCAGAAATTAGAAGGATGTGAGTTTGCCCAAATTGCTTGAGATTTGTTTGGGAGAAAATTTGCGAAGAAGTTTTATATGCACAAGATAGTGAAAATGTGGGGAAACATGGACTATGGGTTTTACCTGGCATCATAGTGGTATCAAAGCTTGAATTGAAATAGCTCTTTGAAATTTTATTTTGAAATGCATATGTACTGAACAACAAAGGAATTTGGTCTTCAAATATGTTTAATAGAATTGCAGATTTTATTATATATGCAGTTAAGGTCTCCAGATGTGCAGAATCTGGAGTTGAAGACAGAGCATCTTGAAGATTGCAGCAGCTAGAGATGCAGGGCAGGTGAAAGAAAAAGAAATATCATCTAGGGATCTTGGAAGGGGAGTTGATGAGCCTTATTTGACTCTGGTTTGAAGGATTTGTTTGCAGAATGCAGAGTGCAAGCAATTGAGGAAGAAATCTCAGCAAGAGCAGATCACAACTTTGAGAGCAGTGATGAAAGAGTCCAACAAGGGATTCTGAGTGAAGAAGAAGTGTGGCAGAACCTAGAGGATTCCCAACAGAGGTTGGATGAAAGAAGAAAAAATGTTTTCTTGAGATAAGTTGCAGAGTGAAGCCTAGAGAGAGCAGAAAATAGTGCTCAGAAGGTTCCAGCAGAAGGGGACTAGTACTTGCCAAAAGCTGGATCCAGAGGAAGGAATTGGTGAGGTAAGTTGCAGCAAAAGAGCTTGTTGTTGCAAAGGCTTAGTGCAGCTTGTGATTGAAGAAATCCTAGAGGATAAAATGGCTACTGACAGCCATAGCAGAGATTGCAGAGGTTCTGAGAGAGGCCACAACAAAAGAGTGAGGGAAGATGCCAAATCAAATGGCATGAGGAAGAAACTCATTGATGAAGAATATTGGAAAGAGATAGGTGAGATCAGCAAGTAGCTTTATGAATTGGAGAGGATGATAAAGATGATAAAGGAAAGCCAAAGAGTTGGTTGGCTTGTGAAGAAGAAGGTAAACTGGCAGAGGCTACAAATGAAGAGAGAGCAGATGATAAATGCTCAGCAGAAGGAGAGATTACTCAAGATGATTGAGTATTTTCAGAAGGACTTGAAGACTGAAAATTCAAGTGAGACCAAGGAGTCAAGTGGCCTTACATCTGACAAATTTTGTATGTTTTTAGGGAAAACATGTAGAGGTGAACAAACTACTAATGTTGTCACTAAGGAAGAAAATGGAGTAGCTAGATGTTTTGAAAATGTCCATGCACAGTTGGAGAAAGGTTCTGCTTTCCAACATATTGAAAGTAGAGGAGATTTAAATTGTGATGATGGCCAGAAGCAGGAATTTAAGTATTCAATTGGACAGTTTGAAGAGGCTGAAGAAAAGACCATTGAAAAATCTCTGAATTGTATAGAATACTTGGGACAGCAAGAAGATTTGATGATCAAATCATCAAATGAGACCATCGGGTCTTATGATTTTGCAACTGACAAATTGTGTGTGAATGCAGGTGTTGAAGAAAACAGTTCATATGATGAAACTGTGATAAATGAAGCTGAAAGTTTCCAAGCCACATATGATGATTATCTTTCCGATGAAGATCAGATTGTGCTATTACAACAAAAGGAATTCATAAATTCCTTGTTTTATAAAAGGGATTACTTCAAGGGGAACATGACAGTTATGTCTGATGGTGACCAATTTGTTATTAATGTTGATAATTGTGGGTTTTAACCCTGAACAAAAATTATCTACACACAAATATTATAACAGAAAATAAACAATAGAAAGAGCATAAAACATAAAACAGATAAACACAAAGATTTTCCCCTGGATCCCAAATTGGGACGACCAGCTTGATTTTTCATTATATTCCTTTTAGTGTTACAACACATATATATACATGCCGAAGCATACATAAACCCCAATCCATTAACCATGGATTAGAACATAACCGTAGCTCCCTTGATCGGATCTACAAAATACCAAGGGACGAAAACCATTGTACCCCAAAACCATGTGAAAACTCATGCAGAAAACATGGGTGGGTCCGCCTATGAGTGGGTTTTCACACCAAAACAATTTTCGCTGGGGCGCTACCCCAGACCCCAACAATGGGGGCTGCCTCCTCCCTTGTGACCCCCCTGTTGCACCCGACACAATGTACAGCGCGTGGGGCTAGTCGTGGAAAGAATATAACACATACCCAACATTATCCCACTTATTGTTTTCTTTCCACAGGGGGCCACAGGAGAGCTTAGTCATTGGGCCAATTCTTCAACACCCATTGCTTCTTTACACCAAGAGAAATTCTGAGTGCTCACAAACTTCGTCAATGCATCTGCAACATTCTTCAAAGTGTCCACCTTTACGAGCAACACCCTTTTAGCCTCAACCATATCTCTAACAAAGTGATATTGAACATCAGTGTGCTTTGTCTTTCAATGGTAAGAACGGTTCTTAGCCAAGAAAATTGCACTTTGGCTATCACAGTCTATCCTTATAGCTTGCTGTACCAACCCTAGAATTGAACACAATCTCTACAACCGAACTAATTCCTTGCTTGCATGAGTGGTGATCCGGATTTATGCAGGAACACAATAGAATAAACACATAACCATAAATACAGAGATGCAGCGGAAATAACACTTCATTTCATTAATATCAAAGAACTGAAATTTGCTTACAGACAGAATGGAAATAAAACTAGCTAGGGCACTGGGAGCTATCTCTGAGAAGAGATGTGGCGGCTACAGGCCTCTGAACTGCTTTACAATGAGGCGCGAGGGCCTATTTATTATTGAGAAACAATGGAGAACCCTAAACATCCCAAAAACCTAACCCTAGGAGATGAAGCGCCAAAACTATGGGCCCCCGTTTGGGTAAATTGGTGCTTCAACTTCCCAGGGACGTAACTTTGGCATACTATCTCCGTTTGACGCATATGATACATCATTAGAAAGCTCTATCCGAGGACTACAACTTTCGGGATGAATTTTATGGGAAAATTCACTGGTAAAATGATGCCCAAAAAATGTCGTTTAGGGCCTCAAAACGGCTCCGGAAGTTCAGGACCCAAAAAACTGCTAAAAATAGTAAGTTATGTCGAAACTGAAAAACTGAAAGAGACAATGGTGGGGGCCCAAGTGGAATAGGCGGGTGGCCACCAATATCCACCTGGATCATTCCTCCCCCCTTAGGAAGCAATGGTCCCCATTGCGTTAAGTCCCTCCATGAGATGAGGAAATTTCTGCTGAACTTGGTCCCTGGTGAACCACTTTCCTTGGTGCAGGAGTTGGCCAGCTTTGACAACCCGATACAGTTGGATCCTCTGTTGGCGAGCGTTCTTAATTTGCATGTCCATGATACAATCTGTGGTGGCCTATTCGATATAGTCTGGGTTTAACGTTGTTGGTGTGAGTTGTTCTGTAATGTCCGAAGTGTCCAGTAGAGGTGGGAAGTAAGGATGAAGGCGATCCACATTGAAGACTGGGTGCAGACCAAGGAATGGTGGAATACTTACTCAAAAGCATTGTTCCCTACAGCCTTGGTGATGGTGTATGGCCCGTATCGGAGCGGGCGAAGCTTGCGGTGAGGCCCAGTGAGACGCTCCTTCTGAAAATGCAGCCATACTTTGTCGCCCACCTGGAAGTTGTGTGGCACCTGGTGTTGATCATGGCACTTCTTGTACTTCGCATTGGCTCTATCCAATATATCATGAACCTGTTGGTGGATGTGTTGAATGCGCTCGATGAAGCTACTTGCTTTTTCAACTTCAGATTGGACGTGCGCTGAATCGAACTGAGCAACTGCAAATGGCATGGCTACGTCAATGGGACATAGTGGCTAGAATCCCAAGCCCACCTGAAAGGGGCTATGGCCAATTGAACTGTGGAGAGCCCGGTTATAACTATGTTGTAAATAGGGGAGGCTCTCATCCCATGTGCGTGGATGCTTTGAATTGTACTTGTGCAGAATGTGTACAATCATTCTGTTGACGACCTCTGTCTGGCCATCTGTTTGGGGATGGAAAGCTGTGGACTTGGTGAGCTTTGTGTCCATCATTGACTAGAGGCTGGACCAAAATGTGCTGAGGTTCTTCTTACAAGCCGCCATAATGGCCATCTTTGAGAATTTGTCAACGACCACGAAAACACAGTCATTTCCATTCTTCGTAGAGGGCAAGCCCGACATGTAATCCATAGAGATGGATTCCCACGGTCGACTAGGGGTAGGTAGTGGATTATATAGGCCTTGCTTCTTGATGGTCAGTTTGGCAATGGCACAAGTAGTGCAGGATCTGATGTGCTTCTTGACATCCTTTCGAAGGTTCGGCCAATGGAAATACTTCTGTAGTATTGCTATTGTTTTCTCGACCCCGAAATGCCCAGCGACTTGACTGTAGTGTGCTTCCCATATCATCTTGGCATGCTCGCTTGAAGGAACACAAAGGTGTCCCAGGTGACATAAAAGTGCATCTTGGAGGTGAAAATTTGGAACTTGCGTACCCCCCAAGAGTGCCTTGTAAGTGTGGCCGAATTCCGGGTCACTCTCATAGAGAAGCGACCAATCAGAAGTCTCATGCCCACAAGAGTTGAGCATGGTGGTGAGCGCCATGATCGGTGGTCGGCTGAGGTAATCTGCAACATTATTGGTGCTACCCTTCTTGTACTTGATGTTCAAGTGAAACTGTTGCAGATATGTGGACCACTTTTGATGGCGATCATTACACCTTCCCTTGTGTACGTATAGGGACTGCCGGGGACGATTGGTGCATTGTGGATGATTTTTTTCCTTCCCCAAATTTAATGCTTCCATTGTCGACGGAAAAACTGTCTGATGGAATACATTTCCTTGTCATAGGTGGGATACTTGCAAACTGTTTCAGACAATGTCTCACTGTGATATGCCACTGGATGTCCCTGTTGAGTAAGAACTACCCCAATAGCATAGTCAGAGGCATCTGTCTCGATCTCAAATGGCTGCTGCAAGTCTGGTAAGGTGAGCACTGGGGAAAAACATAGGCGATTTTTCAATTCTTTGAACACCTTCTGTTGAGGTTCCAACCAAAATAATTTTGCTCTCGCTCCTCCTTTGGTGACTTGACTCAAGGGCCAAGTGATATGAGAGAATACCAACACGAATCTATGGTAGAAATTAGCAAGACCCAGAAAGCTGCGAAGCTCTGTTATAGTAGTCGGGGCTGGCCAATCCGGAATGACTTGGATCTTGGCTGGATCCACATGCACCCCCCTTTCATCAATAATGTATCCCAGATATTGAACCTGAGTCATGCCAAACATGCACTTCTCCAATTGGCACACAACTTGTGTTGCTGCGGTGTTTGGAGGACTTGTTGGATGTGATGGAGGTGCTCTTCCCAGAGTCTCGTTGAAGATCAGAATGTCATCCAAGTACACCACTACAAATGAGTTGGTGAATGGCCGCAAGATGTCGTCCATCATCCTCATGAAGGTTGCGGGAGCATTCGTCAACCTGAAAGGCATGACTAGCCATTCGAAAAGGCCTTCCTTGGCTTTGAAGGTAGTCTTCCACACATCGAAGGGTTCAATTGGTACTTGGTGATACCCAGACTTCAATTCGACCTTACTGAAATATTTCGCCCCTTTGAATTGGTCCAGAAGGTCATTAATCAGTGGGATCAGGTACCTATTCCAGACAGTGATCTTGTTTAGCGCCTGATAGTCAATACAGAGTCTCCACGTCCCATCCTTCTTTTGTACCAACAAGATCGGGCTCCCACGGGGCGATGAACTTGGTCGGATGTGACCTTTCTACAGTAGCTCCTGAATCTGCCTCTTGATTTCATCGTTCTCCAGAACAGAGCACCAATAGATCGATCCATTGGGTAGCAGTGCACCTGGGGTCAGATCAATCGGGTGCTTGACCTGACAGTGCAGAGGAATCCATGTGGGTGAGGTGAAGATGTCCACGTACTCCTCCACAACCTTATCCATTTGTTGTTGTCGTGCGAGAGGGGCCACGTACGGAGGTCGTGGCCGCAGTCTTCTTCTTGCCCTAGGGGCGGATCATCGGGAAAACAAATTTCCTGGTTTGGGAAATGAGCTTGCGCATTTTTTTGCGGTAACCAAAGAATCGTAGGAGGTGGTACCTTTGGTATCTGTACAACTTATTTCCCAAGTAATAATAACGACACGAGGTCGATACTCATACATAGCATGACGCTTCCACATGTATGGTTGTCCTAATAATACATCAGAAACATCAATAGGAGCAACGTCACATAATACCTCATCCGTGAAGGGCTTGATGCTATAGGGAAGGCGACACTGATGGCTGACGCGGAGATCTCATCCTTGGTGAAGCCACCTGATCGTGTATGGATGTGGGTGAGCTATGGTCGGCAAGGCCAACCGCTTCACGGCATCTGCTGAAATGAGAAACGTCGTTTAGGGCCTCAAAACGGCTCCGGAAGTTCAGGACCCGAAAAACTGCTAAAAATAGTAAGTTATGCCAAAACGGAAAAACTGAAAGAGACAATGGTGGGGGCCCAAGTGGAATAGGCGGGTGGCCACCAATATCCACCTGGATCAGCACTGCTGGTTGACGCAGATATCTCGTCCTTGGTGAAGCCACCCGATGGTGTATGGATGTGGGTGAGCTGTGTTCGGCAAGCCCAACCGCTTCACAACGTCTGCTGAAATGAGGTTCTTTTGGCTCCCATTTTCGACAATGAACTGTACCGGGGAGCCCTTTACCCACATATGGGAGTGGAAGAGACGTTCCTCCTCCTCTGGATATTCTGGTTCCTCCTTCTGGATATTCGTAGTGGCAACAGTGGCATTGGGCTCCACATCAATAATTTTTTTTTCTTTGTCATTCCCCTTGTCATGTTCTGATTCAAAGTCGGAGCATGCATCTGACTCAGAAGCCCACATCTCGGCCACCAGTGACTGCTTGGCCCGACACTCACTTGTGTTGTGAGTGGAGCTCTTATGGAACTCACACCACTTTCCCGTGTCCTTCTTTGGCTTTGCGGTGTTTTTATTTGCTTGTGGCTTCGACAGGCTGTCTTGAGTCACCATGCCTTGGCTCTGTCCTTTGTTCTATGGTTTGGGAGCACCTTTCCCTTGCTTTTTATTCGCAGATCCAAAGTCTCGCTTCTTCTGTTTGAATTTCTGCTCAACCTTGGCAGCATACTGGTATGTCGTACCAAGCGAGGAGATTTCGAGGAACTCCATTTCCTCCTGAATGTATCTGTGCAGAAAACTACGATACTTTAGCACCAAATGTTTCTCTGAATCTTTGATACCCAACTTGGTGCGCAGGGTATGGAATAGATTTGTCAGCTCATGCACATCTTGATCCCTTTGTTGCCACAGCGTGGTCCATTGTATGTACTTGTCCTCATAGCTCCCCATGGGATAGTATTGTTCCTTGACGACGTCTCGGAAAGAATTCCAAGTGGGTACAACCGAGAACAGAGAGGGTTCTGTCTTGTCCTTTTTCTCACAGTGGGTTTCCCACCAGTCCTTGACATGGGTGGCAGCTTTGAGGAGTGAAAAAATAATCTTCTCCCTGTCGGAAAAGTCATGAACCGAGAAATATCCTTCTAATAGATTCAACCATCTATCTACGACATCTGCATCTATTTGACCCTCAAATATGGGAATGTAAAAATTTACTTGTACCTTAAAAGGAGTCGCACCTCCAGAGTGGCTGCTGGATGCAGATGCGCCGCCGGTGGGCAGCCGTTGAAGGATCTGAGCAAAGTTATCCATCATCGCGTTCCTTTGTTTTTCGAGGGCCTCCTCAAGCAATATTTTGATAGGATCTCCTGCTCCCTCATCTTTCTTTTCGTCCCCCATGGGCATCTGTCGGGGTTTGCGAGGCTGATCTTGCAAAGGTTCCACCAGATCGAGCCATAACTCCTTATACCCCGACCTCGTTGGGGACATGCAAAGAAGTATCGAGAAAAAGCAGACCGCTTTGATACCACTGATCCGGATTTATGCAGGAACACAAAATAATAAACACATAACCATAAATACAGAGATGCAGTGGAAATAACACTTCATTTCATTAATATCTAAGAACTAAAATTTTCTTATAGACAGAATGGAAATAAAACTAGCTAGGGCACTGGTAGCTATCTCTGAGAAGAGATGTGGCGGCTATAGGCCTTTGAACTGAGTTACAATGAGGCTCGAGCGCCTATTTATTATTGAGAAACAATGGAGAACTCTAAACATCCAAAAACCTAACCCTAGGAGATGAAGCGCCAAAACTATGGGCCCCGTTTGGGTAAATTGGTGTTTCAACTTCCAAGGGACGTAACTTTGGCATACTATCTTTGTTTGATGCACATGATACATCATTAGAAAGATCTATTCGAGGAATATAAATTTCGCCTTGAATATCCATTTCAAAACAAAATGGTATTCACTGGAGGCGCGATGCCCAAAAAACGTCGTTTAGGGCCTCAAAACGGCTCCGGAAGTTCAGGACCCGAAAAAATGCTAAAAATAGTAAGTTGTGCCGAAACTGAAAAACTGAAACAGGCAATGGTGGGGCCCCAAGTGGAATAGGCGGGTGGCCACCAATATCCACCTGGATCAAACATGCCATCTTTCAAGATTTCATCTGTTGGCGCAGTTCCATATTTTGTTTCCTGCAAGTTTTATACCCCATAACAAATCATATATTTAATATAAAAGATTTTTTTTTTCTATTAATTATAGATAGAGCTAAGTAAAACAAAATCGATAGATGCTTACAAATTCCAAAATTAAGTTCTGATATGCCAATATATACTCACAACCCATATTTAAGCCAATTTCAATCAATTCCTTTGATGGTTCTTCTTTGTATATTAGCACTTGTTTGAAGACATTCAATGATTATTTTTGTAAAAAAACTTAAAAAATACAAAAATGAAATATAGTTAAGTTGTTATCAAGAAGTAATAATTACTCACAAACTTAGATATCAATCCTTTTCTTCCTTTTCGTCCTGTTTTATTTGCTGAATGGGTTCTATTTTCTTTTCTTTTCTGCAAGAAAATACTTGAAAATTAATATTTAATGCTAAATTGTTTATTTATTGTACCTAATGATCGAAAAATTCAATGATTACATATTACATTTGAAGCACCTTGTTGTTGAGATGGCTCCTCCTGTGATGCAATTTTGTCTATTTCTTTGACCATCTCCTTGTACACCTTTTTGGACATTCCTACTGGCATATTTCTGATATTAGCTCGTTCATCTTTTGAGTTTTTCATAATCTTCCTGAAAATGTAACATGATAATAAACTATTTAATTTTTATATTCATATATGAAAAATAAATATAACAAAAGTGATATTTATAAATAATTATAGACAAACATTTAAAAGAATATTACTTTTTCATTCCTTATTTTTTGTTGTTGTACGTTTTTACTATTAAAAGTCTAACATGTCTCATTAACCAATTCTCTGGAAAATCTTCCTGTAGTTTAGATAAAATTTGGTTCTTGGAATCATTGGGTTGGTTTTTGTATTGTAAGTGGAAAGAATGTCTATACATTCATTCCACTAGATCCCTCACACTTTTGTAAAATATTTACCCCCTTTCGTTAACCTCTAGCACCACTCCAGATGAGCTAAGGAGCAATTAATTTTCATTTGCATATTATATTTTTTTCTTTTCTTAGAACAACATTCATTTTCTGAGTTGTTGGTCCCTGTATAACATTAAACATATGTGAATTAATAGACTGTTTGACACATGTTATCTAATAATTTTAATTATATTATTAATGAAAACTAAAAAAGCAACTCATATTAGATTGATAGTATTTTTTCATTTACCTAATTCATCCTTTTGTAATTTTTCCATCAATATTTTACGCTCTTCTGGTCCTAGATCATAAATAATCTTATCGAGCTTATTCATTTTGTGGCTCTGCATGATACACAGTAAATAATACATATTATTTAAACTTACATATAGTTCAAAAATAATATTTTTTGGAAAGAATTGACAAAGAACTTGCCTTTTTTTCTTTTCTTGATGTGTTATCAGTGTTTTTGTTACTTAATATCTTGTCAGTCATTTCTTTATCAATCTCAAACCTGTACCATATCATTCATTAATATATTTATAAATAAATTGTCAACTTTTAAAGTAAAAAAAAAATTTCAAGAAACCGGTGCGCCATTCATGGTTCACGCAATGATGCTGGTGCTTGGGTGTCTTAGAAACGCACCGCACAAACAGTAATAGACCGTATGGTGCTCTATGTCAACAAGGAGCACCAGTGCATTACATGTCAATCACCGCACAGATTAACAAGGATAAAATAATAAAAATCATCCAGTGTTAGTTTTTGTAGCATAAACCGGTGCCATATTTTACATATGGCGCATTGATAAAAAAAAAATGTTTTTAAATTTTTTATCACATTACTTACGCGGTGCGCTTGTACAATAGAGAGCACCGGTGCGCTAGGTTACGCTGGGGACACCGATGAAAAAAAAAACTGTTTTTTTTTTAAATTCACGCAAGGGCCGCCATGGATTGGGATCCAACTATGCAAATCGTCCCATCAATTGGATGTATTAGGTATATATTTAGCAATACAAACCCTATAAATCTAAATTGAAAAGCCCTAATTCTGAAATCACAAAAAGAGGGAGAAGAAAGGGCAGAAACAAAATTAATGTAAGGTTTATATATATATATATATATATATATATATATATATATATATATATATATATATATAATCGAAACAGAATGTTTGTGGTGTGGCATAATGAAATAGTGCATTGACTGCATATTTTACAAATGGCGCACAGAGAAAAAATATTTTGTTTTTTTAATTTTTTATCATAGTACTTTCGCGGTGCACTAGGATAATAAAGTGCAACGGTGTGCTCAGGTACACCAATAATTTTTTTATTTTTTTTAAATTTACGCAAGAGCCGACATGGATTGGGATCCGACTATGCAAGTTGTCCTGTGGGTTGGATGTCTTAGACTTATATTTAGCAATACAAACCCTATAAATATAAATTGAAAAGCCCTAATTCTGAAATCACAAAAAGAGGGAGAAGAAAGGGCAGAAACAAAAATAATGTAGGGTTTGTTTCTAAAATGGATTTTTTTTTATGAAATAGCACGTTCGCGGTGCGCCATAATGAAATAGTGCACCGGTGCCATATGTTACATATGGTGCACTGACAAACACACACACACACACACACACACACACACACACATATATATTATCACTGTACTTTTGCGATGTGTTGGTATAATAGAGCGCTCCGAGGAAAAAAATATGTTTTTTTTAAATTAACGCAAGGGCCAACAAGGATTGGGATTCGACTATGCAAGTTGTCCCATGGCTTGGATGTCTTATGACTATACAAACTCTTAAATCTAAATTGAAAAGCCCTAATTCTGAAATTACAGAAAGAGGGAGAAGAAAGGGCAGAAACAAAAAGAATATAGGGTTTTTGTTTCTAAAAATGGATTTATTTTATTTTATTTTGTTTCTGAATATTGCAGAAAAAGTAAAAAACTACATAAAAGGTATTAAAAACAATAAACTTTGATTTTGTTATTTTACTGCATAAAAAACTGCAGAAAAAAAGTAAAAAAAAAACAATAAACTTTGATTTTTTCTTTTATTGCATAAAAAAAATTGTAGAAAAAGTATAAAAAAACAATAAAATTTATTCACATGATTTGAAATTATATGGTACAAGGTTCGAATCACCAAAGGTTTGGAATTCTGATTGTCTGAATACTTATGTTTGAACGTTTTCCCTGCTCCACAGTGCTCTCATGCTCTGTTTGCTCCAGGTATGTATCCTGCAAATCTCCAGTTGATTTTTTTTGCAAAAATAGTGAAATAATGAAAAGTGTTTATTATTTAAAGAAATGTTTTATGAAATTAGATTTTCAAAAACATTTTGCTGCCCATTTTCCAATTTACTGCTTTTTTTCACTTAAATAAAATAGAGTTACGTTTTTTTTATTTGTGGTTATTTGTCATTGGTGCGTCCCTTAATCGAACAACACCAGTGTGTTTGAGTATAAAATGGCACTGGTGAAAATTAAAAAAGACGCACCGGTGTGGTGATCTGTACATTACACACCGAAATTACATTTAGGTGTGTGCACCAAAATTTATTGTTGTTTTGCTCAAATGCAGGGAGAAAATATCATAATTATATGGAATGGACAATTCTTTAAAATCCAGCTCGTTCCATAACACTTATCAAAATCTATCGCAGATTTCTCCCTATCCATCTCGAGACGTAATATTTACTTCAGTTTTTCTTTATATTTTCACTATCTATTTGAATTTATGTTTTTTATCCATGTAGTCAATCATGCACAACTTAATTAAATTTATAATGTATACAAATTTGTAGGTTCACGTAGATTCAACATCGAGTTCAGATGCACAAAATGTTCAAACTGCTCCAAAACGTCGAAAGTTCTTATCAAGAGTTTCATACCGCAAGGCGCATTTATTAGATGAAAATGGATAGCCGATTCACCCTACCAATTGTAACAATATTGCATCTTATAGCCACAATCCCAGGACAATGATGGTAATTATAATTATAATTGTTTTATATATATATATATATATATATATATATATATATATATATATATATATATATATATATATATATTGATTAATATGTAATTATTTCAACGTCAAACCAATTTATAATCATGCAATATTGTCAACGTGGTTACTAATTGATATCATATATTTTGTACTAATCATGTTCAAATATTTTTTTTTAATTATTAGGATTCTAGTGATGATGAACGACCTGCCTACCATCTTTCGTTGCACCCCACAATAATGTAAAATCAATAGAAGACTGAATTAAGAGAAAAAATAAAAGAGGAACGATACCAAGAATGGTTGAATCAACCACCGATTCAATTCCCGCTACGTCCAGATTCACCAATTAGGAATGCTACAACAATAGTAGTTATTCACAAGCTAGAAATGGAGGCAATCAAATGGAGGTTGGTATGGATGATTACTTAAGGAATACGAGTGCCATGGAGACAATGTTGTTAGATGCATTCCAAAACGATGATCAACTAGGGGATGATGCTCATATCACTGACACCTTTTTCGAAAGCCTTAAATTTTCTTCCATCACCCCTCTCTTTGGACCTAGCATTCAGTCAAAGTCTACCCAGTTGGGGACAATGATGTTACTGTACAACTTGAAAGAAAAGTTTGGCTTGTCGAATGCATGTTTCTCGGAACTTTTGAGGCAAGTTACCATAAAGTACTCCCTTATATAAATTTGAAATATAACCAGTACACTGCAATGAACATTACAAATGGTAAATTTTATGAACGATAATAATTATAATAACATTAATGTATATTTATTAATATATTTTTCCATGATCACCAACTACAGGTTATTCAAAGATAAGGTTCTTCCGAGTGATAATGTCTTGCCCAGTAGCTACGAAGAGGCAAAGAAATTGTTGAAAATGTTGGGTGTTGAGTACATATCATATCATGCATGTCTAAATGATTGTATTCTATATATAGGATAATATGAAAACAAAGAGATGTGTCTGAAATGTGAGCATGACAGGTATGATAAATCAAAAAATAAGGGTAAATCACGTACTGGTCCTCCTTTTAAGATATTGAGGTACATGCCTATAATCCCAAGGATTAAAAGGCTCTTTCATTGCAAAGAATTAGCTATGTTGCAGGGATGGCATGCCTCACAAAGAAGTGAGTTGGGAGTTATGTGAATCCCAACTGATTGAATAGCCATGAAGCATATAGAGGATACATGGCCCGAAAAATTCAAGGATGAAGTATGAAGTCTACAACTCAGCATAGCCATGGATGGCGTCAACCCATATTCCCTCCAGAACACCAACTATTCTATTTGGACTATAGTAGTGATCAATAACAATAGCCCCCCATGGTTATTTGTGAAGAATGAACATCTTATGTTGGCTTTCATAGTCCCTGGTAGAAGACGAGTGAAGAATATGGATGTATACTTACAAACACTGGTAGATGAACTGAAGGAATTATGGGATGGGATAAATGTATACGATGTATCAAGACCCATTGCAACAGAGAGGAGTTCTACATTGTATGGCATATGTGCTTACACAAAAAATGATTATCCAGGCTTAGGAGTTTTCTCTAGTAAATTACATGTTTAATTTATTGATTTGTTTATATACGTAATAATATTTTTTCACATATTAGTTATTTAATTCTTTGCAATATTTGTTTTGATCTTCATGATATTATTTAACGTGTCGTGCATATTAATTAATGTATACAAAGATAATCTCACAGGTCTTGTAATAAAAGGGTATTTTGGATGTAAATGTTGTGGACCTTCTCTGAAATCTAGATGGTCCAAGGACCTACGAAAGCCAATGTATGATTGCTCCAGGGTATTCCTACCAGAAGAACACCCTTACAGAAGAGAATCATCTTCTTTCAAGGTTAAACGAGACAGAACCCAAAGGCCTCCAATAATGACACCAGTTGAATGGCTTAGAGCATATGAGAGGAGAAGGAGAAGGTGCAAGTGGTGGGACACCTTTGATCGGAATAATGTAAAGGAAGATCGCGATAGTAGACTGATATGTATCAACTCTAGAAAGATATGGGATGAAGCTAAGGAGCCCTATGTTTTCCCTAAACACTACAACCAGGTGTTTTTTACCCAGATGTGTTGGATAGGGATTGGTGGTTCGTATTGACACATGACCCTAGATAAAAACATATTTTTGAGAACACTAGTGTTATCATGCCATGCGAGCTGGAAGATAATGAGGGTGATCATGAGAACCGAGAGTGATATGGTACATGTGTTATTTCCTCAATATTTATACTTTTTAAGATGGGTTTTTCAAAACATTATAATATGTATTTTGAATTAATTGGTAATTTGCATTGTGTTAATGTTAAAATCAATAATTCACTTGATAATTATTTGCAATTATGTTGACCTCAAAAAAAATGGCATACTATATAAATTAGTTCTTTTTTTGTATCTAAGATCATAATAAAATAATGATAATTCTAAAGCACATCAATTTATTTGCATTATTTTCTAGACTTTATTATGTTACAATAAATCATATTATTCTAGATTTATTATTTTACAATTATTTAAAATTTACAAATTTAAAAATTTTAATAAATTCATTTCACATTAATAAAATTAAAATTTTACAAATATTTTACACACAATTAAAATTAGAATTAGAATTAAAATTACAATTTTACAATTTCACGTACAATTACAATTACAACTGCAATTTTAGAATTTTACAAATTAAAAAATTACAATTACAATTACAAATTTACAAATTTACATATATACCATTACAATTACAATTTTAGAATTTTACATACAATTAGAATTACAAATATTACAATTTTACAATATCATGATCATTTAATATTAAATTAATTAATAAACATCATGTTCATGATAACCATCATCTTTGACTAAAAAACACATTCAAAATCGCTAACATCATCGTGATCATGATCATCTAACAAAACACAATTAACATTTATATATTAACATATTCATCAGAACACAAACATCAAATATACATCTCATGTCAAATAACTCATGCTATCATCACATACACATTAAATGCACATATCTAACATGACCTAACAATATACACATCATGATGATCACCAACATGTAAATTAAGTACAACTCCAACATGAACATAAAATACATGGACCATATATATATAACTGAATAATGTTAAAAATATACAACTGTAATATAAATTTCATGGATCAGCTAGTGGTAGTACAACATCAATATCAGTACTAGTGGAGGCCTGCTTAGCCAATGGTGCAGCCTCGACGGTCGATGGTATAGCCTGCTCATGATCATGAGTACTCATGGATGCTGCATGCTGTTGACTGGATGTGCCCGATGGTCCAACCTCATCTCCATGATCACTGCTACTGGATGCTAGTGGAGGCTCATACTCATCTGACGCAATGTGAGGTGAACGATCATGAGATGAAGAGTCGCTGCTCTTGGACTGTCCATCACCTTCTGCCTCACGACCATGCCTATAACATTCAACAGTCCTTGTCAATCACGTAAAAGCTGTCGTAACTCCTACGACATGCCGCATCAGGTTATACATGTAAAGTGACATGCCTCTCCACATCTGTAATAGCTTATCGTTGGCCTCTATTTCTCAGTAATGAGCATGCGTGATGCTCGCCTCAACAATCAATGCATTGATTTGGTCGCCCAACTCCATCCGGTATCTAGCATCAAGTCGATTGCGCCTAGCACCAGCCTCCTGATGATCCTCGGCATTTGGCATGCCTGATCATTATCAGGATCCACACCTGGATCATGTGGTACTAGTGTCGGCATCTCATCGCCATCAAAAGAGCCAATGTCTAAAAAATATATACAATTACACAACAATAATTAGACAATTTCATTACACAATTTAATAAAAAAAAGTTAAAGAACATGCTAGAATAAATTTAAATACATAAAACAATAATATTATCTCTATCATCTAGCAGCTCATCAGCTGTGAAGAGGATGTTGGCACACCTTCGCCAATCCAAACCCGTGTAAGGACAGGGGACCATAATGAAGGGATTCTCATCAACACTGGCTAGCAACTCCAGTGCATCCTGCGATATCCTCGCGAAAAACTTAGTGTCACCTCTCTTGGGCATCATCTGCCCCCACATGTGCATATGTGCCTCAAACATCATCCTACGAGGCTTCTGAAGAAAATTAGGCCTCGTCTCTAGAAACCTCTCAAAAAATAAACAAAAAATCTCTGAAGAAAAATGGAAGTTCACCCTCCCTTGTGCATGAGCATGACATCTATCTAACGCTATATAGAACTGTCGCAAAAAAATGGCAGACCACCTGACAATTCATGGCTCCTGTACTAAAGAATTAAAATAATATAGAAGCGGGAAAATAATGTGTTGCCCATCACTGGTGTTGTGCGAAATGGTCGAAATGATAAGTGAGAGACACTGCACCTCCTCCCTACCAAATGCACGAATACGTAACTAACCTCCAGCAACCCAAAACTTTGTAGGAGATAGTACATTTTCTGCAATGTATTTCTGGGAGTAAACTAATTGTCTCCCTGCTACAATGAATTATATATCCTCCTCAGTGGGCGTGTACCACTGGTTGATACCAACTCGGAAAGCATGTTGCTGGGCATTCCACCTTCGGATAAGATGTGTAAAAAACAAACTATAGCCCTTTAGGGAAGTAGCCTCCTCATAGAAATTGAGGAGGCCTACTTGCCTAAGGAGCTCCCGCATAGCTATTGTAATAGGGTGAGCGTACGCGTCTCTCTCCCTCTCTCGTGCCTCCCACAGGCGAACTATGTTATACTGCTCCGCTTGTTGTTGTTGTTGTTGTTCCCCCTCTTCTCTCCTTTCATGTCTCTGAATGATTGACATATTAAACACAATTTTTTTATTAAATGAGACATGTATTTAGAAATATACATATACAATTTTTTTTTTTAAACAAAATAAAAAAACAGTCGGTGCATTGAAAACACAATCACGCACCAGTACCAATGCATCTTTCTATGGAGCGCACCGGCCTCAGTGCACCTAATAATATTAAGCACCCCAAGGATGGTGCTCTAGAATAATTTATAATGCACCGTTGACTATGTACGGTGTACGAAACTCTACGCCCTAGGGCATATAGTTAAGTCAATGGACCAACCTCCTGCCATTGTGACATAGTGAACGGTGCAGTCTTTTACAAGGCCGCACCGTTGACCTAGGTGAAATACAGAAAGCCACGCGCTAACAAAAATAGCCACCCTGGGGCTGTTATTTTGGTCAATGCACCGTGTCACAGCTATTCCACTAGGTCAACGATGCGTTCGGATAACCGAATGCATCGCACCTTTTTAAAAATTTAAAATAATACGGTGCACCTTCGGTACTGCCCCGGAACTGGTGCGGATACCGTTAGCACTGATTTACCAGGCTGTACCGTTGTCAATGTGGAATAGTGGCAACACGGTGCGTTAATAAAATTACCAGCCCTGGGGCAGATAATTTAGTCAACGCACCATGTTGCCGCTATTCCACATTGTCAATGGTGTGGCTAGGTAAACGACCGCATCGCAATTTTTAAATTTTTTGAAAATAACATGGTGTGCCGATCGGTACTGCCCCAGAACTAGTGCGGATACCGTCAGCACTGGCTACAGTGGAACCTATAAATTTACAAGCAGCACTGTAAACCGATGCGAGCCGAACGGCTCGAGCACACCACGCGACAATTTTTTTTTCCTTTTAAATGGTTAATTTTAAGTTTATTTGAAATTCTAATCTGCTAGAAGGCTTAATTATGGAAAAAAATACCTGTACATTTTCTCGTCGAGGAGGCATATTGGCTATAGAATTTGCAAAAGAAAATTTGTCCACCATTTTGCAAAATTCAAGTTGGAGATTGCTGGGAAATGCACAATAGCAGTGCATGCAATGAGTGCAATGGGACCACTGATGTCAGGATGGCTCAGACAAGGAAAAATTGCACTGGTGCTTGAGAGCTCTGTAGCACTGACAAAAGTGAAAAATGCGGTTTTTCAGCCATAATTTTTTTTTTCATTTAACCATGTCCTGGTGCGCGGGATTTTATAGGCACACTGATGCGTTTTCTTCATTCTGCATTGGGCGGTTTCTGTTTTCGCGCGCTTTTTATGAGGCACCGATGCAGATAGTTTGTAAAGCATTGGTGCGCAACAGTAATACAACGCACCAGGAGGGTGTGTATAGAGCGCATGGCGTTTGGTGTGCCAATTTTTTGTGCGGTTTTTTGGCTGTAATTTTTTTTATTTAACCCCCTTCCTATGGTCAGGGTTCTATGGACGTACCGCTTCGTTTTCGTCATTTTTCACTGGGCGGTTTTTGTTTTCATGCACTTTTTATGAGGCACTGGTGCAAATGCTCTGTAATGCACTGGGGCACTACAGTAATAAAACGCACCAGGAGAGTGTGTACAGAGTGCATGGTGTCCGGCGTGCCAATGTTTTGTGTAGTTTTTTGGCTGTATTTTTTTTATTTAACCCTATTCCAGTGCGCGGGGTTTATGGGTGCACTGGTGCATTTTTTTCATTCCGCGCTGGGCAGTTTTTGTTTTCACGCGCTTTTTATGAGGCACTGGTGCGGATGCTTTGTAAAGCACCAGGGCGCTACAGTAATAAAACACATCAGGCGAATGTGTATGGAGCACATGGTGTCCGGTGTGCCAATGTTTTGTGCGGTTTTTTGGCCGTAATTTTTTTTATATTTAACCCCATTCCAGTGCGCGGATTTTATGGGCGTATCAACGCGTTTTCATCATTCCGCGTCGGGAAGTTTATGTTTTCATGTGCTTTTATGAGGCACTGGTGCGGATACTCTGTAAAGCACAGGGGTGCTATAGTAATAAAAAGCACCAGGTGGGTGTGTATGGAGCACACGGTGTCCAGTGTGCCAATATTTTGTGCAGTTTTTTGGTCGTAATTTTTTTTTTATTTAACCTCGTTCCGGTGCGCGGGTTTTATGGGAGCACTGGCGCTTTTTCTTCATTCCACACTGGGTGGTTTCTTTTTTTGCGCACTTTTTATGAGGCACCGATGCAGATGTGTTGTAAAGGGCCGGTGCGCTACAAAAATGAAATGCATCAGGCGGGTGTGTACAGAGCGCACGGTGTCCAGTGTGCCAATGTTTTGTACGCACCGGCGCTTTCTCGTGTTGAACGCACCAGTGTGTTTTACGGTGATAAGCACACTGTACGAGATACATCCGCAAACACCTCCGCCCGCCAACCTCCTATAGTAACCTGTACTAGACACGAATGTCTGGGGTATTTTTATAAGGGGTTTGTCAAAAACATCTGCTAGAGCGTCTTTTCCTTGTAGTGTTAGGATAGGATATGATCCAGCGAATGTCAAAGCAGAAGAAGAATAAATAAAAAAGAAGAATGTTGATATTGCAGCACTCAGGAAACAATTAAAATTATTAGCAATTGAGGACCTGCAGACCAAAGAAATAGGAGAGATAGAGAGAGAAAAACAAGAGATTCTCAAGCTAATTATGGAGCAAAATGCAAAAATAAGAGACATGGAAGTAGAATTGGATAAACTAGTGAAAGAAAAGGAGCAGAATGAATAGTTAGCTATAATCCCACTTGAGGCAGTACCTCTTATATAAATTCCACAAACAGGAATGGCTACCTCAACTAAAACAAGGGTTTCTACATCAACAACACCCCCAACACAATACTTAGATGTTGTTGTCAAATCGGTAAAGGTTATGGAAGATATGTCCATACAAGGAGAAAAAATAAAAAGGTTACAAGGACAGGTAAAGGCCTTGCAAGAGCAGAAAACAAGGATTGAGACCTCACATCTAGTCGAAGTATATAAATCCCAGAGACTCACTGAAAGGCTACAACAGTTACGAAAGGAAATTTCCATGGCTCAGACCTTAACTCAAGCTAAGGAAAATATATGGATTGATATCCATAAATCCATGAATGAGATCTGGCCTTCCATACAGATCATCTTTGAACAGAATGATCTTATACAGAAAGCCAAAGCAACCATTGACCATATCAGAGAACAACTAGGAGAAAATCCAGCTGATGCCATAGATCTTATCAAAGTTTTGAATTCCAAAAATAGGTATGATTTGGAAGAATTGGAGATTGAGGACAAAACTAAAACCATACTTGAAATCAAGAAAGTGTTAACCAAGAAGAACCTCATGTTGTAGCTGGAAGAAAAGTGTCAAGGTTTGGAAATTAGTGTCTAGAGGTTCTTTAACAAATTTGAAGTGTTGAATGAGAAAGGACTTCCAAGTTTATTTGTGTTGAATGACAGATTAATCACTTTGTCTAATTAGAACTAGAAATTGGTGGCCATTGCTAAAGACAGTTCCAAATTTGCAGGTATACATGGAAGTATTATAGGCAAATATTTCCTTGAGACATTGGAATATGATTTGAGCATACAACATGAGATAAAGCTTATTTTTATTATTAAACCCACATTTTCCAAGTATATAGAGGTAGATGAGATTTACAGGAGATTAATTAAGTTATCTATTCCAAGTGAAGACAGGTGGAACAATTTATGTGAGTTAATTGAGTGAGAAAGTAATTCTATCTTCATCGGCAGGAACAACATTGCAACAAGAGTCAAAGGACAGATCAACAACAACCTCATCAATAGGGCCAACATTCGAATAGTTCCAAATTATCCTATATTTTTGTAATAAGAGATGTAATCAATTTTAGATATTCCTAAAATACTTCCTAATTTGTTATGACATGATTTTTTGTAAATAAAATTATAAATACTTCTCATTTCAAAGTATAGAGGGTTGATTTTTTGCGTCCAAGAAGGCTATTGTACCCTTTCAAGTTTTATGGGTTGATTGTTAGCCTCTCTAAAATAACAATAATAAATCCAAAATAATAAATTAATTAATTAAATATTCCAAGATAGGAATATGTGCCTAACTCTTGGGTTGTTCCTCAAATATTGAAGTTTGTTTAGTAACTCCTATCTTGGTGGGTTTTTGGTGAGAAATTATCTCAACCAAAGGAGTCTAAGATAACATGGAATATCTTAGACATTTTCTCTCATCTATTTAAATTGTAAACTAAATTCTTTTAATAAGAGAGAATGATGAGAATGCCATGAGGTTGAAGCCTCTTTTTCGCCATTGTTTTGTCTGGTTTTGTATCTGTGTTTTTTGCAATCTGTTTCTGAGTTATTTCATTTATAACATGTGGTATCAAAGCTTACGGTGTGTTGAGACCCGTTGAGAGAGTTGTTTTCTACCGTGTAAATCTTGTGCGTGTGGCTGGGTGTGTGAGTGGCCTCGTTCGATCTATGTGACAAAAATTCGATCATTGGAGTTGTGTGCTGGTATTTGGTGCACAAAATTGCTATCATAACAATCGTGTGTGGAACCTCTAAAGGAGTTGAATTTGGGCCTGATATTAATGGTGTAAAATGAAGGACGAAGACTTGAACTCTATACATTCTTGAAAAAGCCATTGAATTGACCAGCAAAATTGGTATGCAAATTATCCAGTTTTTTTTAAAAGAAAAGAAATTAATATTGATTTTTGATTTTTAAATTTGAAAATCAGTTGTGCTTCCTGCATCTATTCTCTCTGTCTTCCACTTTTTCAAATTATATTTCTCTATGAATAAAATATTCTCAATATTCGTAAGTTCAAATTCTATTTCCATAAGAGACATGTTAATCCCTTCAATGGAAGCACTCTGCTTTCGTGAGTTTGCTGAATAATGATACCCAACAATAATTTTTAGAAAGGTGCACAGAATACCATTCATCCAACCATAGGTAAGTTGGCTGACCTGATAGCGCCCCTGGCCTCTCTCCACCATTTCGACAATGTTACTCCCATAGTTTCGTTGCAAGTCTCCTGCTATGCAAGCACTGCACAGAATTAGGTGAAAGTCCATTTCTTCTAGAGATTTTTCCAGTCCATAATTGATCATTCTATCTAGAATATTCCTCATTTTTTATCATCCTCTGCATCGACATATTTTTCCTCAACATAGTTATTTGGTATTCGGTGATCTCAAGATAGTTATAGGGCTCATGCACATCATCCCCTCGGACATTCAAGCAGTGTGAGAAAAAATTCCAGCTGAGCCCATGTGAATCAACCTGAGAGCCCCAGCTCTAAACGCAACATGCATTTTTTTGGTTGAAGAAAAAATGAATCCGTGATCTTCTCTAGCCACAGTTGTTTTCCATGCTTTGAATTCTTCTCAATGAGTTTAGATGTTAAAACTCCAACACAGTCACTTATTGTGAGAAGATGGAAAATATTTTCTGTGTCCCAACCAGAAAAGCATCATAAAACCACGCTAGCGTCGAGTGACTGTGAGTTTACCATTATTCTCATCCAACATCATCCGAGAAGGTCTAGTTTTCTACTTCAAGAGTCTTCACTCTTCAAGTTCACAACGCAGTTCAAATGTCAACGACATCTAAGCCAAGAAGGAGATTTGGTGAATGAATTGTTTTTTTAATATGTGCGTGGAAATCTTGCTGTGGTATAGAAAGTTTGATTGTGATATGGATCCAGAAAATTGTAGAGACCTTATACCTATTTGCGTATGACAGTGGTGCATCTACCCAAAGCTAGGATCCATGGCAATGCTGGAAATGAGTGGAACAGATCCAACGTGAAAAAGAATTGAAGATAGCTAGCGTAGAAGAGTCAACGTTTGCCAAAAAAAGAAAAAAAATGAGGGGCCACCATACTCAACCTCTTCTCCAATGAGTTTTTAAAGGTATAATGCATGACATTTTTAAATTGTGATTTGTCTTTTAAGAAGATTCGTTCACTTGAAAAAGTGACTTTATACATAATTATTTTTTAATGGGAGTTAAAAGGAATTCAAAATAAAATACTCTTTTTTGGAGGAGAAATAAGGTGTTTTAATTTTTTTATGAAGATTATAATGGGTTGGATTAATAAGGTGGATTTATAAAATATTTTAAGGGCATATTTTGTATTTGGAGTGATAAGGGATTTTGTAATTTGGAGTGATAAGATGATTTATTTTTTGTAAATTTGGAGTGATAAGGGAAAGCCATTGTTGTAATTCAAAGTATTGTTTTACTTTGAGAGAGATCAGTGCACACATTTTTTGAAGACTTTTGTTTCCAAAATTTGCAAGCATCAGATTCTCATTGTTTGAGAAAGCTTTAGTGGAAATGTTGTAAAAGATGAAAGTTTGATGATCTCAATACTCAATAAAGACATTATTTTTTGGTGTTTATATGTCCTAGATCCGCCCGAAATTGAATAAGGGGATCTTAGGTACATCATGTGTGTTTGTGATGGTGCATTTTTTTTATGGCTTCATGTTGTTGCTTTTTGATTTGTGTCTAGTTGTGACACATCAATAATTTCATTTAATATCGCATACATAAAATTCAATACAAGCAAGCACAACACATGTAACGAAGAAGCTGCGAGGGAAAATTAAGCTCAACACATGCATTTGCGCCACTACAACATATACTCAAAGATTGTCTACATCAACATTCTACATCAACAATCAAATTCACTTAGTCAAGTTAATGCATTTCAAAGAAAAGTCTACATCAGCGTTCTTACAAATCCATTTCAGAACTTGTAATCAAATTCACTGTTTTAAGTGTATCATTAAAAATTCATTGTTAATGAATTTTTTAGAGGACAAGTGAATTCTTTGTTTTAAAGTGAATCATTAAAATCATTGTAAGATTTTTTGGGTGCATTTTCGACAGTGTTCGACACCCTATCTTTAAAGCAAAATCAAGTGAGTGCACGAGTTTTTAACTCTAAATCAAACAAGCAACAAGTTTACATCTCCTGCAAGCGAGTGTGAGTATTCATTCAAGCAATTTGCATCAAGTCAGTACAAAGATCAAACCATCAAGCGAGCCAACGTGAAGAAATCATCAAAGCAACAAAACAAGTTAAAACAATCAAGAAAGTGGAGATCGACATCAAGCGAGCATGGCTATTCATTCAAGTGAGCATGAAGTCATCAAGTAAGTCAAGTGAGCACTTAAACAAACACGATCATCATCAAGCGAGCGTGAATTCCAGAGTTTAAGCAAGAAAATTCTACAATTCTAGCAAGCGCAATAAGCAACAACTCACGCGAGCGTGCCATTCAAGCCACATTCAAGCGAGCCTGTCATTCAAGTGAAACAACGACATATACAACAAGAGAGCCTGATTTCAAGAGCGTAAGTTTAGATGGCACAACATATTCAGTTGTTAAACATTCTTCACAGTATGATCATCTCAAGTGATGAAGACATGGTGCACATCGGCAAAGACACTCTTGCTGATCTTTCACGGCATCTACAACAAACACATGAAACTATTGAGTTTCTTCAACTCGAGTCGCAACTTCAAAGGATTGAATTGCAAGAAAAGCATGATACTTTCAAGTTTTTGAACCATTTAGATGATAATTCATTCATTCAAACAACTTCTAGTGTTGAAGTTATCCCAGTTCAAATTTCTTCCAAGCCCATCATCAAGCCCTGGGAAGAAATTCAAAACAACAAGAATCGATGAGGCTTAGGATATGTCAATGATGACACCACCTTACATATCCCAGATTATTCCAAGATAATTAAGTTCGTCAGTGCAGGATTTCTTGCACAACTCACCTCAGCAAGTTCTGAGGAAGTTGTAGACAACCAGCAATGCACACAACCCAAAGTTGCAGACAAACAGAATTTCACGCAACCTGAAGTTGAAGTCCAACCGAAATGTTCTCATTGTCAAAGAACCGGTCATATGGAAGATCAATGTTTTGATCTCCATCCTTGTCGCCATTGTGGCAAGCCCAATCATTCCTCAGAAAAATGTCGCAACCAACAAAAATCAGCTAGATTGAAGATACATTATGCATGGATCGACCCTTGGAAATGGTCATCCACAGTCAATATAATGTCTCAGTTCTAGAATCGAATACAATCACACATAGTGTAGCCAACAATTAAAAGATGATGGTACTCTCATGAAGTTGAATGGGGGAGTACACCAGTGTAAAACTCCTACACCTGAAGGGGGGGAGTTCAGGAATACTTTCCAAGCGAAGTGTCTCTCCTTTCAGCTGACAAAGGGGGGGAAATGTCAATGAGATTGACAATGGTTGTCAGACTGAAAGTCTCAAAAAAACCAAAAAAAGCAGCCAGTGGGCATCAACAAATTTTCCAGTGGGCAGTCGATAGAAAAGAAAAGAAGCAGTGAATAGTTTTGAGCACAGCAAAAGCAACAGTGAGTTGTTTTTGACATCATTAGCTAGTGGGCTTTGAACAAATTTTTTCAGTGGACAAAGGATGTTGATTTCATGCAAAGGACAGATGGATCCTTTTGCAACTTGGCACTTTATGGAGTTGTCAAGAAAAATTCAGAGATGAATCAGACATACAGCTGACTCATGGTCTCTTCAGATTGCAGTTTTTCAGCATCCAGCTTTGGCGGTTTTTTAGGCAATGTTTTTTGAGGATCAACATGAGAACTTGGAAGATGGTTCCTCGTTCTTATTTTGGATTTTTCATTGAAGGGGGGAATGTTAGCCTCTCTCAAATAACAATAATAAATCCAAAATAATAAATTAATTAATTAAATATTCCAAGATAAGAATATGTGCCTAACTCTTGGGTTGTTCCTCAAATATTGGAGTTTGTTTAGTAACTCCTATCTTGGTGGGTTTTTGGTGAGAAATTATCTCAACCAAAGGAGTCTAAGATAGCACAGACTATCTTAGACATTTTCTCTCATCTATTTAAATTGTAAACTAAATTATTTTAATAAGAGAGAATGATGAGAATGCCATGAGGTTGAAGCCACTTTTCTGGCATTGTTTTGTCTGGTTTTGTATCTGTGTTTTCTGCAATTTTTTTCTGAGTTATTTCATTTCTAACAATGATCAGTAATACAAAATACTCTTTCACATGATTCTTGTGTCAATTTGTTGGTGAAGTGCATCTCTCACTGTTTATGTGTTTAATTTCCTTGTTTACCATGATTATGTATTCATAATCTGAATTATTCAACAGAAAATTGAAGAAAAATATGTGTCTTAAACACACTCTTTTTATGGCTTTGAATAATTTTAATGTTTTCATCTGATATTAAGTAAAATAATTATTAATTTCTCTTTACTTGATAGAAATTCTTTCACCACTTCTCATATACTTCATTTAAATTTACAGAATACGGTTAGTTTGGCTACCTTGCCCTATTAAATATCTTTATAAAAACTAAAACAGATCCAATTTTAAGTCGTAGACTCAATAGCCCAAGGGTAATTTAGGCATTTAATCAACCAAACAATCTCAATCAATATAATAAACATTGGACATTCATAACTAGCCTAATATCTCAAATACAAACAAAGCTAAATCTAATAGAGAGATTTCTTTGTGAAGTTGGCAAGGCTAGATCCCAACTTCTAAAGTGGTTTTGTGGTTACCTTTGTAATTTCTCTTGCAACCTCGGAAATTATAGAGTGATAACACCTAGTTAAGAGGGAGCGTTGAAAAGTGTAACTAGGTTCTGTCTTCATAATGTATAATGTAATCATGACTTTATGTATTTGATGAAAAGAGAAAAAGAAAATTTTATTATTATTATTTTGAAGCATGGGTTTGATGCTCAATGTCACTTTATTTATAGCTTAAGCACCCATTGTGCTTCTAGGGATTTTTCATAAAATATAGAAGTTAATTGAGTCATTATAATATGTAAGGCCCCTTTGGGCATCTTGTATTATGTAAAAGAATTGTATTTGAGTCATAAAAGACCCTCCAAGACAAGTCAACCTAGCCGCATCAAGTCGGCCTACATGAAATATTAATTCGGCCTCATGGAGGAAATTCATACCCTTGGAAAGCCAATATATAATAGGAAGTTTACCTCATTTGAAGCACAAATCCAAGACATACGAAGAAGCAAGAGAATAAGTTCAATCATAAAATAAGAAAACCTAAGGCAAGTGAAGTTCAAGGAGGAAGCTAGAGTCGAAGTTTTTGGGTCTCTCTCTCTCATCTGTAATGAAATTATGAAGTTGTTGGGATCAAAGTTGTTTGAGAAGTTGTTGGGATTGAAGTTGCTGGAGAAGTTGATGGGGTCAAAGTTGTTGGAAAAGTTGTTGGGATGGAAGTTGCAGTAGAAGTTGATGGGGTCGAAGTTGCTGGAAAAGTTGTTGGGATCAAAGTTGCCGAAGAAGTTGTTGGAAAAGTTTTTGGGATTGAAGTTGTAGGAGAAGTTGCTAGAGTTGAACTCACTAGAAAAAAAAATTGGATCGAAGTTGTTGGAAACGTTACTAGGGTCGAAGTTATTGGAAAATTTGTTGGGATCGAAGTTTCTAGAGAAGTTTTTGGAAGGTCGAAGTTTGTTGTTGTAGAGGAAAGCTCATCAAGAAGGAATGTTGACTTTGTCTTGGAGGGGTCTTTGTCAAGGGTCTTAGGTCTTGGAATTCATCATCTAAACATTATATAAGAAGAGAAGAATTCTTGTGGGTTTTCCTCTCAAGAGGAGAGGTTTTGGCCCTGGCTTACATCCTACATTTTGTGTCCTCTTGTCTTATTGATCTCCTTTGTTTGGTATTTGTTTGATGATAAATAACACAATAATAATCAAGTGAAAGAAGAAGCTAATCAAGTTAAGTAAAAGAACTTCACAAGCAGTTATAAAAGTAACAGAAATCACCTAATCTAACTACTCCTAGATTTCTCAACAAGAAGCACCCCAATAATTTCAATAGAGAAGATGGATTCAAATCAAGAGAATCATGGAAACCTGTTATCATGTTAAATTTGTTTTCCTTCTTTCAATCTTGATTTCTTTATCGAATTTATTTTATCTAGTTTTTTCTCCCCTTATTTAATCTTTAATCTGGTCTAATCCCTTACATGTTTTAATTCAACTCCATAAGATATTTTATTTTTATTATTTTTTATTAATTTATTTATTTTATAGTTAATTGTTTATAAATATTATTTATCATTAATAATTATTTATTTCCTCCTCTGAATTTTTCCTCTCCTTTCAATTCTTTATTTATTTATTTTATTGATATTTCCTTTTAAAAATTAACTTTTTTTTCTTCCCCTTTTAATTCCTTATTTATTTAAATTATTGATATTATTTTCATTATTAATTTGAATTTCATTAGTTTTATTTAAAATTTATTTTAGTGTTAATCATTTTAATCATAAGTTTCGTTATTATTTGGTTGATTTTAATCCAATATATTTTATGTATCCCTTTGTCTTGGTCCTTATCCACTTTGTTGAATTTACCTTAGTTATTTAATTTTTTTTATATATTTTTAATTAAAAAATTCATGTTAATTATTATTATTAATAGTTAATTAATTTCTTCATTGATTTTTCAGTGCTGCATAGTAGCTAGTACCTGCCACTTAGTTTAAATATATCTAAATTAAAGTAAAAAACATTAAAAATTTGTTGATGGATACCTAAATAAATTGGGAACAATACTATTTTTTGTAACGTTTTAAAATTTCAAGGAATGATGGTGTATGACATATTTTCTCTAAAAAAATGAAAAAAAAAAATTATTTTATTTATTTTTAATTTTGATTTATTAAATATAATTATAAGTTTTTTATAAAATTATTAAACTTCAAAATATTTAATAAAAACAACTAAATTTATTAAATACTAATTTTATACAATATTAATGTTTTCATCACTATCATAGATTTTTGTTCAAACAAATATACTATATCACTTAAATAAATGTATATAATATTTACTATTAGTCTAAGATAATAATCATCAAAATTATTATAGTATTGGATAATTTTGAGTTAACCAATAAAACAAAATTAATATTATTCATTTTTATAAATTATAAAATATATTTAAAAATATATATATATTATAAAACATATTAGTTTTTAAATATAAAATTAATAAAAAAATAATTACGTTATAATTTTTAAATAATTAATAAGATTTCCATATGGGAAAAAGTCTTTATTACTTAAATTATAAATTAAATAGTATTTTAAAATCAATATTATTAGAATATTCGGTCTTAACCTATCTGTAAAATATCACATATACATCATTTATAATACAATTTATCTTAAAAGTCAATACCATTTAAACTAATAATACACCTAAATTATCGTTTATATTAATTATTACTATTATTTATGACTATTGTAAGTCATTGCTTTCCTCAATAATGTTTCTTTCATTAATATTAATATATAGCTTTGATGGACTAAACATTAATATTAATATATAGCTTCGATTGACTAACCATAATTGCACTATTGTACAATGACATAGTTGGAGTATAATCACTGCAATGGATACATCAAATATGATTCGATAGGATTCGACGATCAGTTTGCAATGCATGATAGTACTCATTAATATTCAAGGCTTATCATTATACCACACGAATTATGAGGTATTGGCTTATAAGATGTTCACAATTACAGTTAATAAAATTATAAATAAATATTAATAAAAATATTTACAATATATAACAAAATATATTTCAAAATTACATTTTATGAGATTGAAAATTATTTAATAAATTTGACCAAACTAATACATGGTTAACTTAAAACTAATGCATAATACACGCAAGTATAATAATTGATATTATTTTCATTTTAAGTTTAACCAAACTAATACATGGCCCACCTAAAACTAATGCATAATACGGGCAAGTATAATAAAACAAATGCCTAATAGAGGAAAGCATAATAATTGATATTATTTTCATTTTTAATTTTTAATTTTTAATTTATTAATTTATTAATTTTTATTAATTAAATGTTTTCTTTATACATTTAAAAAAACATAATTATTTAAATTAAATTAAATTTTTATTAATTAATTTTTTTTTTATACCCCTTTAATTAACGACTATTTTTTAAATAATTTCATTATTTTTTCTGAATGGTTGATTCATCTATTTAAGGCTAACCAACCCTCCCATATTATTATTCAATATTCTTTGGTCCTTGATTAATGGTTAATTCATTTATTTAAGGCTAACCAACACTCACATGTTATCAGTCAATATTCTTTGGTCCTTGATAATGGGTGGAAGGTCTACCCTCTATGTTGGATATAATTTTAATCCTATACATAGTTATGTCCAGTAATATTCTACATGGCCGGTCCTTGATGATGGGTGGAGGATCCACCAGAAAATTTGGACATAATGTTAATCCTATATGTCTGGTAATCTTTTACGAATCTAAAATATGTTTTTAGTGAATTTATCTTGGTTAATTTATATTTATAAATGTTGCTCTTATAGTTTTTTTTCCCAAAAACCATGAATGTTCCTAATTATGAATAGCAATGTAGCTACATGTTATACAGATCCTCTTATATTGACACAATTTCCAAGTTAGCAATAAATTTTATGATAAATCTCTTTTCTTTTTTTTTTGGTAGAGAAAGCAAAAATGTGCACCACTAGTATGGTTGTACAACTTGCATGGCATGGGCTTGTGGTATTTTTTTTCATAACATGATCATAATTATTAACAAAAATAATATAAATATTATTGAAAAATAGATAATTAGAATAGACAGGAAAACAAATCAAAATTTGACTTAGATGGGGATATATTCACTTTGATTATTAATGCTATGGCATTGAGCCAATGGATAAGAGAAGTAAAAGAAAAAAACTATCCCTAATTGATAAGCCACTTACCTTCTTATCAATACTAAATAACAAATGAAGATAAAATCAAATAAAGTATTTTATATAAAATGGTGAACTCCTTTTATTCCATTCTTCTATTATCCATGGTTCATTATGAGTTGGATTACTATTGTCTCTCATCTCACACACCAGAATTATGGATTCTCACATTCCTTATTTAAATCCACTAATCTAATTTTATTATAAGTAGAAAATAAAGTATATCATATTAACTGGTGAACTTTTCATAATTTTATTGCATTCTTTTACTATCTATGACCTCTTATGGCTTGGACTGTTATAGTGTTTTATCTCTTAAAATAAAAGTATGGACTTTCACCTTCTCCATGTTAATCAACTAACCTAATTCCACTAAAAATTTATCACAATCATTAAATTGATTCATTCTCCATAATCTTTGGGCTCCATAATCCATCACGAGATTAGCCAAAGCCTCTACTACTTTATTGCTTGCTTTTAAATATGATTTATTGCTTGTTTTTAAATATGATTTAAGCTTAATATTTGATAAGTGTTCACCATTTGTAGAATATCTTCAAGGGATTGGGATAGGCCCCAATTAATTAAGGTATACTTGAGTTTCTTTATAATGATTTGGGAGTCAAGTTTCACCATCAAATAATTAATGTCCATACTATGTGCTATTTTCACATATGAAATGCTAAAATTTCTGCATTTTTATATGTATGTACATAGAAAGTTGTTAAATCAATTATCTCATTTCTTATTATTTATGTTAATTATTTCCATCTATTGTTACTCCTTGAGGTCCAGTTGAAATTTAGTTTTAAAAAATGGGACTCAATACTCTTTATTTTAATTCATTATTGTAACAAGTTCAATAGAATTCGAAGCACACAAGACACAACTCTAGCCTATCATAAGAGGTTAATCTGTGTGCAATGGAAATAAAGTATTTGAGCAAAAGTGAATTATAAAGATAAATTGTAGTTTTTAAAAAAATAATCAATTTATTTTAGTATTCTTCCATATAAGCTCTAATATACCATGAACCATGCATGAGATTTATATTTATAGATGTAGTAATCCTAATTCATTGTTAGATTTAAGTGTATTTTAATAAAATATATCATTTTTTTAATTAGTTAGCTAAAATATTTAAATAACAACATTATTATATTCATTTCCCTATTATCCATGTATATCATTATAAAATGAATGAATTGAATATATCAAATAAATAACAGTATATCAAATAAATAATCTTTTAAAATTGTCTAGTCTTATTATATAAATTCAACATACCAAGTTTTAAAAAAAAAATAATGCATAAACTTAACTTCCAAAATTGTTTTCAAGTATTAAAAAGATACATATCCTTGTATTCAGTTCTCCAGCACCGAGTTATTCTTAGATGCAATAAATTTAACATATAATGGTTACTTTTATATTCAATAAATTTAATATATAAAGATATGGAGTTGTCTTTAGTGCTATTTTTTGGAGTTTCTGGTGCTGTAAGTTGGTGGAAATTTTTGAAGTGAAATCTTGATTTGTGTCATTTAAACTAGTTTTTTAGTATATATGTGGATTCAACACTCTGAAAAATCCCTAGGGCACTTCCATTGTGTAGGGGTTACCGATTAAACTTGCGATTTCAATGAATTTTTGCCAGATTTTAAAGAAATTTTATTGGAAAAATCTACCAAAAAAATCTCCAAAAAATCACACTAAAACATCTCACAAAGATATTATTCAAAAACACAGCTCCATACATAGAATAATCGTTAAAAATTCTATTCAAAAACACTGCTGCATACATAGTATACTCGTTGAACACTCTATTCAAAAACATTGCCGCATACATAGAATACTCGTTAAAAAGTTCTTAAAAGGAATCCAAATACAAAGCACAATAATCAAAACAAAGCCAAGTTGATTATGGACTATAACCAGTAGTGGAGTCTAGACCTGCAAGTTGAGTTGAGACTGATGGATGCTTCTCCTAAATATGCAAGAACAAGTGTTTCCTTTCATCAACAGATTTCAGCTCAATAATACCATGAAGCAATCTGAAGATGGCATTGTTTTGTAACACCGCCTCTGTTTGGAGCATGTCAATTACAAAAACCAATCCAACCCTAAGTCACAATTTCGCAACACATCTAATACATCTTCAATACAAGTATTCAATAATATCGTTGTCCTGAACATAACATATTAACCAGTCTCAGGTTTCAGTCACATTTACTTACCTAAGTTTATGGATCCCAGTCTTTACATAAACTGTCCCAACTGTTTGACTTGAGGCCGGACTATAAAGAAAAATGGAGGGAGAGGCAAACATTTGTTATACATGACTATCTGAGATGGTGGTATCTGTCATACACAAATAGCTGATATATAATAATAATAATAGTTTAAGCTTAAGATGAAGTTAGACTCTAAACTTTCAGATAAGAATAGTAAAATTATATGTGGTTCGCGTTGTCTATCAATTTTCTGATTAGGTTTCCTCAGAAAATTTTCCTATACTCAACAATGCTCTAAAGATGTTGACGCAATCAGAAAAACCCTTCTCCCTAAATATGAGAATCACATACAGAACAATACCGAAGCCAAACCCTAGGGCAGCACTAGATCCAGTGAGTGAAACAACAGTACACATCAACATTACAAATGAGTCTACCTTAGATTTCATGTCCCTACAAGCCATAGCCAACTCTATACCAGAAAAGAGAAGCAACACACCCAACATCCCAATTGGGAATTGACTTAGGATTTTCCCCAGATGGCTTCCTTGAATCAACCCCAAAACCAATTTTGTGTTGAAGATTGCAACAAGAAACAGTGAAGGAGGCATCCTGAAACATCTTTCCTAATCCTAGTTGGAAAGTGATCACCAAAACTAGGTGGGGGCCACACAGGTGATTTTTGTTGCAAAGTCTATTTTTAGACATATGGAGCATATTCTATAAGTTGCGGGATGTTATCTATGGATGGTTGGTCAAGTTGGAAAAATAGATGGACTTCTATTTTTAGACATATTGGGCAGAGTCTATTTTTAGATTGCCAGTCTAAAAATAGATATGTCGAATATTATTAGCTCTTAATAATATTTGGACTCTAAATATTATCTTATTCTCTTGGAGCACTTCAGTTAAGTGCACATATGTGGCACAGGAGCTGACAGAAGGAATTACGCTATTCCTAAGGGTTATGTGGAGCTATTGCATGGATACTTCAGTTAGAACTCATGTGACAGAGTTTGGTGGAGTTGATTGAGGAAGTTAATGGAGTTGTGTTTAGTTTAACTAATCTAAACATAGTTGAGCTATTTATATCTAGTTTAACTGACTGATACAATTAGTGAGAGTGGTGTGAATTAATTATTAATTAATTCACTAATTATAAACTAATTGATCAACTAAAGAATACATCAGTTAACTTCAGTGCATGGACAGTTTCAGTGGAGACCAGTGCAAAGATAGGTGAAAGGGCAAGTGTGACTATCAGTTGTGACTATAAGTGATGCATGGTTTGCATCCAACACTTAGTAGAGATGCCTATAAAGACTGCGTGAGAAAGGCTGGGGTAATAAAATTCTCATCAAGAGGCATTCTTCAGCAGGGATTGCGCAATAGAGGCTGGCTATCAGGTGGCAGAGATTGGAGCATGTGTTTTGCTAGATCTAGCTTGATTAGTGTGTAGCAATTTGAGGTTGTGCTAAGAGCTTGTGAGGAGCTTTATACAATGATTGTTACATGATCTCTATGACATATAATATACAGATAGTTGGGGGTTTTCAGCTTTAATATTTCCCATGAAATACTGTGTTCATATGTGTGATTGTTTATGGTTTTAATGTGTGCATGTGATTGTTTTTATTTCCGCAATTAATGATCAATGGTATAAGAGATTCTGTATTGTGCATGAAATTAAAATAGTGTTTGATCAGGAGAATCTCGGTGAATAATATATCAGTTATTCAAATTTCTACATGGTATTAGAGCAATATTGATCATTGGAGCAATTGCAAAGCATTGAAGCAGTTGAGTTTTTGTGCTGGTGGAATTCGAAATTGCTACAGTGATTTCTTAGTGTCGAAGTTGAGATGTCTTTCAACAGATTGCAATTGGAGTATGCCCTTGAGGGCAGCTCGGATTATATTGCATGGAAGGATAGGATGGAGGTGGTGCTGGATGACAATGGGTTGAAGGAGTTCAATGATACAGAAATTCCAAAACCTACTTCTAGTGATGCCTCCGTACTTGACGCATGGCAAAAGAAGGTAGCAAGGTGTCGAAGGATTCTGTTGGAAGGTGTGAAGGATCACATAGTGTCCAACCTTCATGGTAAAGCTTCTCCATTCTTGATGTGGAAAGCTTTGATAGATTTGTTCCAAAGCAAGAGTGACCAGAGGAAGTTGGCGCTCAAGGATAAAATCAGGAAAATAAAAATGGAGAAGAATGACACTATTCCGGTATACTTGACAAAGTTTGTCCACTGCAGGGATGAGCTTGGGAGTGTAGGAGTTAGTGTGGATGATGAGGAATTGGTGAGCTTGGCTCTCCTTGGGCTTTCGAAGAGTTGGCATTCCTATCAGGACTCCGTCAATGGTCGGGAGAAATTGCCAGGATGGGAGCGACTTTGGTCGAATCTTGTGCAGGAGGAGATAAGGCGGGATACCAGGGATGGATCTTCATCAAAGAGTGATGATGAAGAGGAGTGTGCTTTGGCTGCCAAAGCAAGGAAGGGAAAGGGGAAGAAGAGTGTTTCTCAATCCGGTGCGGATGGTAAAGAGCATGACATGTCCAAAGTGAAGTGTTTTCACTGTCACGAGCATGGGCATTACACCACAAATTGTCCACAGAAGAAGAAGAAAAAGTAGGCTACTGGAGCTGCAGCTGGTGAGGCTCTTGCCTCACAATTTGAGCTGGACTTCTCATTGATTGCATGCATGGTGTCTAGTGCATCAGGATCGGGGTGGTATTTTGATAGTGGCGCTTCCTTTCACATGAAGGGAGATGTGAATCTTTTCAGTGACTTGGTGGAGAAAGATCTCCAGTTGCATGTTGAGTTGGGTGACAATGGACGATACAATGTGACCAGCATTGGTACCATAACCTTTCATATGGAGTCAGGTAAACTCATTCTTTTACAAGATGTAGTGCATGTTCCAGGTTTAAAGAAGAATTTAATCTCAGTCGCAATGTTAGAGGATAAAGGGTATGAAGTTGTCTTTAGTGAAGGAAAATTTTTCCTTCGGCACAAGGCAACAGGACAAATCAAAATAAGGTTAGGATTCAAGCCAGAATCTCTACGGACTTGAAGTAGATGGGATGTCTCTGGAGCTCTTATTGTTGGGAGGTACGAAAGACATGCAATTAATATGCTTGAGAGGGAGCAAGTTTTGCATGCGGGTAAGAGTGAACCTCGGGATGTGGAGCAGGAACAAGATGAGGATCATGGAGTGGGAGAAACCACTCATGCAGAGAAATTTCATGCCAGATGGGCAGAGGGAGTGCATGCAGCTATACCACCAGGTGAGAGGTGGGGCGACATGCATGATTAATCCAAAGAGGAGATTTCTGGGCAGGATTCATGAGATGGTGTGGATCTCATGAATTGAACCTTGCTACAAGGTGCCCACAGCGCAGTAGTAGCATGATTAGTTGGATTGATGCAGGAATATTGTTGGGTATGTGTTATATTCTTTCCACGACTAAGCATGCGCGGGGGGGGGGGGGGGGGGGGGTAAGAGGGGGGGCGATATCCCCCCCTTTGCGCTGGGCGCAACGGGGGGGTGGTAGCCCCCCCTGTTGGGGTCTGGGGCAGCGCCCCAGTGAAAATTTTTGGTCCTTAATTTCCGGTGGGTACTCCGCGTCCATGGTTTTGCACATGGTTTTGGGGTACGATGGTTTTCGGCCCCTGGTATTTTTGTAGATCCGGTCAAGGGAACTACGGTTATGTTCTAATCCAGGGTTAATGGATTGGGGTTTATGTATGCTTCGGCATGTATATATATGTGTTGTAACACTAAAAGGAATATAATGAAAAATCAATTTGGTCGTCCCAATTTGGGATCCAGGGGAAAATCTCTGTGTTTATCTGTTTTATGTTTTATGCTCTCGCTATTGTTTATTTTCTGTTATAAGATTCGTGTGTAGATAATTTCTGTTCAGGGTTAAAACCTACATTTGGTATCGGAGTTGTTTCGGCTTCAAGGGGACGCCTTTGCTGCTGAGGGTTTTTAGTTCGGGCCTGAGGTAGACCCTGTTCAGTGGGAGATCTGCGGGATCGATTCTTGCGGTGAGAGAAGATGGCGAGCGGCGGAAAGATAGAGATCGAGAAATTTAATGGTCAGAGTTTTGAGTTGTGGAAGCTCAAGATGGAGGATCTGCTGGTGGATAAAGATCAGTGGATCGCGGTAGATCTAGGTAATAAGCCAACAGGGATGTCAGATGAAGACTGGAAGAAACTGGATCGGAAGGCTAAAAGCACAATACGGTTGTGTGTCTTAGATTCAGTATTGTTGAATGTATCTAGGGAAGCTACAATGAAGACCTTGTGGGAAAAGCTAGGGACTTTGTACCAATCTAAGTCTCTGGTGAATAAGTTGTTCCTGCGGAAAAAGATGTATAACCTGAGGATGAAGGATGGAGACTCGGTGACAGAGCATCTGAATGCCTTCAATACTGTCGTAAGTCAGCTGTCATCTGTTGATATTAAAATCTCAGATGAAGATAAGTGCATCAGTTTGTTGTGTTCTCTACCAGACTCTTGGGACAGTCTGGTTATTGCAATAGGTAGCAATACAACTACCTTGAATTTTGATGACATTGTCTCAGCTTTGCTGTCGGAGGAAATGAGACAGAGAAATATGGAGGGTCAGAATGGAGATGCCTTATCTGTACGAGGAAGGTCCCAGAACAGAAACAAGAATAAGGGTTTGAGTGGGAGATCCAAATCTAGAGGGAGATCTAAATCTCCTGGAAAGTTTGTAAAGGTGTGCTGGAAATGCGGAAAGGAAGGGCACTACAAAAAGGACTACATATCTAAAGCTCCTGAGAAAGGAAAGGGATCTGATGATGCTCCTTCTGCAGAGGCAAAAACCACCTCGGATGAAGGTGGGGATGTGTATTTGGCTTCTTCTTCAAATACACGTGTAGATCATGAGTCATGGTTGATTGACTCAGGTGCATCCTTTCACTTCACTCCCCATAGGGAGTGGTTCTGCGAGTATGAGAAATATGATGGTGGTGATGTATTCCTAGGGGATGATAGGAAGGCCAGAATCATCAGACGTGGAAAGTTCAAGTTGAAGCTGCAAGGTGGAAGGATTAGAACACTTCCTGGTGTTCTGCATATTCCTACGTTGGCCAGAAATCTGATTTCTGTAAGCAAGATGGATGATGCAGGTGTAAAAACAGTGTTCGAGAAAGATGCCTACAAGATGGTTCGGGGAGCACTGGTATTAATGCGGGGAGTTCGGACTGGAACTCTGTACAAGCTACAAGGTAGCACTTTTATTAATGGGTGTAACAGTTCTGTGGTTCCTGAAAGTGGGACGGAAAGTCTAGCTGTCTCTGGAGAAAAGACCATGCTATGGCATCAAAGGCTTGGACATATTGGAGAGAAGGGCCTTCGGATATTGCATAGAGATGGTATGGTAGAAGGTATGTCTAATTGTTCTCTGGATTTCGATTTCTGTGAACATTGTGTATATGGGAAGCAGAATCGGGTGAGTTTTCCTTTTGGTGCTAAGAGGGAAAACAAGATATTAGAACTTGTGCACAGTGATGTGTTTGGGCCTGTGTCAGTTCCATCACTAGGAAAGTCTGTGTACTATGTTTCATTCATAGATGACTTCTCAAGGAATACATGGATATATTTCTTGAGGAAGAAATCTGAAGTCTTTGACAAATTTAAAGAATTTAAGGCTCTGGTGGAAAACCAGACAGAGAAGAAGATAAAGGCATTGAGGACAGATAATGGTGGGGAGTTCTGCAAGAAGGAATTTGAAGAGTTCTGTAAGAAGTGTGGTATAGCACGGCAGAAGACTACTCCATACACACCTCAGAAAAATGGAGTTGCAAAAAGAATGAATAGAACACTGATGGAAAAGGCAAGAAGCATGCTCAGTGGTACCGGGTTAGGACAAGAATTCTGGGCAGAGGCAGTGGAGACTACATGTTACTTAGTTAACAGATCACCTTCATCGGCGTTGGAGGATAAGACCCCACATGAGGTATGGACTGGTAAGAAACCCTCTCTTTCACATCTAAGGGTATTTGGATGTGATGCATATGTACATGTTCCAAAGGAGAAAAGGACCAGGTTGGATAATAAATCTGAAAGGTGCATCTTTATTGGGTATAAGGATGGTTTAAAGGGTTACAAGCTTTGGAACCCAGAAACAAGGAAGGTTGTGTACAGCCGAGATGTGGTGTTTAGAGAAGTGAAAGATGTTGATAAACATGAAGTCCTACCAAAGGAACCTGAGAAGATAGAGTTTGAGCTAAAGGAGGATGAATCAGACTCTACAATAGAGGAAGACTCAGAAGATGAAGAGCCACAAACTCCAGCTTTGAGAAGATCAGTTCGGGAAAGAAGGCAACCAGAAAGGTATAGTCCATCTGCTTTCTGTTCAGGTTTTTCCTTAACTATAACTAATGATGAACCCAGAACTGTGAGGGAGGCAGTAGATTCAGAGGATGGAAAACTCTGGAAGGAGGCCATGGTTGATGAAATGGCATCCTTGCACAAAAACGATGCATGGGATCTGGTGGAGTTGCCGGCTGGAAGGAAGCCCATTGGGAGCAAATGGGTGTTTTAGAAGAAGATGAATGTAGAAGGAAAGGTGGAGAAATACAAAGCTCGGTTGGTAGCGAAAGGTTATTCCCAGGTGCCGGAAATTGATTTTTGTGATATTTTTTCTCCTGTTGCCAAAGTTACTTCTATTAGATTACTTTTATCTGTTGCTGCTGCATTTGATTTTGAGATAGAAAAGATGGATGTGAAGACAACATTTCTTCATGGGGATCTAGAAGAGGAGATCTACATGAAGCAACCTGAAGGCTTTATGGTGAAGGGTAAGAAAGAACTGGTATGCAGGTTGAAGAAGTCTCTGTATGGGTTAAAACAGTCACCAAGGATGTGGTATCTGAAATTTGATACCTATATACGGGGACTTGGCTTCACGAGAAGCAAGGAGGATCACTGTGTTTATTTTAAATTAATTGGTGACCATGTTATTTATTTGGTCTTGTATGTGGATGATATGTTGTTGATTGGAAATGACAAAGAAATTATCCAAGATTTGAAGACCCAAATTTTCTCCAAATTCGACATGAAGGATCTTGGTGTTGCAAACTATATTTTGGGCATGGAAATTAAGAGAGATCGGGCAAAGAGGAAGCTCTGGTTAAACCAGAGGAAGCATGTCGAGACTATATTGCAGAGGTTCAATATGCAGGATAGTAAACCGGTGAATGTTCCTATTCCTGTAGGTGTAAAGCTGTCTGCTGAACAGTGTCCCAAGACGCAAGAAGAAGAGGAGTATATGTCCCGTGTTCCATATGCAAGTGCAGTGGGTAGCCTGATGTATGCAATGGTCTGTACTAGACCAGACATTGCACATGCAGTGGGAGTATTGAGCAGGTTTATGTCAAACCCGGGGACGGAGCATTGGACAGTAGTGAAGCGGGTTTTCAGATATTTACGTGGCACTAGTGATTATGGCTTGTGCTACCAGGGAAGACCAGGATTGGAAAGAATGTTGGACATTAGTGGTTTTGTTGATGCAGACTGGGCTGGAGATCTGGACCAAAGAAGATCTACAAGTGGGTATGTGTTTAGCCTATTTGGAGGTGCAGTCAGTTGGATGAGTAAAAAAGACAGTCTGTAGTGGCGCTTTCAACTACAGAGGCAGAATACATAGCAGCCACTCATGCAAGTAAGGAAGCAGTTTGGTTGCAGAGATTGTGTTCAAGTATGGGGTTGGTACATCAAGCTATAAGGATAGACTGTGATAGCCAAAGTGCAATTTTCTTGGCGAAGAACCCTGCTTATCATTCAAAGACAGAGCACATTGATGTTCAATATCACTTTGTTAGAGATATGGTTGAGGCTAAAAGGGTGTTGCTGGTAAAGGTGGACACTTTGAAGAATGTTGCCGATGCATTAACAAAGTCTGTGAGCACTCAGAAGTTCTCTTGGTGTAGAGAAACAATGGGTGTTGAAGAATTGGGCCAATGACTAAGCTCTCTTGTGACCCCTTGTGGAAAGAAAACAACAAGTGGGAGAATGTTGGGTATGTGTTATATTCTTTACACAAATAAGCACGTGCGGGGGGGTAAGAGGGGGGGCGATAGCCCCCCCTGTCGGGGTCCGGGGCAGCGCCCCGGCAAAAATTTTTGGTCCTTAATTTCCGGTGGGTAGTCCGCGTCCATGGTTTTGTGCATGGTTTTGCACATGGTTTTGGGGTACGATGGTTTTCGGCCCCTGGTATTTTTGTAGATCCGGTCAAGGGAACTACGGTTATGTTTTAATCCAGGGTTTATGGATTGGGGTTTATGTATGCTTCGGCATGTATATATATGTGTTGTAACACTAAAAGGAATATAATGAAAAATCAAGCTGGTCGTCCCGATTTGGGATCCAGGGGAAAATCTCTATGTTTATCTGTTGTATGTTTTATGCTCTTGCTATTGTTTATTTTCTGTTATAAGATTCGTGTGTAGATAATTTCTGTTCAGGGTTAAAACCTACAAAGATCAAAGTGACAGTGTCGGATACTGGAGCGCGAATCAGAGTTGACGGCCAGTACGAGTGTAGGTAAAAGTTATGATGTGATGGTTCATTGACATGTGAGTTGGGCCCAACAGAAGTTGAAGACTTTGATGATAGATGCATCGGAGTGATTGATTTGTTTGGAGCCTATTCGGTTTCGGAGTTGCATGTGAGATGCATGGAGTTGCATGGCGCTTGTGAAGGTTGTATGGCGAATGCATGGAGTTGCATGTTGCATGCAAAGGCAGGTCCTTTCTTGTTGAGAGGAGTGTTAGACTATGAAAGCAGTCAGGAAACATCTGAAACATCTTTCGATCTAGTTGGAAAGTGATCACCAAAACTGGAGTGGAGCCACACGGAGTGATTTTTGTGGCAATGTCTATTTTTAGACATAGCAGGGATCATATTCTATGAGTTCCAGGATGCTATCTATGGATGGTTCGTCAAGTTGGAAAGATAGATGGACTTCTATTTTTAGACATATTGGGCGGAATCTATTTTTAGATTGCCAGTCTAAAAATAGATATGTCGAATATTATTAGCTCTTAATAATATTTGGACTCTAAACATTATCTTATTCTCTTGGAGCACTTTAGTTAAGTGCACAAATGTGGCACAGGAGCTGACAAAATGAATTATGCTATTCCTAAGGGTTATGTGGAGCTATTGCATGGATACTTCAGTTATAACTCATGTGACAGAGTTTGGTGGAGTTGATTGAGGAAGTTAATGGAGTTGTGTTCAGTTTAACTAATCTAAACATAGTTGAGATATTTGTATCTAGTTTAACTGATTGATACAATTAGTGAGAGTGGTGTGATTTAATTATTAATTAATTCACTAATTATAAACTCATTAATCAACTAAAGAATACATCAGTTAACTTCAGTGCATGGACAATTTTAGTGGAGACCAGTGCAAAGATAGGTGAAAGGGCAAGTGTGACTATCAGTTGTGACTATAAGTGATGCATGGTTTGCATCCAACACTTAGTAGAGATGCCTATAAAGACTGCGTGAGCAAGGCTAGGGTAATACAATTCTCATCAAGAGGCATTCTTCAACAGGGATTGCACAATAGAGGCTGGATATTAGGTGGCAGAGATTGGAGCATGTGTTTTGCTAGATCTAGCTTGATTAGTGTGTAGCAATTTGAGGTTGTGCTAAGAGCTTGTGAGGAGCTTTGTACATTGATTGTTACATGATCTCTATGACATATAATCTACAGATAGTTGGGGGTTTTCAGCTTTAAGATTTCCCATAAAATATTGTGTTCATATGTGTGATTGTTTATGGTTTTAATGTGCGCATGCGATTGTTTTTATTTCCGCAATTAATGATCAATGGTAGAAAAGATTCTATATTGTGCATGAAATTAAAATAGTGTGTGATCAGGAGAATCTCGGTGAATAATATATCAGTTATTCAAATTTCTACATTTCGTAGTTCCAAGAAATACTGTAGATGCCCCACTCCTGGCCCCAAACTTATACTCCCCTGTAAGGCCACTTGCTCCATGGAAAATGGGCATTGCCCCAAACCAACACCCCACTAAATTTATTATCCCCACACTCAAAGACAGAAAAGTTGCAATAACCTCCTTGTTCGGAAACAGGTTAGTTGACAATATGCAGATAGCAATCATAGAATTAAGGATGGAGAGAGGGATTTGGGGTATTGCAGCGCTGACAAAGCCTGTTTTCCAATCATGCCTCGAGATTTTGATAAGTTGCGGTTTGGAAGGGCCTAGTTTTAGATGTCTAAGAACATCAGGTTTTCGTAGAATTTCCAGAACAATGCCGAGAACAAATACAATGGGGGCAGATGGAATTGCATTTAGAATTCTTAAGTTCCAGAGTGGTTTCCTTACCTCAGAGGCATATTTTCTAGTTCCCACAACACTTGGTGGGATTGAAGCCTCTATACTTGCCCCATTCTTCTGTCTTGAATCACCACTAGAGCCATCCACAAGCACAATGAAGCATAGGCAGATCAGAGCCAGTAGAAGCCCATCCAAACCCAACCATGGCCTTGCATCCCTAGGCTTATTCTTCACAAAGTCCTGATTCTTCCTTGTGTATTTCACTGCTGTGAATGAAAATTCCAGTCCCTGTGATAGCTGCACCCCCCTGATCACTGGAAGGGGAATGAGCCTATACATGACACCCATAAGGCTTGTGACTCCCAGACCCAACAGAGTTGGTGCTGTGCAAATCCCTGCTGCCATTGTCTCTGCGATGGTCAAGTGCTTTCCTCCACTGATTGCCACTGCAGCAATGGCCTTCATGGGCTGGACTGGCATGGAAACTCCTAAAAATAGGTCTGTGATAATGTTGTTGACGCCTGTGAATATCAATGTGGTGCCCAAATCAAGTCCATTAACTAATGTGAGAGCAATTACAATCGGAATGAAGGTACCCAAATCCCCCAACGATCCATTCACTTCTGGCCACCTTTCTTTACAATGTAAATTTCTCTTAAGTCTTACCCACAATGTTCTGTAATTTGGCTCTGAGAATTCTGACGGGTGCTCACCGTCATTTTTGACAAAAAATTCTCTATATTGACCATTTTCTTGAAAATTTGTATCTAAACCCAATGGATTTTGCTGGATTTCCAGTGGCATAGCTGCAAAACTAACTCGCTCAGCAACTAATATCCAAAATACACTGCAAAACTAACTAACTCAGCAATTAATGTCCAAAATACGGATACTCAGACTAAGGAGCCTTCACGGATATAAATATACCATATGATAGAAGATTTTATTGTTTAAAGTGAGCTTTCAATGTTGTGTTTAGTGACAAATTGTGTAAGATGTAGCAAAATAATAAATGGTTTAGTAAATGGGGTATTTGTTTGAGCACGTGTCTTACAAGTAGTAAAGAGATAAATACTTTTGTTATAGATAAGATCCACATATTTACTTGGGAGAAAGGGCTAGGAAGAAAGAAGAAGTATTACATTGAAGAGTTTAACGCCACTCATCACTGTCAGCAAAAGGGGTACATAGGGGCCAATATTTTTTGGAGATTTTAAAATTTCTTATTACTCAATTAAGGACTAATTCTCATCAACTCCATTGTGAAACAGGGCGTTGGAAAAGACAAAAAAAATGTGGGAGGAAAGAGTGTATTTTTTGCTCTTCCAAAAATGTGGAAACAGAAAAGCATTTCATTTTAGAATGCGAAACCTTCAATTCAAAGACCGCAGGGGAAAATTATGCAGTTTTTCTGGCAACTAGTTCTTGAGATGGGAACAGTTATTGTAAAACTTCATAAGAGAAAGACTCAATACAAAAACTAGATGAAGTATAAACTATTTTTAACCTCATAAACATTAAAAATATTGCCTTTCTTTCTTTCAATGACTTACCCAAAAGTCATCCTCACAAGCCAAACCCAATTCATTAAAAAAAATCAAAAGACGTCTCTGCATTGTCAACAGATTTTTCAAAAAGTGTTGAAATCGATTCCTTATTATATATTATATGGAATTCTTAACAAAAGTCGTGACTCTCGCGATTGCTTGGTGCACTTGACAGTACGGCAAAATCTGCTCCAGACCAAATTCTAATAAAAAAATATCTTTAGAAAACCACTTAAATACAATCGTCATAAATTTAAATTTAGAAAGTAAGTAATTTCCTATTTTCAAATAGCAAAATATATGATTATCTGAGTTGCTTTTAGATTGCCGGCCTCGAATTTTTTCGGATCAAAATATGGAAGAAATAATAATTATCTCGTGCATCAACGGAATCTTATCACTTTCCTCTTATAAATATGAAATTAAAAAGACGGTCACGAATCGTTATTCCTTACGCTGTGTGTTTTTGGGGAGAAGTAAATAGATAGCCATGTACGCTACGGTATCACTAGAGGCCTACAAGCAGGCTGCTGCAACGAATGGAAATACCCAACAGGGCGGGGCTCTATTCCCCCCACCGGAAGGCCCTTACTCTGCATATTTAGTTTTTCAGCAAAACGAAGATGAAGACGAGGACGAGCAGGGTGCATGCTGTTGGGGTTGCGGCTCTAACGAGTTGCGAGAATTGCCTTTCCCGCAAGATAAATGCTTGAAAACCGTCTACACGACGGGTGGACCAAATTCCTCTACGGACACCGATAAAGTGTATTTTATTCCGGTTCTGGGCCAACCCATCTCCTCGAATCGGTACTACGTTATTCGAGCTGAACGCAAGTACATAGGGTGAGTATTTCTGCTATTTATCAGAATCTGTTTTCCGCCATCAAAACCTGCATCGTTGTTCTGGTTATAGCTGACCACGATTAACAAAAATCATTCCGTTTTGATTTTGGTTTAAATCTGACATCGGTATGATTGGCAGCTCTCCATTTTTTAAAGAAATTTTTGTAAATTTTTGTTGTTTAAAATGTATTAGTTCTGTTAGTCAAAAAAAATTCCTTAGATTATTACAGAACTCAAACTTACCATACTAAAACATCTGACCAAATTTAGACAAAATCCCATAAAAAGAAATCAGAAATCAGAGTATTAGGAAGTTTTCCCTACTCTGCCAATGCTATAATGGTAAACATTGTTTCCCACAAAGAAGCCATCTCATAAAAGTGTGAGACATCATTATTAGTGAAAACATAAATCTCATGTTGGTTCCTTGGATCAGAATTCTTCCGCGAGTTCAAAGAAGATGAACAATATAACTGAATTTGATCTTAATTTCAGTTGAATCTGAAGAGGATTAAAGAGTTTTGACTGAAAGTTGTTAGAGGAAGGGTAGCAGACTGGATGGCGTCGCATGGATGGATTTTTTGGACGTTTTATGAGCTATGGTTCATTTTCTTCGTAAGCGTTGTTTAAATCCTTCCTATTAGCGGTTTTGAATATCTCTTTCATGCCGCTTTTGGTGTGTTTTTTCCCGTTTATGAAGTACTGCTCATATTTCCTATATGGAAACCTTCCATATCTGTGTTTAGAATTTGTCTTTCTTGCTGGATCTGGTATTGGTTTTGATCTCCTCCGCGCCTATTCCTAAGCCGTTTTTGTTATGGATATTATGATTCTGAGCCGATGGGTTTTCATTATGGTTCTATAATGTATGTTAATGCATGAATATTGGATCACTTTCGCTGTTAGCTTCTTGCTCTCGACGATTTATGATCCTTATTGTATTCTCGCATCGCGGTGGAGCTAATATGTTTCCCTTCGAGCTGATAAGTCTCTTTGATTTGATCGAGATCGGATTGTTGGTCCTTATGCTTTTGATTGCTCTTATGATTCTTAGCTCCATTTATCATATCCACTTCACAGATGGTCGGCTCAGACGGTGAAGTTTCCTTCTCATCTTCAGCTTCTCAAACATATTCTTCTGATTCATCTCAATATCCAATCGGTTTTTTTGGAATATGGCATCACTTTTGGAACAAATCGACCACTTTCTTTACTATTTCCCGGCCATGCAAAAGTATTAGCTTTAGGTTTCGTAAACAATGGTGGACTTTTCCAGGATGTTGGTGTTGCTGCTGCTGTCAGCCATAGTTGCTTCCCCATTGCTCTGGTTTTTCCGGTAGGTTTCCCCATAGATTCCGATTCCTACCTTTTCCGAGTATTTTTGAATTTCGAACCGTTGTTTCGAATGTTTAATTGCCTTATCCTCTCCGACCTAATCCCTGTCCTTGCTGTAGTCTATTTACTGCCTTTTTTAGAATCGCGTAGATAATCCCTGATGTCTTCTGCCCTCACAGATATGGTCAGTTCTAGATTTATATTAGAATATTATTTCTCCTATATGACGTGATTATGTCAGCCTCCTAGGGATGTCAAAAGAATGTTTTTTGGAGGCGGGTTATAAATTCTTCCCTGCGATCTAGATTTTTCGTGGCCATCTCTGACGATCTTCTTTTAAATCCTGCTACATCTCCTGACAAATCACGCTGGCTTCGCTCTTTGACGGCTCAGCTGACATCACCTCTATCATTTCTCCGGCATTTTCCTTCTCTCATCCCGTTGTCCAAAGGCATTGTCCTCGTACAAGTCACTCTTCTCACTCGATCCTATCGAGCTACCGGTTCTTGCTCATCATTATCTCTTCGATTTCCCTGCCTCTGTTGCTTTGATTTTTTGCACCCTCATGATGCTGCCAGCTGTATCCCGGTCTATCTAAGCATTCGCCACCTATCATGCATGTGTGGTGACGGCTGTTGATGTCATCCGCCTGATATCACATCTATGGCGGGAACTAATGACTTAGATGATATCATTGCTCCCCCTCAGGTGCTCGGGGAGGTTTTACAGCGAGACGAGGTTGATGAGCATATTATCAAGCAGGCTCTTCATGGCTCTATTCCTGATGTGCATCATCCGATAGGTGGCTTCTATAATCAGAAGCGTGGTGGTCGGCGCAAGAGGCGGAAATCCTTCTATAAACACAACATGGAAATTAAAGAAGTTACGTTAGACTTTGATGATCTCTGCAAGCGGGTGGCGAGTTTGCAGAAGAGGGAGGTTATTGGAAGATGGTTGTTTCCGGAAAACTGCGAATTTGATACGGCTTCATGGATTAAAAAACACTAGAAGTCTATATTAGGCTACACACCAATTGTTAGTATTCTCATTAACGGTTGGTTCAGTGTTCATTTCATGGATGTCAAGGATGTTCAAAAGATCACTTGTCGTACCTAGGTTCGTGGCCGTAGTTTTCTGCAGCTTATTCCTTGGTATGTAGGATTCAATCCTGTGCTGGAGGCCCCGCGCAATCGTATCATATGGATGAAACTTCCGGGTCTCCCCTTGGAATTCTGGACTATGAAGGCGCTTCAGGCGATTGGCAATTCCATTGGCATCACAAAATATATCGATCCAAGTATTATTGGGGCCTGTGATAAACGAATTGCTTGGATTCTTGTAGAACTCGAGTACACTGGTGGATTGCCTGGAGACATCGATCTCGTCTGGGGTAACAGAAAGCACCGACAGCGCATCGATTTCTGGGGCATTCCCTTCCGGTGTCTTATATGCCATCGTACTGGTCACCTCAGAGAAAATTGCCCTTATCGTCTGTGCATGCATCGAGTGGATGCTGATTCTCAAGCCAGACGTTTTGACAAGCAGAAGATCCAAGGTTCTGGGCCCATATTGGATGGTTGTTCAGGTAATCCTTGTCCCCATATCTCTGATGATGATGCTTTTTACACTACTCAGGATCATTCGAACGGAATGCTCAATAATTGTCGTGTATTAGCCCCTGAGTCAAATCATTCTCCTGAACCTGATTCTCTGCCGCTGGTTGGTCCATCTCATCTGGAGGCAAATAATCCTCCCAACCCTGGTCTATTAACTTCCGTGGACTACAAGGATGATGGTGGCCCTGTTGCTCCTACTTACTCCTATGTAGATGATTTTGTTAAAGGCATTCCTCACAGTACCGCCCCTCTTAACCGGTCTATGGATGACCCTCCACTGTATCCTTCCTCGAATTTCCATATCGGTGAGTCTTCCACTCCTCTGCCTAGTTCTTCTTATAGTCCCCATACCACACTGGATATGCCTCCTGTTTCGACAGACCCTATTAATATTCAGGATTCCCCCAAGAATACTGTCGATTCTGATCTAGAATCCATATTGGCGAACCCTAATATTGACATAGATGCCCTCACTGTCTTTGACAGGCCGCCCTTATCTTCTGATAATAAAAACTCATATGATAGAGGCTTGTCAAAAGGGACTAGTAGACTTTCAAAAGGAAAATTCAAAGCCTTTTCTCTTTTTTCTGATCATGATGATAGCCTCACTGATATTCCAATCTCGATTAGTGATGGTTCTTGGGAAGATCCTCGGGCGCTTAGAGCACGCCACCCGGAACCTGAATGGAGATGAATAACATCATTTCTATGAATATTCGGGGGTTGGGCGATGCCTCCAAAGCACATTGCCTTCGTGAGATTCTGAATTCGGGTGATCCTATTATTTTTCTTGCTCAAGAAACTTTATGTGCCAGGGACCGGGCCATTAAGTTATTTCTTAGTTTCAAAACAGGTTGGAAAGCTGCTGCGGTTGATGCTGTCGGTCATACTGGTGGTCTAATTGCTGTTTGGAATCCGGAGGTGGCCACTTTTAAGGCCTTCAGGTTCTTTGGAGGAATTTTGTTGGCTAGTCATCTTAGAGGTTATGAGGATTTTGTCTATATTATTAATTTATATGCCCCCTATCGCAACAGACTGTCTTTTTGGCAGCGCATGGCTGACTCTGGTCTTCTTGCTTTACACAATCTTATATTGATGGGCGATTTTAATTCTACCATGCGACCTGATGAAGTATGGGGTTCAAATGCTAGGCTCGATCCTCTTTCACCATTTTAATGTGACTTACTATATGGTTTCAATCTGACTGACATTCGTCCTCTTCCTCTGTTGCCGACGTGGACAAATAAGCATGCCAACGACCAGTTTATTGCCAAAAGACTGGACATAGCTATGGTTCATGTTGATCTCGTCGATCGATGGAGTCTGCTTCGTTCAGATATTATTATATCAAATGTATTCGATCATATGCCCATTCGGCTCTCATGGAAATCTGTTTCTGTGGCTTGTGGTCGACCTTTCAAATTTAATAGGGTTTGGCTTGAAGATGCGAATTATACAAAATTGGTTCATAAGATTTGGCTACAAAACATCGATGATGACAGCCTCATGGGATGGGATCGTTTTCATTACAAGATCCAGAGTATCAAGAAAGCTACAAAGGCATGGGAGATCTAGAAAAAATCGGATCTTAAAAAGGAGCTCTTAGAAATATCTGTGAAAATGGCCGACTTATTTTCTTCTTTTGTAGCACTTATCCCAGATGGCGAAGCATTGCGGCTACTGCAGGATCTTGGTTCTAGAAAATGGGAGATTTTGCGAATCGAAGAGGTTTCTTGGCGTTTGAAGAGTAGAATGCTATGGCTTAAGGAAGGCGACCTCAATACTCATTATTTCCACAAATCGGCTAATGCTAGGCGCAATCAAAATGCCATCTGGCGTATAAGATAGGAGGATGGTGATTTTGTCTTCTCCACTTCAAACATTCAAGACGAGGCCTATTCATATTTCTCTAAGTTTTACTCATGTGATCCATCTATTGATGTTTCGAATCAAACATGGGTTCTTGATCAGTTTCCCAGGTTTTTTGGTGAGGACGACATTGCTGCTCTTGATTAGGTTATCTCTAGGAATGAAGCCCTTAAGGTCCTGAAGTCTTTTCATCATGATAAGTGCCCGAGCCCTGATGGCTGGCCCTCCGAATTCTTCGTTCACTTTTTTGATCTCATGGGTGACGAGATCGTTGATATGCTGGAACTTTTCCGGAGCAGGGGTTTCATGCTTGCAAATCTAAATTCCTCTTTTATAGCTCTCATCCCGAAAGTCTCGAACCCACAGACATTTGCGGATTTCCGGCCTATTGCTTTGTGCAATTTGTTGTATAAGCTCTCATAAAAAATAATTGCAAATCGCATCAAAGCTGTTTTGTCTGCCAATATATCAAAGGAACAATATGGTTTTTTAAGTGGCAGATCTATTCATGATGCGATTGCTATCGCCCAGGAGGTTTCCCATTCTATGCACTCTGCCAAACAAGAAGCTTTAATTATGAAGGTGGACTTGTTCAAAGCTTATGACTCGGTGGACTGGTCTTTTATTCGGTTGTTGCTGCTCAAGGTTGGCTTACCAATCCGGATTTTATGATGGATTATGTCCTGTGTTTCAAATGTTAGATACTCGGTCATTGTAAATGGATATCCATCTCGTTTCTTCAAAGCTAGTCGGGGTTTGCGGCAGGGGTGCGCCCTCTCTCCTCTTATCTTTCTTCTGGTGATGGATGGCTTTAGTAGACTAATGCACTTTGTTGAACAGAGAGGATATATTGAAGGTTTTGCTTTCTCAAACTCTGTCTCAACTTCACATTCTTTATTTTTGGACGACTTACTACTTTTTGGTTATTTGCGGCGGAACCATTGGTTCTATATCCACATTATGTTCTCTCGTTTCAAAAGCGCTACTGGTTTGGGCATCAACTGCAGTAAGTCTTTTCTACTATATGAATTTGGAGACGTACAGGAGATTATTTTCATTGCTGATTTCATGGGAATCAGCAAGCGTCATATCTCAAATGGATTCAAATATTTGGGTTTCTTTATTAAGCCATGTGGATACAAGAATAGAGATTGGATTTGGATTCTTGACAGGTTGCGGGATCGGATTCAGCGATGGACTCATCGATGGTTATCGATGGGGGGTAGGTATATTCTTATCCAATCGGTGCTATCTCAGATGATTGTCTTCTGGGCTCATCTTCTTTTCATTCCCACAGGTATTATTTCCAGGATTAATGGCATCATTTTCCTCTGGAGTGGCGCCAAATTAGAGAAGAAATATCACCTCTGCAGCATGAATGATATATGCAAACCCAAGGGGTCGGATGGCTAGGGTATACTTGACACACGAGTTTTTAATTGCGCTCTGTTATCAAAATCTTTTTGGAGAGCCATTACCTGCCCGGGCTTATGGAATGATGTTATTAAAGCCAAGTATATACAAGGGGACGCTTTACTTATGATAAGCTGCAATTCTCTTTCTTTTCCTCGTTTCATATCATGTATATGGCGCAGTTTTAGGAAGATTATTCCTCTTATTGCTCCTCGTCTTAAATGGAATTTCAGGGATGGTAGTCACATCCCCATTGGCGCGGTCACTCTCCTTCAGTTGGCGCCTGATAGTGGTCCTTCTCAGAATCTTATTCATGCTCTTTCTTTCTACGGAATTTTATTCTACTCTCAGATTATTCTCTTTTGGTCTCATTCAGCTCCTATTTTCAAATCTGCGGCTCAACTTGGTTTGGATGGTGCTGTGGTTGATGATTGGAATCGCTTTCGGGACTCTCTACGCCGGGCTGGGTTATGCTATGCTACAGGGGGTGACAAATTAGTTTGGGGTGGCCCGATGAGAAATTGCTCCCTAATTGTGAAAGATGTTTATCAGAATTTTATTGCTTCTGTTCATATGTTGCAGGTACCAAGCGCTTTCCGCCTCTTCTGGAAGAGGAAAATTCCAATTAAAATAACAATTTTCGGATGGCTTACTTGGAAAGGTCGAGTCCTCACGTGGGACAATCTAAGAAGGCGGGGTCATCATGGTCCAGGATGGTGTGTTTTTTGTTTGGCAGCAGAAGAATCAATCTCACATCTGTTCTTTACATGTCCCTCTGTTATTCATATTTGGAAATTATTCAGCTTCTTCTTTTCGGACCCGTCATGGCTACCTGTGGACTTCATGTCCGCCGCTTTGGTTTGGGACAAGTTGCACAGTCCGTACCGATCGCTGCCATTTTACTTCATTTGGGAGATCTGGCTGGCAAGAAACAAGAGGATTTTTGACCAGATTCCTATTCAGATTCATAAGATCTATCTCGCCATTAAATCATGGATGGACGCGATCCCCTCTATTATGCCCGATGTCATTGATGGTTCTCGTCGTATAAGCCCACATGATATTTCCATTCCTGCTGTTTTCTTTGACGGTGCTGCTACTGATGGCACAACTGGTTGTGGGGCATGGATTAAGATTTCAGAACATGAGCGATATCATATCCATTGGAACGGTGGTCCAGGTTCTAATAATAAAGCTGAAATCATGGCGTTGTGGGGTGGATTACTTATTGCTTATGACCTTCAGATACAGGTGGTTGGCATCTTTGGGGACTCTAAATTGGTGATTGGTTGGATCTCCAATGAGACGCATATGGATTCTCCGCATCTTCAAGGGTGGATCGAAAGGACCAGGGAGCTTTGGAAACGTTTGGATTGCCCTCCAATCCATCATATTTATCGTGAGAACAATACTAGAGCTGACAGGCTTTCCAAGAAGGGACTTCTAGAGGAGTTTGGCATTTTGAGGGTTGCTCATTTCTCAAACGGTCTACAGACTAGCGTGTCTCACATCCCTCTTCCTTAAAATCTCTATCTCTGTTTCTGTTGTTATTTTGTCTGCGGATGCTTATATGTTATTTTGGGTCAAGCAGGACCTATAAGTATTAAACCAGTTCTTCCATCCTGCTTTTATGTCAAGGTACAATACATATTTTTGTTCACAGGTGAGGGTTTACGCCTTGAACGTTTCTATATGGACTTAGCACAATCTACATCAAGCGAGCGTGATCACCTATATGGCCAGCGTTTTATTGTCATCAACTGTTCGGTCAGTTTTTCATATGTGCGTGTCATTATCATTGCCAGTATCTTTGGATCCCTGTATATATATCCTTTGCAAGCGAGCGGGCAACGGTAAGCGAGCGGGTACATCTATGGCAAGCGAGCGTGTTCTATAATCTATGTGGCAGCCCATCAGCATTCAAAATCTAGTTACAGCTGAACTATTGTTCACGATTGATCAATTTTTATGATCAGGCTTGCAACATCATAATTTTCATATCTAATAGCTTACTTAGGAGTATCCTCCTTTTCTACTTCCAATCAATTACTGATGCTTCTTGAGTTTAGCTTCCCTTTTGAAATCTTATCAGGCAGTTGGAGTTGTATTTGAACATTTCCTATTAACACCTGATTCTCATTATATGATTGTAATTTGTATTCGGGTCGGATCTTGACCTGTTCATGTGGATGCCCACTCATTTTGCTCTGCTCAGTTATGAGCAGACTTTTATGGGGCAATTGATGGTGGATTTCTCGCTGTGTATCATCACAGCTGAGATTATATGAATATGTACTGTATATATTATCAATATATTCAGCGTTTTTTTCTTTCTGAAAAAAATCTCATGTTGGTCTGTTTCTGACTAGAGGCAGAGGTAGTCATAAATTGCATCTGAGAAGAATCCAACTTTTGCAGCCATGATTGTAAATAAACAAGGTTCAAGGGCCATGTTTATAAGGATTGTAGTCAGAAACAGGTAGTGTCACCTGGAGAGAGGAACTCATAAACTACAAGTGAGAAGAATCCAAATTTTGCAGCTATGATTGTGGATAAACAAGGCTTCAGGACCATCTTTAGGAGGATTGCTGATTGTTTTTTGTCACAGTTACAGAGGCGATCATTAAAAAAAACATTATAATAATTTTGGTAATGAGATTTTAGTTTTTTCTCAATTGGTCATCGTGGTGATAAGCAAGATGTAAATGATGAGATTTAAAGTAAATTAAATCCCCCATAAATCAAGTTAACAGAAAAATATGTCAAAATTTTTTATCATGAAATTCAAAGTAAATTAAATCTCCAATCAATCAAGCTAACAAAAAAATATCTCAATCTGAACTTATTTCAATTGCAGATTAACTTGCAAAATTGCTAAGAGATAAGGAAGCATCAAAATAAAGATGACTGTGATATGCATTTGCTATTTTGTGTTTAAAATTTTGTTTATATCATTTGGTAACTGAAAACGAATGAGAAGGTTGGCTGCTAAGCATTTTGCCCTGTGTACAGATTGGTGGAAACCTGCTCCACAGAAGAAAACATGACTGAGTTCTGTATCTGTAGATCTATCACGGACTTGCGTCCTAGACCTCTGGAACCCAACAATCCATACCAACAGATCCAAGTAATTCGAAATAGAGGTGGGTTCACTTCAAAGTGCATCGCTTCTGATGGGTTTCCTCCACGGTTTCTACGTAGGAATGGTTGGTCAGTTAGCCCCACAGATTTGCGTGGTAAGCATAACAGACTTGCATATGTTCGAGGCGAGAATGCTCACTTGAGGGCACAATTACCCCCTTCCAATTTTTCATTCTCGGAGAAAAGATCACCTATTGTTATAGTTGGTGAGTGGTACTGCCCCTTTATCTTCATCAAGGAGCTGGGCAACAGCTATGAGGATCCCAATATTCAGCTGACGGAGACACCTTTCTACAAGATGGAGCTAGAGAAATTTTGGCAGGAGATTTACAGAACTGAAGTCAGCGCTGCCGGTGAAGATATACTTGTGCAAAGAACAACCAGGGTGGAAGAACCATTACTATTCGGAGCTGAGGCCGTTGAAGAGATTAGAGAGGATGATGGGAGCGTTTGGATGAAAGGAATAATGCAGAGAAGGGGAAAACTGGAGGGTGTGAGACTTAGCTGGCCCATTATTGCAAAAATCAGGACAGATCAAGGTAGACAAGGATTACAAGCAACAAACAAAGAAGTGAGAGTGGAGAAATTATTCAATAACAGTGGCACTGGAAAAAAGTTTGTGTGTTATGTTGTAGTGGAGAGATATATATTGAAAAGAATGGATGGAAGTGTTGCTCTGACTTATTCATTTCAAAATTGCGACCAGATAGAAGGGAAGTGGGAATGAAAATGCATCATATCTAATAAGGAAATAATATGATGTCTCAAAAGTACAATCTGCAGCCTTTTGTCTGCTATATCTCTTTATCTATAGATAGATAGACTTGCCGAGATAACCCATGATTTCATAAGACCTTTCATCTAGTGCACACTAGTGGTATTACAGTACCAAATACTATTTGAGTCATATGAATAATATCAGGATTGTGAGTACAGTTGAAAGATCCTGTCAAATGTATTTCCTATTTCTGGTCATTATTCAATGGACTGCATTATGTTGCCTTTACATGTAAACAGGGGGCTATGTTATTTATTTTCCACATGTAAACAGGGGACTATGTTATTTATTTTCCTTTACCTGTAAGCAGGGGACTATGTTATTTATTTATTTACATGTAAACAGAGGGCTATGCTATTTATTTATTTAATATAGTTGAGTGTTCTTGATTTGGAAATTTCTTTTGTGGTCTATCTTGATTTTTTTTCAACTTCGTAGGCCCAGTCGTTCTTTCAATAGCAGTCTTTTGTTTTACAATGCCCCCAAGGCTCCAACCAAATTTTGGTGTTTACTTGCTTGGTTCGTAAAAAATTAACATCCAATAAATCAAAATTCAGAAACATAATGGTGATAGCTGATGTGTTTTCTAAGCTATCGACACAAGAATGACTGAAAGAAAAATGGCGGCCAAGTTTTGTGGAGTTTGGATAATGGGATTTGATACGTCATCACTTCCCCAGGCCCATAGACCAATCTGCATCTCAAGCCTTTTCTTAGCGGTATAAAGAAAAATACGCCAGTGTTTTGGAATTTACAACTTTATGGTTTTCAAACGGTGTTGTTTCTTCACTAATACAATCTACAATCCAAGTTTAAAAGCCTCATACATTTGATGTTTTCATCCTAGTAAATGCAAACACAGAAGGGCTGGTGGTATATTGCGCAGTCATTAGTTGGGCATGATTACAAATAAAACTTAACTCAGATTCTTCTCTTTATATGGTAAGATTCGAAGCCCATTGACAACGTGATTGACAATGGGTCAAATTATAAAATACAGAACAGAACTCTGATAAAACACAGAACACTGATGACAATGGATCAAATCATAAAATACAGAACAGAACTGTCATAAAACACAGAATACAGATGACAATGGATCAAATCCTAAAATACAGAACAGAGCTGTAGACATTTTGGAGTAAAATAACTGTGAATCGCAAAAACAGAGCTGTAGACACTTTGGAGTAAAATAACTCTGAATGACCAGATTTTCATGAAAATAAAATAGCTATTGATTTTTGGTATTTTGTATGGTTTCATTCATGTACATTTTGGTTTTTTTTTAAATATGGTAATACAATTTTATTTATTTTTGTTATTTAAAATATATTTTTAAATGAATAAATAAATTTAAAATCATAAAATTTATGAAATATTTGAATTAAGCAAAAAATTCAAATTCATAATCTAATAAATATTTATCCAATTTTAGAAAAAATTGATCCAAAATTATACTAGCAGAGAACCAAAACTTAAAAGCAAATCATATAAGAGTGTTTCCATTTGGTACAACTTAAAAGAAAATCATATAAGAGTGGCAACGACATAAATTTAGAAAGGCCCTTGCGCCTCTGATAAGCCAATCGTCATAAATTTAGAAAGTCCCTTACACTGGTGTAGAGACTTTTTTGTTGGTAAGATAAGGAATAGTGCTAAGTTTATTAAGATATACACATTATCTTTCTTGTTTTGAATCCGTAATTTTTTAAGAAAAATCATATATTCTTAATTGTTAGACCCACTCAAATTATATAATTTTTTCGTATATAAACAAAATTTTATCATCTTCATAAATTAAAAAAAAAATGACTATGCAAATGAAGCATCACCTAACATTATAGAATATTTGATTTCTACATTTATATGTTTTAAAATTAGGTGGCTAAACATTTACACTTTTATTTTTAGGCCAATCATCTTTCCTCACCTTTATTTGTATATGTGAGGAATAGTTGACCTCAACATCTCTATCTTTTAATATTAAGGTGTTGCTAAATATGTGAAGGAGATTAAATGGAGGAAGACTTTTGAAAAATAAATATTCTATTGTGATAATATTTTCATTTTAATAGAATATTAAAGTGATGGTTGTAATCTAAATATCGATTCTATAATGAGGAATAAAAACTTAAAAGAATCGAAAAGTAAAAATTAAATTGTCCAGTAAATCTTAAATACCTCCAGCCATTGGTGTTGAAATGATTATCTAAATAAATGTTTTATATGCAAAAAATTTTGGCTGCTTCATTGTATGAAAACCTTTCGCTACAAATCTATTTTGCTGAAACTCCATTTTTTTTTTTGCTGAAACTCCAATTTGTTTCGCTGAAACTCTTTAAAACTTCATATTTTTCTTCAAGTAATGAAACTTCGTTGCTATGAAAAATATTATTTCTTTCTGTGCAACGAGTCTTCAACAAAATTTATGGCAAAGTAAAATAATATGCATGAATAGAAACCAACAAGAAATCATAACCTCCGACCCACACAAGCCAAATGTTTTCACCAACAAAACACGTGTATGAACCCTTATGAAATTAAACATAAGCCTAAAGCTTTCCCTCGATTGGCTGTGATTAGAAATGCATTCTCTTGGCTGTGATTAGAAATGCATTCTCTGGTAACTAAATTTACCACGGTAGAAAAACTCTAGCAACAAATAAATGCTCTGTTTCCAATGAAAAGGTAGAGAGACTCTCAGCTTGAGAGCACACACAGTGGAGAAAATCTGAAGGCACTTCCAAGCTCTGCTCACTCTAACTTGATGGTGTAAAACTGAAGGGGATTGAGTTAGTGAGCTTGGGGACCAAACATAAATCTTTATAGCCTAGCTTCCATCAAGCTTCTGTTGCATATGTGTCAAGTGTTCCACAAATCATGGTAGAGAACTTGCAGTGGGAGTAATGGACCATTTCAGTAGCTCCCAACAAGAAATTAATTATCTGCAGATGATTTCCGTAATTTAGGGAAATTACTGCAGTTGGTTTCCATAAATTATGGAAATAACTGCAGATCGGTTTTTAGAAATTGGCACGTTGGGAGAGGGAGCTTTCCAGAAATTAAGCGGTCGTTTCCAGAAATAGAGGGAGCTTAACATTCTCCCACTTGGTCCATACTTCCAATATTAATTTCTCATCTTAAAAAACATTGATAATCTATATTAAGTAATAGATACATGAATCATGGCGATAAGTCCTCTAATGACGAATATTATCTTCCATGTATACTATGTATTTATTTCTATTAAAATTTATGTGGCAACAATTTCTTAATGAATAAACCCTATGTTTATTCTTGGTCATACGCAGATGAATTCTCTCAAATCAAATTAAGGTGCACATAAATATGAGGAAAACATCACAAAATTTAAGAATTTCATTAAAATAACATTGTTCATACAATGAGAAACTACATAATGGAACCAAGTCCCATATTCATTACATGATCCTTGAATTTAAATGGTGGCATGCCATTAGTCAAAGGACCGGCGATCATCAACTCAGTGCTAACGTGCTCAATGACCACTTTCTTTTCTTTAACACGTTCCCTTATAGCTAAATACTTAATGTCGATGTGTTTATTTCGACTCCCACTTTTGTTGTTCTTAGCCATAAAAACAACAACTGAATTGTCGCAATATATTCTCAATGGCTTAGAGATAGAATCCATAATTCTAAGCCCAGAAATGAAACTCTTAAGCCATACACCATGTAAAGTAGCCTCGAAACAGGAGACGAATTCGGCTTCCATAGTGGAAGTGGCAATTAAGGTCTGCTTGGCACTCCTCCATGATACAGCTCTACCGACCATCATAAAAATGTATCCTGATGTTGATTTGCGTGAATCAACACATCCAACAAAGTCAAAATCTGAGTAGCCAATCACTTCCAAATTTTCCGTCCTTCTATACATAAGCATGTACTCTTTGGTTCCTTGAAGGTACCTCATTGCTTTCTTTGCAACTATCCAGTGGTCTAAACCTGGATCACTCTGATATCGTCCCAACATTCCCACAACAAATGAAATGTCAGGTCTTGTGTATACCAGAGCATACATTAGGCTTCCGACAGCAGAAGTATATGGAATGTTTTTCATTTGTTCCCTTTCAAATTCGTTCTTCGGGCATTGGTTCAAACTGAACCTATCACCCTTCACAATGGGAGCGACACTTGGTGAAAAATCCTTCATCCGAAATCTCTCTAAAATTTTATTAATATAGGTTTCTTTAGATAGACTCAAGATTCCTCGAAATCTGTCTCTATGAATCTTAATGCCAATGACATAAGATGCCTCACCCATATCCTTCATATCGAAATTTTTAGAGAGGAATTGTTTCACCTCATGCAACAAACCCTTATCATTGGTTGCTAGCAAAATGTCATCCACATATCAAACAAGAAAATAGATTTTACTCCCACTCACTTTAAGGTATATACATTCATCCATAATGTTTTCTACAAAACCGAAAGAAGAAATTACATTATGAAATTTCAAATACCATTGGCGAGATGCTTGTTTTAATCTGTATAATGATTTCTTAAGCTTGCAAACCAATTTCTCACCATCACTAGAGGAGAATCCTTCAGGTTGTTTCATGTAAACCTCCTCCTCTAGATCTCCATTAAGAAAAGCCGTTTTCATATCCATTTGGTGCAATTCCATGTCAAAATGGGCTACTAATCCCATAATAATGCGCAAGGAATCTTTCTTAGATATAGGAGAGAAAGTCTCCTTGTAATCGATTCCTTATTTCTGAGTGAATCCCTTTGCAACAAGTCTTGCCTTGTATCTCTCAATGTTGCCCAATGAGTCTTTCTTAGTCTTAAAGACCCATTTACATCCAATGTATTTTGCACCATTAGGTAACTCAACAAGATCCCAGAATTTGTTACTCTTCATAGAAATCATCTCTTCCTTCATGGCATCGTACCATAATTCTGATTCTTTGCAACTCATGGCTTGTGAAAAAGACTCAGGATCGTTTTCGGCTCCAATTTCGTAGTCAGATTCTTGCAGATACACAACATAATCATCAGGAATTGCTGATCTCTTTGGTCTAGTAGATCTTCTTAATGTTGTCCCACCATCTTCCTGAGAAGTATGTGGTTCAACTCGTTGTTCAAAAATTCTTGGCAATTCTTGAACTATCTGATCTACTGAAATGTCGTCAGCAGCTTGTGGAACTTCAACAATTGGTTGTTCAACACCAGTTTGTACTTGAGGGGTGCTGTGAATAATAACCAATCTTTCACTTGAGGTGGAAGATTGAGATTATGAATGATCCTTCTCAGAAACTATGTTCCTGGTTTGATCGCTCCAACTAATCAAGTCATTTTCAAAAAACTTTGCATTTCTTGACTCCACAATCCTAGTGCTATTAGATGGACAATAAAATCTATAACCTTTAGACCTTTCAGCATATCCAATGAAATAACCACTAATGGTCCTTGGGTCCAGCTCCTTCTCTTGTGGATTATATATTCTCACTTCAGACGAGCATCCCCAAACGTGCATATGTCGCAAACTCGGTTTCAAACCTTTCCATAATTCAAATGGCGTTTTAGGAACAGCCTTGGTTGGAACTCGGTTTAATATATAAACTGTCGTCTTAAGTTCTTTAGTCCATAAGAATTTAGAAAGATTGGAGCTGCTAAGCATATTCCGCACCATGTCCAATAATGTTCGGTTTCTTCTTTCTGCTACACCATTCTGGTCGGGTGAACCAGGCATGGTGTATTGGGCAACAATCCCATGCTTTTGAAGATTTTTTGCGAATGGCCCAGGTGCTTGTCCATCTTCTATGTATCTACCATAATATTCTTCACCTCTATCTGATCTCACGATCTTAATTTGCTTGCTGCATTGATTATCTACTTCAGCCTTAAAGATCTTAAAGGCATCTAATGCTGCGCTCTTTTTATGAAGCATGTAGAGATACATATATCGTGAGTAATCATCTATAAAAGAGATGAAGTATCTCTGACCATGTGAGTCCATGTCTGGACTACATATATCAGTATGTATGATCTCTAATATGTCCAAACTCCTATTGGCACCTTTCTTTGACTTGTTGGTCTGATTTCCCTTTATGCAGTCCACACAAGTCTCAAAATCAGTAAAATTCAGAGTATTAAGTACCCCTTCATTTACCAATCTTTTAATTCTTTCTATGGAGATATGACCTAGTCTCCGATGCCATAATTTAGAGGAATTTTCATCAATAACACATCTTTTAATACCAGTGTGAACATGCATTGAATCATAAGTGACATTGTTTTGTAAATTAATGCAGTAAATACCATTAGACAAAATACCATTCCCAACATAATCAGATTTATAAAATAAACTGAAGAATGTTTCTGAAAGTTAAAGGAATATCCAAAAGGTACAAGCCTTGAAACTGAAATCAAGTTTCTAGAAAAACTTGGTACATAAAAGGTCTTTTCTAATTCTAAAACAAAGCCACTACTTAAAGTTAAATAGCATGTTCCTATAGCCTCCACATGCAAGCCCATCTTGTTTCCTGATGAAATGCTTTGCTCACTTCCCATTGGCTTCCTTAGGTTTTGCAAACCTTGCAAGGAATTCGAAATGTGAATTGTTGATCCAGAATCAATCCACCAGGTGTTAATATTGACATTAACCATATTAGATTCATAACAAACAAACGAGATTGGATTACCTTTGTCTGCAAGCCATTTCTAAAATTTGGCGCATTCCTTCTTCATGTGTCCCTTCTTTTTATAGAAGAAACACTTGGAATCCTTCTTGATATCGGCTTGGGGAGGTATTTTACCTTTCCTTTTCCGATTGGCTTGATATTTTCCCTTTCCTCGCGTTGCCAGCATTGCACTTTCTCCCATTTCCATCACCAGTCTCTCTTCCTCTTGAACACACATGGTCATAAGTTCATTAATTGACCATTTATCCTTATGTGTGTTGTATGAGATTTTGAAGGGTCCGTATTGGTGTGGAAGGGTGTTCAGGATGTAGTGCACCAGGAAAGACTCTGATATTTCAACCTCGAGTTTCTTCAATTGAGCCGCAATGTCCATCATTTGCATGATGTGCCCGCGCACACCTTTTACACTAGTGAGCCTTAGGGATGAGAACTTCGTAATTAGGGTGCTTGCTAGTGCCTTGTCTGAAGTGAAAAATTGATCATCAATCGCTTTCAGCAAATCTCGGACATTTTCATGCTGTTCAACGGAACCATGAATACCAGCTGAAATTTTAGTCTTAATGAACATCACGCTTAGACGATTAGATCGTTCCCATCGTTCATAAAGCGTGATGTCCGCTGCAGTGCTAGTATTATCGAGTGCCAGTGGTTCGTCTTTCCTAATAACATAGTCTATGTCCATCCATCCCAAATGAAGGAGAACTCTCTCCTTCCAGATCTTATAGTTATCTCCCTTAAGTTCAGGGATATCAGTATGAATTTCAGAGAAATTTGCAGGTTGTACAACTGCATAAAATTAAGAATAACATGCTTATGTTAAAATTGAGGCATAAATAAAAATTTCATGCTTTACCAATGTAAATCATGCTTAAAATTGAATCTAATGACATAAAAATTGTCTATGGACTAAATTTTTAATTCAAGCAGATTCAATTATTCTTTATGATAGAATTTATCAAATTCTATCTTAGTTTTAAACTTTATGATAAAACTATTAATTCATAACTCCTGTGGGTAAATTATGAATATTTTATCCTAATTAATTATATAAATATACCAAAAATTCCCGTGAGATAAAATTTATTATATTTATTATAATTCATTACAATTAATGTCTAAATATTCTTTATGTGATCCTAATCAATCATAATATATAATTTTATTTAATTAGAGATGTTGTGGCTATTCTCTAATCAATTAAAATTATATGGATCACTATACATTATTTTTATTAACAGATAATTTGTATAAATAAAACTACAATACTCATGCATAACATTTAACCATGGTTCTTGTATACTCATTCATAATAGCATGTTTTAATTAAAGCTTAAATAATTAATTCATGCAAACTAAATATGAGCATATTTTCCAAATTGCATATAATTAAACTAATTAAATATTATATGCATAAAAATTGAGTAGACATATTTCCAAATAAATGTTTTAATTCAGATTTTTTTTTTTTTTTTAAATAAAACATTTAGCCAAATTATGTCTATAATCACCAAGGCAGAGATAAACCTGCTCTGATACCAAATGTATACTAAATATCGATTCTATAATGCGGAATAAAACTTAAAAGAATCGGAAAGTAAAAATTAAATTGCCCAGTAAATCTTAAATACCTCCAGCCATTGGTGTTGAAATGATTCTCTAAATAAATGTTTTATATGAAAAAACTTCCGGCTGCTTCACTGTATGAAAACCTTTCGCTACAAATCTGTTTTGCTGAAACTCCAATTTGTTTTTCTGAAACTCCAATCTGTTTTGCTGAAACTCTTTATAACTTCATATTTTTCTTCAAGTAATGAAACTCCATTGCTATGAAAAATATTATTTCTTTCTGTGCAACGAGTCTTCAACAAAATTTATGGCAAAGTAAAATAATATGCCTGAACAGAAGCCAACAAGAAATCATAACCTCCGGTCCACACAAGCCAAATGTTTTCACCAACAAAACACGTGTATGAACCCTTACGAAATTAACCATAAGCCTAAAGCTTTCCTTCGATTGGCTATGATTAGAAATGCATTCTCTTGGCTGTGATTAGAAATGCATTCTCTGGTAACTAAATTTACCGCGGTAGAAAAACTCTAGCAACAAATAAATGCTCTGTTTCAACGAAAAGGTAGAGAGACTCTCAGCTTGAGAGCACACACAATCGAGAAAATCTGAAGGCACTTCCAAGCTTTGCTCACTCTAACTTGATGGTGTAAAACTGAAGGGGATTGAGTTAGTGAGCTTGGGGACCAAACAGAAATCTTTATAGCCTAACTTCCATCAAGCTTCTGTTGGCTATGTGTCAAGTGTTCCACAAATCATGGTAGAGAACTTGCAGTGGCAGTAATGGACCAGTTTAGTAGCTCCCAACAAGAAATTAATTATCTGCAGATGATTTCCATAATTTAGGGAAATTACTACAATTGGTTTCCATAAATTAAGGAAACAACTACATATCAATTTTTAGAAATTGGCACGTTGGGAGAGGGAGCTTTCCAGAAATTAAGCGGCCGTTTCCAGAAATCGAGGGAGCTTAACAATGGTCAAATATAATTGGAAGAAAATTAATTAAATCAAAATAATATTAATAATGTATTAAAAATATATTTGATTTTATTTTTATTAGAATAATAATAAAAGGTAATTAATTAAAATTAAAAAAAAAAAATGAAATACAAATAATAATATATCAAAGATATACTTGATTTTTAATTATTGAAAAAAGAAAAATTAGGGTTTTACACATTCTTATTCGAAGACAAAGCAGATTGGTATCTCATTTTCAAGAATGGTTCCTACTTTATGGGGTCCAAGGGTTATACATGGATCACTAGAATCAAGATTTTAATCTTGAATGTGAATAGGAAATTCCCTTGGAAAATACATCGACCAAGCTCAGCCACAAAAAGACTACAAGTATGCGCTGAAATTTGTGTGGAGGTGGACCTAGACAAGGGTTTACTGGAAACAATAAATCTAAACTTAGACAATTGGTCTCTGTAATATTCCCAAATGGGAAAAGCAGCAATATATGAAGACAATAATTGAAATAGAAGTGTAAATCAATGCATAAACATAGGAGATCAATATGGGATCACTTTATTCAGAAAATCAACAGAAAATACACATAGTGAATTGAGGCACAAATCATACAATAGGAGCAAATAAGCCTCCCATGAACAATCACTCTAAAAAGTGAGCTGCTACTACTAAATAAAATGCCAGAGAGCTACTACAGTGCAGTCATATCATGCATAACTACAGTTGGAGATCATACAATAATGTAAATACAATGATATATGCCTCAATAGATGTTATACAAATAGATCTAGGCCCTATATCACCTTTCCAAGATAACTCGGGAAGGGTTTCCTTATATACACAAAAATGCAGAAAGTACAAATATGGCCCTAGGGTTGAATAATCTCTGCAACTGGATAGCTGATAGGAGGTGGCTGATATGATCCGAAAATGTATGAAAATTCCTCCTATAGATTCTCCAAATGAGAGGCTGATCCCGTCACTTAAATATATCTCCCCCAACTAGGGCTCCAAAACCTCTACTGCAACTGCACTCGGAAATAACATAGTTCCTTCAGGAAACTGTGCTGTAACTGATAGAAATAACTTAGCCTAATGCTAAATGATGAAATGAAGCTCAAGAATCTCTCTTACAAGCCTCCCAGATGAAGGGATGCTCCCTCCACTGGAAAACAAGCTCAAAAGTTGGGTTTCTCAACCCCCCACTGCTGCACCCCACAACACACCACAACTCTAAGCATAAACTATGCTATGAATCTCAATATAAGTAGTTGTAACTAATTTTTGCACTAGTGAGAGGTCAAGTGAATTAAATCAGATTTAATTCACATGCAGTGATTTGTCAAGTGATTAATGATTTACTATTAATAGCTTCATGCATGTCAGTTATGATGAAGACTCAGTTGAGACAGAGGTTAAAGGGATGTTATCTATCAGTTGTATTATTAGTAAATTGTTGGTGCACAATTAGACAACCATAGGATTTCCCATGATTTATTGCGCAGTTTTGGAAGGTTGAATTTCCTAATAAATAGGGATCGATTGTTCTTAGAATTGTGCAAGCAAGGAAGGTTGAGCAGAGGCAAGAAATTGGCCAAGTGTTGGTCGATTTTGTCTGGATCAATGTGAGACAGTTGGTAGAGTGCAGCAGACTCTTGTGAGAAGAGTGCATTGTATTGTTTCATGATTCCTTGGTCGATTATATAATAAATATAGAATGGTTTTGAGCAGAAATCTTTCCCCAGGAAAAATATCTATGTTGTGCAATTGATTTGCTTCTTTCTCTTACTTGGTGTGATTATGCAGTCATGTTTATTTTCCGCAAATACTGTAGAAGGATTCAGTATCTTGTTTACATGATCAGATTGAATCCATTGGTGTAATTTCTGCATGGTATCAGAGCGCCAAAAATCACTATAGTGGAGAATAAATTGAGTTTATGCTGAACAACATTCGAATTTGCAGAAATATTCTTTGGTACGACACACAGATCAAGATGTATTTCAATGGATTAAGATTGGAATAAGCACTCGAGGGAAATTCTAATTATATTGCATGGAAAGACAAAATGGAAGCAGTTCTGGAGGACAATGGGTTGAAAGAATTTATCGACACTGATATTCCAAGGCCCGTAGCAGCAAACACTGCTCTTCTTGATGCTTGGAAAAAGAGGGTTGCAAAGGCGAGGAGGATATTATTAGAGGGAGTTTGAGATCACATTATCTTGAGTCTTCATGGCAAGGCGACTCCATATTCAATGTGGAAGGCCTTGACAGATGTGTCTTAGAACAACAGTGACCACATAAAATTGGCACTGAAGGACAAGCTCAGGAAAATCAAAATGGAGAAAGGTGACACTATTCCAAAATAATTGACCAAGTTCAACCAATGTCGAGATGAGCTTGGAAGTGTCAAGAATACTGTAGCAAATGATGACTTAGTGAGCCTAACACTTCTAGGCCTTCCCAAGAACTGGCATAGTTAGTAAGACTCTGTCAATGGGAGGGAGAAGCTACCAGATTGGGATCGATTTTGGTTGGATTTGGTACAAGAAGAATTCATATGGAATATCAGGGATGTATCCTCATCCAAGACAAATGATGGAGAAAATTGTGCCTTGGCTGGTAAGGCAAAGAAGGGGAAGGGAAAGAAATCCTATTCCAAATCTGAGACTGGAAAAGAAGGGAAGAAGTGTGACATGTCCAGAGTGAAATATTTTCACTATCACGAGCATGGATATTATGCCACTAATTTTCCACATAAGAAGAATAACAACAACAAGGCTTCAGGATTTGTAGTCGGTGATGCTTTAGCTTCATAGTTAGAGTTGGAATTCTCACTCATCACATGCATGGTGTCTAGTGTGATGGGATCAGTGTGGTACTTGGATAGTGGTGCATATTTCCACATGACGGGAGACAAAGAACTCTTTAGTATCTTGGAGGAGAAGGATCTTCAGATTTACATCCAGATGGGCAATGACGGGAGATGTAGCGCTACCGGGATTGGTACAGTTACTTTCCAGAGACATTCAAGTAAACCTTTCTTATTAAAAGACATCATGCATGTACCAGGATTGAAAAAGAATTTAGTTTTAGTTGCTATGTTGGAGGATAGAGGATATGATGTGTTTTTCAATAGGGAAAGGATTCCTTTGCCACAAAGTCACAATACAGGTTAAGAAGATTGTGGTTCGTGTGAAGAATCTCTAAAAACTTTATGTAGATAATTGCTTAACATTGATGAGTAAAGGAGACACAGTGGTGAGCTGGGATGAGGGTGAGTTATGGCATAGGATATTGGGCCATGTACACCATAGTGATTTGAAGGTCACACAACATATTTCTATGGGGCTTACAAAGGGTACTCTTGTGCAGATAGATATATGCAAGGGATGTACCATGGGGATGTATACAAAGGGAAATTTTCACGAGAAGGAGAACTGAGCAGTGGAAATCCTTGAGAGAGTTCACTAAGATGTGTGTGGACCATTCTCTATAGCTTCTACATCAAAGCATAGGTATTATGTGATTTTTGTTGATGATTTTCTAGAAAGTGTTAGATCTACTTCATGCAAAATAAAGATCAGATGTTCTCAAATTTTTCTAAGTTCAAAGCATTGGTTGAGAAAGATACAGGGAAGCAGGTGAAGGCTCTAAAGAGAGACAATGGTGGTGAGTACATCTCCAATGAATTCAAGAACTTTTGTGCCAAAGAAGGAATTCAGAGAGAGTTGATTGCACCTCATAACCCACAACAGAATGGGGTTGCAGAAAAAAAGAACAAAACAATTGTTGGTGCAGAACATGCTATGTTACATGATCAAGTCCTATCGTTGCATTTGTGGGTGGAGGCATGCACCACAATGGTATTTGTGCAGAACTATAGTCCTCATCAGATACTTGGCATGAGTACACAAGAGGAGGCTTTTTCTGGTAAGAAACCTGATGTTTCATATTTTAAAATTTTTGGCTCATCTATCTATTTCCATGCGACCAAATATTCCAGAAAGAAGCTAAAACCAATAGCAGAGATTGAGATATTTGTTGGGTACACTGATACTATCCACAACTATCGGGTGTATTTGTCGAACAACAAGATGACAATTGTCAGATAGGATGTGAAATTTGATGAGGAGAAAGCCATGTGATTGTCCCTTGAGAGGGAGCTTGATTTTCATGCAGATGAGGAACTCTTGGTTGCAAAGGATGAACCTCAAGATGTGTAGCAACCACATGAGGAGGATCATGGAGTGGCAGAAACCACTCATGCAGAGCCGTCCACTAGACATGGTAGGAGGCGCACCACAGAGGCTAATAGATTGAGGCTTGATGTGGCAGAACATGTAGGATCACCTACATCACAACACAGACAGAGATAGTCACCAGACATGTATACTCGATACATGGATCTTATGAGAGAATGTATTGTGATAGAGCAATCCTCTTTTGAGGAAGCATTGCAGCAACCAACTTGGGTTGATGCCATGGTTATGGAGTATGACTCCATCGTCAGGAAAAGTGCATGGGAAGTTCTCCCAAGATTAGTTAGGAAGTCAGTGGTTGGATCTAGATGGATCTATAAGGTGAAGTAGGTAGCATATGGGAGTGTGGAGAAGTACAAGGCTAGATTTGTAGCCCAGGGATTCTCACAGGTTGAAGGGATTGACTATCAGCAGAATTTTGCACCAGTTTCATGGTACTCATCGATTAGATATATCCTTGCACTCTCAGCGCAGATGGGTGGGAAGATACATCATATGGATGTGAAGACTGAATTTCTCAATGGATTTATTGAGGAAGAAGTGTACATTGAGAAGCCAGAATGTTTTGAGACCTTTGACAGGGAGTCGCATGTATGTAAACTCAAGAGAGCATTATATGGGTTGAAGCAAGCACCTCATGCTTGGTACACTAGGATTGACAGGTATTTCACTGGGTTGGGCTTCACGAAGAGTGAAGTGAATGCAAACATGTACCAGATTGTGGTTGATGGTAAGCTTCTGATTATTGTACTTTATGTAGATGATATTATTCTAACACGTGACGAGTAGCTCATAAATTCTTTCTAAGAGGATTTTGCAAGGGATTTTGAGATGAAGGACATGGGGCTCCACTATTTTCTTCGTTTGGAGATATGGCAGCAGGATGGGGAGCTATTTGTTTCTCAAGGCAAGTATGCCAAAGAGATTTTGAGGAAGTTCCACATGGAGAGATGTAAACCCATGGAGACTCCTCTTGTAGGAAACTGGAGGAAGGAGGATGCTACTTCAGGTGAGGTAGTGGATGCTATTGTTTATAGGCATCTTGTGGGTTCACTCATTTACTTGGTGAACACATGACTAGACATATGCTACGTAGTTAACCAACTTATTCAAGCTATGGTTAAGCCGACCAAGCTCTTTTGGAAGGTAGGGAAGCATGTCTTGATATATCTCAGGGAAACTGCAGAGTATGGATTATGGTACAAATAGACAGAGGGAGTGAAGCTTCAAGGCCTCACCAATGCAAATTGGGTAGGCAGTCCATCAGACAGGAAGAGCACATCCAGAGGTATCTTAAGCATAGGATCGACAATAGTTTCTTGGTACAGTAGGAAGAAGAGATTAGTTGCACTCAGCTCAACCGAGGCAGAGTACATGGTAGACAATTAGATGACATGTGAGACCATCTGGATGAGGAATATACTTGTTGATTTGTTTGGTCATCAGATGGATCCGACGGTGATACATTGTGATAACTAGAGTTGCATAAAACTCTCAGTTAATCCAGTATTCCATGACAGGTCCAAGCATATTGACATCTGGTACCACCATCTCAGAGATTGTGTTCAAAGATGCATTATGTTACTTCAATACATTCCCACGAAGGATTTGGATGCATATATTTTGATGAAGGCACTTGCCAAGAGAAATTTCAAATACCATATAGTTAGGATCGGGGTAGTTGATAATCCCTTTCTTGTTGAGATGGAGTGTTGAAAATTCAACAATAAATGTGTGTCTAATTTAATTCTCCCTTAAGTAAATTGAACAATAAATTGTAATCTTATCTCATAATCACTTCTAATAGTTAACTGAGTGTGATAGACTCAGTTAACTCATGAAATTCGAGTTGAGGGTGGTTGGTGAGGCATGTAGAGTGATTCTATTTGTTTTAGAGTCCAAGTTGCAGTTAGTGTATTAATTTAATGGGTGAGAAATTAGTTCACTCAATTAAGTGAGTTAAAGTGAGTATAAATAGTTGTAACTGATTGTTGCACTAGTGAGAGGTCAAGTGAATTAAATCAGATTTAATTCACATGCAGTGATTTGTCAAGTGATTGATGATTTACTATTAATGGCTTCATGCATGTCAGTTCTGATGAAGACCCAGTTGAGATAGAGGTTAAAGGGATTTTATCTATCAGTGGTATTATTAGTAAATTTTTGGCGCACAATTACATAACCATAGGATTTACCATGATGTATTGTGCGGTTTTGGAAGGTTTAATTTCCTAATTAATAGGGAGAAATTGTTATTAGAATTGCGCAAGAAAGGTAGCCTGAGCAGATACATGAAATTGGCTAAGTGTTGGTCAATTTTTTCCAGATTAGTGTGAGACAGTTGGTAGAGTGCAACAGACTCTTGTGAGAAGAGTACATTGTAATTTTTCATGATTCCTTGGTTGATTATGCAATAAATATAGAGGGGTTTTGAGCAGCAAGCTTTCCCCTAGAAAAATATCTGTGTTGTGCGATTGATTTTCTTCTTTCTCTTATTTGGTGTGATTGTGTGATCGTGTTTATTTTCCACAAATATTGTAGAAGGATTCAGTATCTTGTTTTTGTATATTACATGATCGGATTGAATCCATTGGTGTAATTTCTACAAAGAAGACTCTTTCACAGGATTCTTGTGTCAATTTTTTGGTGAACTACATCTCTCACTGTTTATGTGTTTACTTTCCTTGCTTTCCATGCTTATGTATTCATAATCTGAATTATTCAACAGAAAATTGAAAAAAAAAAATTGTCTTAAACACACTCTGTTTCCGGCTTTGAATAATTTTAATGTTTTCATCTGATATTAAGTAAAATAATTTTAAATTTCTCTTTACTGGATAGAAACTCTTTCACCTCTTCTCATATACTTCATTTAAATTTACAAAATCTAGTTATTTTGGCTACCTTGTCTTGTTAAATCTCTTTATAAAAGCTTAAAAAAATCCAAGTTTAAGTCATAGAATCCATAGCTCAATGGTAATTTAGGCATTTAATCAACCAAACAATCTCAGTCAATCAAACAAACATTGGACATTCATAACTAGCCTAATATCTCAAATACAAACAAAGCTAAATCTGATAGAGAGATCCCTCTCTGAAGCTGGCAGGGCTAGATCCCAGCTTCTAAAGTGGTTTTGTGGCTATCTTTGTAATTTCTCTTACAACCTCGAAAATTATAGAGTGATAACACCTAGTTAAGAGGGAGTGTTGAAAAGTGTAACTAGGTTTGGTCTTCATAATGTATAATTTAATCATGACTTTATGTATTTGATGAAAAGAGAAAAAGAAATCTTATTATTATTATTTTGAAGCATGGGTTTGATGCTCAGTGCTACTTTATTTATAGCTCAAGCACCCATTGTGTGCTTCTAGGGGTTTTTCATAAAATGTAGGAGTCAATTGAGTCATTATAATATGTAAGACCCCTTTGGGCATGTTGTATTATGTAAAATAATTTTATTCGAGTCATAAAAGACACTCCAACATAAGTCAACCTAGTTGCAACAAGTCGGCCTACATGAAATATCAATTCAGCCTCATGGACGCAATGCATACCCTTGGAAAGCCATTATATAATAGGAATTTTACCTCATTTGAAGTACAAATCCAAGATATACAAAGAAGCAAGATAAGAAATTCTATCATGAAAATAGGAAAACCTAAGGCAAGTGAAGTTTAAGGAGGAAGCTAAAGTCAAATTTTTTGGTTCTCTCTCTCTCTCACTCATGTATAATGAAATTATGAAGTTGTTGGAGAAGATGTTGGGGTCGAAGTTGTTGGAGAAGTTTACAGGGTTAAAGTTGTTGGGATCGCAGTTGCTGGAGAAGTTGATGGGCTCGAAGTTGCTAGAAAAGTTGTTGGGATCGAAGTTGCTGGAGAAGTTTTTAGAAATGTTGTTGGGATCGAAGTTGTTGGAGAAGTTGTTAGAGTTCAAGTCGCTAGAAATTTTTTTGAGATCAAAGTTGTTGGAGAAGTTATTGGGGTCAAAGTTACTGGAAAAGTTGTTGGGATCGAAGTTGCTAGAGAATTTGTTGAAAGGTCAAAGTTTGTTGTTGTAAGAGGAAATATCATCAAGAAGGAAGGATGACTTTGTCTTGGAGGGTTCTTTGAAAAGGTATTAGGTCTTGGAATTCATCATCTAAACATTCTATAAGAAGAGAAGAATTCTTGTGGCTTTTCCTCTCAGGAGGAGAGGTTTTGGCTCTGGCTTACAACCTACATTTTGTGTCATCTTGTCTCATTGATCTTCTTTGTTTGGTAGTTTTTTGATGATAAAGAACACAATAATAATCGAGTGAAAGAAGAAGCTAATCAAATTAAGTAAAAGAAATTCACAAGCTGTTATCAAAGTAAAAGAAATCACCTAATCTAGTTTCTCCTAGATTTCTCAACAAGAAGCACCCCAATAATTTCAATAGAGAAGATGGATTCAAATCAAGAGAATCCTTGAAGCTTGTTATCACAATAAATTTGTTTTCCTTATTTCAATCTTCATTTGTTTATCTAGTTTGTTCTCCCCTTATTTAACTTTAATGTGGTGAAATCCCTTACATGTTTTGATTAAACTCTTTAAGATATTTTATTTTTATTATTTTTTATTAATTTATTTATTTTATAGTTAATTGTTTATAAACATTATTTATCATTAATAATTATTTATTTCCTCTTTTGAATTTTTCCTCCCCTTTCAATTCTTTAGTTATTTAATTTATTGATATTCTTTTTAAAAATTAAAATTTCTTTCTTCCCCTTTTAATTCCTTATTTATTTAAATTATTGATATTATTTTCATTATTAATTTAAATTTCATTAGTTTTATTTAAAATTTATTTTCTTGTTAATCATTTTAATCATAAGTTTGTTATTATTTAGTTGATTTTAATCAAATATATTTTCTTTATTCTTTGTCTGGGTTCTTATCAACTTTGTTGAATTTACCTTAATTATTTAAATTTTTATATATTTTAATTAAAAAAAATCATGTTAATTATTATTAATAATTAATTATTTCCTTCATTGATTTTTCAATGCTACATAGTAGCTAGTACCTGTGGCTTTTAAATATACCTAAATTAAAGTAAAAAAACATTAAAAATTTGTTGATGGATACATGGATAAATGAGGAACAATACTATTTTTTGTAACGTTTTAAAATAACAAATGATGGTGTATGACTATGCTCCTTATGAGAGACATTTTAAAATTTCAACGAATGATGGTATATGACCATGCTCCTTATGGGAGATATTTCTCTAAAAAATAAAAACATGAAAAAATATAAGTTTTTAAAATTATATTTTATTTTATTTTAAATTCGATTTATTAACTATAATTATAAGATTTTCATAAAATTATTAAACTTAAAAAATAATAATAAAAACAACTAAATTTATTAAAATATAAAATTAATGTTTTCGTCACCATCACAAATTTTTGTTCAAGCAAATATACTATATCACTTAAATTAGTGTAAATAGTGTTTATTATTAGTCTAAAATAAATAATCATCAAAATTATTATAGTATTGGATAATTTTGAGTTCATGAATAAAAAAAATAATATTATTAATTTTTATAAATTACAAAATATATTTAAATAGTATATATATTATAAAATATATTAATTTTTAAAATAAAATTAATAAAAAAATAATTACAATATAACTTTTAAATAATTAATAGGATTTTCACTTAGGAAAAAGTTTTTATTACTTGGATTATGGGTTAAATAATATTTTAAAATCTATACCTATTAGGATGTTAGGTCTTAACCTTTCTGTAAAATATCACATATACATATACATAATTTATAATGCAATCTATCTTGGAAGTCAATACCATTTAAACTAAAAATACATGTAGGTTAACATTTATATTAATAACTACTATTATTTATGACATCGCGAGTCATCGCTTTCCTCAGTAATGTTTCTTTCATTAGTATTAATATATAGCTTCATGGTTAAGTTTTTCGAATCATTTATTTGAAGAACATCGTGATAGACTGACCATAATTGCAGTACCGTACCATCCTCATTAAAATGGTGTAGTTCGAGTATGATCACTGCAATAGATACGTCAAATATGATTGAATAGGATTCTACGATCAGTGTGCAATGCACGATAATAATCATTAATATTCAAGCCTTAGCATTATACCACGAATTATGAGGTATACGCTTATAAGATGTTCAAAATTACAACCAATAGCATTACAAATAAATGTTAATAAATTTTTTTGCAATTTATAAAAAAAAAAATTCCAAAGTTTTACTTTATGAAATTGAAAATTATTTACTAAGTTTGACTACAATAATACATGGCCAACCTAAAACCAATGCATAATATAGACACGTATAATAATTGATATTATTTTCATTTCTAATTTGATTTTTTTTTTTTTTCTTTAAATCTACAGTTTTATTTTTATTATTTTGTCAATTTTTAAATCAATATAATTATTTTATTCCTTTTACTTTGATTTTAACTTAATTATTTAAATTTTCAAGTCCCACTAGCACAATCGGTTGATGATGGGCCTCGTCAGAAAGGCGACCCAAGATCAAATCTCACAGGGGGTGCTTGTGCCCTGCTAGTGGGAAGCGACATGCAAAAATATCCAATCAGCTAAGGGGTTATGTCCAGTAATATTCTACCTCACCGATCCCTGATGATGGGTGGAGGATCCACCCAAAAAATTGGACATAATATTAATCCTATACATAGTTTCATTGGTAATCTTCTACGAATCTAAAAAAAAAAATTAGTGAATTTATCTTGGTTAATTTATATTTATAAATGTTGCTCTTAAAGTTTTTTTTTCCCAAAAATCATGAATGCTCCTAATTATGAAAAGAAATTTTATTTATTTGTAAGTTATTACCTTTTTTTTATATAAAATAACTCAAGGAAAAAATACTAGCTACATGTTATATTGTTTAGCTTTGTATATAGATTCTCCTATATTGACACAATTTCCAAGTTAACAATAAATTTTATGATAAACCTCAATTTGTTTTTGTAGAGAAAGTAAAAATTTACATCATTAGTATCATTGTACAACTTGCATGGCATGGGCTTGTGGCATTTGTTTTCATAACACGATCAATAATTATTAATACACATAATATAAAATAGATAATTAGAGTGATAAGAAAAACAAATCAAAATTTGATTTAGATAGGGATATATTCACTTTGATTATTGATTGTATGGCATTGACCCAATGGATAAGAGAAGTAAAAGAAAAAAGCTATCCCTAATTGATAAGCCTCTTACCTTCTTATCAATACTAAATAACAAATGAAGATAAAATCAAATAAAGTACTTTCTATAGAACATTGGTGAACTCCTTTTGTTCCATTCTTCTACTATCCAAGCTTTATTATGAGTTAGATTACTATTGTCTATCATCTCACACACTAGAATTATGGATTCTTACCTTCCCTATTTAAATCCACTAATCTAATTTTATTGTAAGTAGAAAATAAAGTATATCATATTAAGTGGTGAACTTCTCATAATTTCATTGCATTCTTTTACTATCTATGACCTCTTATGGCTTGGACTGTTATAGTGTTTTATCTCTAAAAATGGAAGTATGGACTTTCACCTTCTCCATGTTAATAAACTAACCTAATTCTACTAAAAGTTTATCACAATCATTAAACTAATTCTTTCTCCATAATCTTTGAGCTCCATAATCCATCACTAGATTAACCAAAGCCTCAACTACTTTATTGCTTGCTTTTAAATATGATTTATTGCTTGTTTTTAAATATGATTTAAGCTTAACATTTGATAAGTGTTCACCAGTTGTAGAATATCTTCAAGGGATTGGGCCAGGCCCCAATTAATTAAGGTATACTTGAGTTTCTTTATAATGATTTGGGAGTCAAGTTTCACTATCAAAGAATTAATGTCCATACTATGTGCTATTTTCACATTTGAAATGCTAAAATTTCTGCACTTTTATATGTAGGTACATAGAAAGTTGTTAGATCAATTATCTCATTTCTTATTATTTATGTTAATTATGTCCATCTATTTCTACTCGAAAGTTGTTGGGATCGAAGTTGCTGGAGAAGTTGATGGGGTCGAAGTTGCTAGAAAAGTTGTTGGAGAAGTTGTTGGAAAATTTGTTGGGATTGAAGTTGTTGGAGAAGTTGCTAGAGTTTAAGTCTCTATAAAAGTTGTTGGGATCGAAGTTTTTGGAGAAGTTACTGGGGTCGAAGTTACTGGAAAATTTGTTGGGATCAAAATTTCTAGAGAAGTTGTTGGAAGGTCGAAGTTTGTTGTTGTAAGAGGAAAGCTCATCAAGAAGGAAGGTTGACTTTGTCTTGGAAGGGTCTTTGTTAAGGGTATTAGGTCTTGGAATTCATCATCTAAACATTCTATGAGTTAAATAATATTTTAAAATCTATACCCATTAGGATGTTAGGTCCTAACCTTTTGTAAAATATCACATGTACATAATTTATAATGCAATTTATCTTGAAATTCAATACCATTTAAACTAAGAATACATGTAAGTTAAAGTTTATATTAATAATTAGTATTATTTATGACATCGGAATCATCCCTTTTCTCAGTAATGTTTCTTTCATTAATATTAATATATAGTTTTATGGTTAAGTTTATCGAATCGTTTATTTGAAGAACATCGCAATAGACTGACCATAATTGCAGTACCGTACCATCCCCATTACAATGACGTAGTTGGAGTATGACCACTGCAATGGATACGTCAAATATGATTGGATAGGATTTGGCGATCAGTGTGCAAAGCACTATAGTAATCATTAATATTCAAGTCTTACCATTATACCACAAATTATGAGGTAAAGGCTTATAAGATGTTCAAAATCACAGCCAACAACATTAAAAATAAATGTTAATAAAAAAATTGTAATTTATATATAAAAAAAAAAAAAAAATTTCCAAAGTTTTACTTTATGAAATTGAAAATTATTTAATAAATTTGACCAAACTAATACATGGCCAACCTAAAACCAATGCATAATACAGGCAAGTATAATAATTGATATTATTTTAATTTTTAATTTTTAATTTATTAATTTTTATTTATATATATAGTTTTATTTTTATTATTTTGTCAATTTTTAAATCAATATAATTATTTTATTCCTTTTACTTTGATTTTAACTTATTTAAATTTTCAAGTCTTACTAACACAATCCGTTGAGGATGGGCCTCATCAGCAAGACAACCCAGGATCAAATCTCACAGGGGGTGGTTGTGCCATGTGCTAGTGGGAAGCGACATGCAAAAATATCCAATTAGCTAAGAGCTTGTGTGGCCTAGGCCGAGTGCGATCCTCAAGTGACTTTGACGGCTTAGATGCCCCTGGGTCACAGGTTAAGCCACAGGTCAAGCCTAGATGATAATAGAACTTGAAAAACAAACAAAGAAAACTTAATTATTTAAATTAAAAATATTTTTTTATTAATTAAATTTTTTAGTTATACCCCTTTGACTTGACCTTTAACAATCATTTTTTTAATAATTTTATTATTTTTCCCGAACAGTTGATTCATTTATTTAAGGCTAACTAACACTCGCATGTTATCATTCATTAGGTCCTTGATGATGGGTGGAGGGTCCACTGGAAAAGTTGGATATGATATTAATCCTATACATAGTTATGTCTAGTAATATTCTACCTACTTGGCCGATATGATGGGTGGAGGATCCACTCGAAAAGTTAGGCATCATATTAATCCTATACATAGTTTCATCCAGTAATCTTCTATGAATCTAAAATATGTTTTTAGTGAATTTATCTTGGTTAATTTATATTTATAAATGTTGCTCTTATAGTTTTTTTCCCAAATATCATGAATTTTCCTAATTATGAATAGAAATGTCATTTATTTGTCAAGTTATTACTTTTTTTTTTTATAAAAAATAACTTCATGAAAAGATACTAGCTACATGTTATATTGTTTAGTTTTGTATGTAGATACTCCTATATTAACACAATTTCAAAATTAACAATTAATTTTATGATAAACCTCAATTTTTTTTTGTAGGGAAAGCAAAAATGTGCATCACTAGTATCATTGTACAACTTGGATGGCATGGGCTTGTGGCATTTGTTTTCATAACATGATCATAATTGCTAATACACATAATATAAATATTATTGAAAAATAGATAATTACAATGATAGGAAAAGCAAATCAAAATTTGACTTAGATGGGGATATATTCACTTTGATTATTGATTGTATGGCATTGACCCAATGGATAAGAGAAGTAAAAGAAAAAATCTCTCAATAATTGATAAGCCTCTTACCTTTTTATCAATACTAAATAACAAATGAAGATAAAATCAAATAAAGTATTTTCTATAAGGTGAACTCCTTTTATTCCATTCTTCTCTTATTCATGCTTTATTATGAGTTGGATTACTATTGTCTCTCATCCCACACACTAGAATTATGGATTCTCACCTTCTCTATTTAAATCCACTAATCTAATTTTATTACACGTAGAAAATAAAGTATATCGTATTAAGTAATTAACTTCTCATAATTTCATTTCATTCTTTTACTATCTATAAATAGCAAATGAAGATAAAATCAAATAAAGTACTTTCTATAAGGTGAACTTCTTTTATTCCATTCTTCTATTATCCATGCTTTATTATGAGTTGGATAACTATTGTCTCTCATCTCACACACTAGAATTATGGATTCTCGCATTCTCTATTTAAATCCAATAATCTAATTTTATTACAAGTAGAAAATAAAGTATATCATATTAAGTGGTGAAATTCTCATAATTTCATTGCATTCTTTTACTATCTATGACCTCTTATGGCTTGGATTGTTATAGTGTTTCAGCTCTTAAAGTAGAAGTATGGACTTTCAGTTTCTCCATGTTAATTAACTAACCTAATTCCACTAAAAGTTTATCACAATTATTAAACTGATTTTTTCTCCATAATCTTTGGGCTCCTCCATATTCCATCACCGGCCTCTACTACTTTATTGCTTGCTTTTAAATATGATTTGATCTTAATATTTGATAAGTGTTCACCATTTGTAGAATATCTTCAAGGGATTGGGCTAGGCCCCAATTAATTAAGGTATACTTGAGTTTCTTTATAATGATTTGGGAGTCAAGTTTCACTATCAAATAATTAATGTCCATACTATGTGCTATTTTCACATATGGAATGTTAAAATTTCTGCACTTCTATATGTAGGTACATAGAAAGTTGTTATATAAATTATCTCATTTCTTATTATTCATGTTAATTATGTCCATCTATTGTTACTCCTTGAGGTCTTATTATTTATGTTAATTATGTCCATCTATTTTTACTCCTTGAGGTCTAGTTGAGATTCAGTTTTTTAAAAATAAGACTCAATAATCTTATGTTAATTCATTATTGTAACAAGCTCAATAGAATTTGAAGCAAAAACACAACTCTGGCATATCATAAAAGGTTAATATGTGTGCAATCAAAGTTGGGAAAGAAAGTGTTTGAGCAAGAGTGAATTGTAAAAGATAAATTGTAGTTTTTTAAAAAGTACTCAATATATTTTAGTATTATTCAATATAAACTCTAATATACCATAAACCATAAACCATGAGATATATAGTTATAAATGTAGTGATCCTCTTATTAATATAATAATTTATTGTTAAATTTAAGTGCATTTTAGTAAAATACATTTTTTTTTTTAAATTGACTAGCTAAAATCCTTAAATAACAATATTATTGTATTCATTTCCCTATTATTCATGTATATCATTATAAAATGAATGAACGGAATATATCAAATAAAAACTAATAACTTTTTATAATGGTCTCTGTCTATTACATAAATTCAATTTACCAATTTAAAAAAAATAAAAATTATGCATAAACTAAATAACCTCCAAAAATTGTTTTCGATACATACCCCTGTACTCAGTTGTTGAGCACCTAGTTATTCTTCGATGCAATAAATTTAACATACAAAGATATTATTCAAAATCACTGCTGCATACATAGAATACTCGTTAAAAACTCTAAAAGGAATCCAAATACAAAGCACAATAACCAAAACAAAGCCAAGTTGATTATGAACTATAACCAGTGGTGGACTAGTCCAGACTTGCAAGTTGAGTTGAGACTGATGGATGCTTCTCCTGAATATGCAAGAACAAGTGTTTCCTTTCATCAACTGATTTCAGCTCAGTAATACCATGAAGCAATCGGAAGATGACATTGTTCTGTAACACCGCCTCTCTCTGGAGCATGTCAATTACAAAAACCAATCCAACCCTTCAGTCATTTCTGTGTGTCCCAACAATTTCGCAACACATCTAATACATCTTCAATACAAGTATTCAATAATATCGTTGTCCTGAACATAAAATATTAACCAGTCTCAGGTTTCAGTCACATTTACTTAAGTTTATGGATCCCAGTCTTTACATAAACTGTCCCAACCGTTTGACTTGAGGCCGGACTATAAAGAAAAATGGAGGGACGGGCAAACATTTGTTATACATAACTATCTGAGATGGTGGTATCTGTCACACACAAACAGCTGATATATAATTATAATAATAATAATAATAGTTTAAGTTTAAGCTTAAGATGAAGCTAGACTCTAAACTTTCAGATAAGAATAGTAAAATTATATGTGGTTCATGCTGTCTATCAATTTTCTGATTAGGTTTCTTCAGAAAAATTTCCTATACTCGACAATGCTCTGAAGATGTTGACGCAATCAGAAAAACCCTTCTCCCTGAATCTGAGAATCACATACAGAACAATACCGAAGCCAAACCCCAGGGCAGCACTGGATCCAGTGAGCGAAACAGCAGTACACATCAGCATTACAAATGAGTCCACCTTAGATTTCATGTCCCTACAAGCCATAGCTAGCTCTATACCAGAAAAGAGCAGCAACACACCCAACATCCCAATTGGGAATTGACTTAGGATTTTCAGCAGTTGGCTTCCTAGAATCAACCCCAAAACCAATTTTGCAGTTCCAAGAAATACTACAGATGCCCCACTCCTGGCCCCAAACTTATACTGCCCTGCAAGGCCACCTGCTCCATGGCAAATGAGCATTGCCCCAAACCAACACCCCACTAAATTCATTATCCCCACACTCAAAGACACAGAAGTTGCAGTAACCTCCTTGTTGGGAAATAGGTCAGTTGACAATCTGCAGACAGCAATCACAGAATTAAGGATGGAGAGAGGGATTTGGGGTATTGCAGCTCTGACAAAGCCTGTTTTCCAATCATGCCTCGAGATTCTGATAAGTTGGGGTTTGGAAGGGCCTAGTTTTAGATGTCTTAGAACATCAGGCTTTCGCAGAATTGCCAGAACAATGCCGAGAACAAAGACAATGAGGGCAGATGGAATTGCATTCAGAATTCTTAAGTTCCAGAGTGGTTTCCTTACCTCAGAGGCATCTTTTCTAGTTCCCGCAACACTTGATGGGATTGAGGCCTCTGGACTTTCCCCATTCTTTTGTCTTGAATCACCACTAGAGCCATCCACAAGCACAATGAAGCACAGGCAGATCAGAGCCAGCAGAAGCCCATCCAAACCCAACCAAGGCCTTGCATCCCCAGACTTATTCTTCGCAAAGTCCTGATTCTTCCTTATGTATTTCACTGCTGTGAATGCAAATGCCAGTCCCTGTGATAGCTGCACCCCCCTGATCACTGGAAGGGGAATGAGCCTATACATGATATCCATAAGGCCTGTGACTCCCAGACCCAACAGAGTTGCTGCTGTGCAAATCCCTGCTGCCATTATCTCTGCTATGGTCAAATGCTTTCCTTCACTGATTGCCACTGCAGCAATGGCCTTCATGGGCTGGACCGGCATGGGAACTCCAAAAAACAGGCCTGTGATAATGTTGTAAACGCCTGTGAATATCAATGTGGTGCCCAAATCAAGTCCATTCACTAATGTGAGAGCAATTACAATCGGAATGAAGGTACCCAAATCCCCCAACGATCCATTCACCTCTGGCCATCTTTCTTTACAATGTAAATTGCTCTTAAGTCTTGTCCAGAATCTTCTGTAATTTGGCTCTGAGAATTCTGACGGGTGCTCACCGTCATTTTTGACAAGGATTTCTCTATATTGACCATTTTCTTGAAAATTTGCATCTAAACCCAATGGATTTTGCTGGATTTCCAGTGGCATATCTGCAAAACTAACTCGCACAGCAACTAATATCCAGAATACACTGCAAAACTAACTCACTCAGCAACTAATATCCAAAACTGAGAATACAGATACTCAAACTGAGGAGCCTTCAAGGAAATAAATATACCATGTGATAGAAGATTTTAATGTTTAAACTGGAATTTCTGGAGGCGTAAAGGCACCATGTTGGGTGGCTTTTTCTTTACTGACTTACCTCTACGTGATCCTCACGAGCCAAACTCAGATCATTATAAAAAATCAAAGGGCGTCTATACACTGTCAACAGATTCTTCTGAAAGTGTTGAAATTGATTCCTTTTTATATATACAACTCTTAACAGTAGTCGCGACTCGCTGGAATGGTTAGTGCACTTGACAGTACGCCACAATCTGCTCCACACTAATTTAGAAAGTACCTTACACAGATGCAGAACGCAATTCCATTTTTCATATAATAAAATATGCAGAAGTGGCCTCGAATTTTTTCCGTTCAAAATAGGGAAAAAACCAATACTTTTCTCATTAATCAATGGAATCTTATTACTTTCGTGCCTCCTTTCATAAATTTGAAATAAGGCCACGATGCAAATGGAGCATCACCTGGCAAGCACTGGTGATGCAAATGGAGCATCACCTCACGCATTGTCATAAATTTAGAGAGTCCCTTACGCCTCTCGTAAGCCAACTGTCATAAATTTAGAAAGTCCCTTACCTTACACCAATATAGGACGCAATTTCCATTTTTCAGATTATAAGATATATGATGATCTAAGTTGCTTTTAGATTGCTGGCCTCGAATTTTTCCAGATCCAAATATGGAAGAAACAATCATTTTCTCGTGCATCAACGGAATCTTATCACTTTCCTGCTTCCTTTCATAAAACTGAAATAAGGCCACGATGCAATTGGAGCATCATCTGGCATGCATTGTGGAATATTTGATTTCCGCAATTGTATGATTTAAGATCAGGTGGCTAAACATTTACACATTTATTTTCAGGCCAATCATCTTTCCTGCACTTTGATTTGTTTTTTTTAAAGAATAGTTGACCTCCACATTTCTATCTTTTAATGTTAAGATACTAAACATGTGAATGAGATTAAATGGTGCAGAGACATTTAAAAATTAAATATTCTATTGTGATAATATTATCATTTTAATGATATTCAAATGCAATGGGAAAGAAATATAATTAAAAGATAAGAAAATTAATAATATATTAAATATATATTTCATTTTATTTTTATTAACGTAAGAGCCAAAGGTAATTAATTAAAAAGTTAAAAGACAATTCAAATAAACAACCAGAAAAATAATAATATAATAAGAATACATTTGATTTTTAATTATTGAAAAAAGGAAAAATAAGGTTTTTGCGAGAACACATTTGATTTTTAATTATTAAAAAAATGAAAAATAAGGTTTTAATATCATTCCATATTTTAATTATGAATGTGATGTTCCTACATATGGGTCAAGCTTCCCTTCTTCCCGCTACATTGCTAGAACGAGGAAACTTTCAGGAGTACAAGAAATTCTCTTGGAAAATACATCGAACAAGCTTAGCCACAAGAAATATTACAAGCCTATGCCAGGATTTGTGAACCTAGACAAGGGTTTACTAGAAATAATAAATCTAAACCTAGACAATGGGTCTCATATATAGGAAGTTGATTATGATCATCTTCCACTTAAATGCAAGTTTTTCCATGAATATGGCCATTTTCACACAATTGCAAGAAGGCGGCAAAGGAGCAGCTAAAACAAGCTAATGATGGAGAACAATGGAAATAACAAAAAAGGAGAAGAGGCCCCACAAGGACGAACAACCAAGCTCCTCCTCAAATGACCATAGGGCATAAAGGGAAAGGGCCCATTTCTCTAAAAAAGCAAAGGCTAGCGCCTAGAAAGGGAACCTTTACTAGTAATAACAAGATGTCTCTAGATCCAAACAATAGCTTCGATATCTTGAATTAGTTACTAGAAGAAGGGGAAATTCCAACTATTGTAGAAAATTAGAAATAACGAAGAAGGTCCCAAGCCATGCTAAGCCCTCTTCTATTGTACTTTCAGAAGGTGTTAGAAAATGTAAAGTGGCAGTGATTATTACTTATTTTCTTTATCCTTGGTACTTGCTTGTGAATATTTAGCTATCTTCTTTATGTTCTTTAGTGAGATCTTTTCAACGAACAATATCAAGAAACAACAATAACGAAAGAGGACACAGAGGTAAGCTCTTAGCAAGGGGAAAACTCAGAAACTCTTATCTTCTTAGAATTTGCTTCAAATGAGATACAATGACCCAATCCCTAGACCAAGTCCTTCTCCTTGTACCAAGTCAGCCCTTCCTCAAGACCTTCCCTCACACTACTTCTTCCTTGCAACTTCGACCTGCCAGCAATTGCCCAGCTACTTGACCCAGCAACTTCGTCCTAACAATTGCTGCAGAAACCCTAATATATCTTCCTTTTGAGACCTTCATGTAGCAAAAAAAATCTCCACAAGGTCAAGAGAAGGATTTTTCTCTATCTAGCAACTTGTTCCTACAATTCTTCTCCCCAGCAACAACTTCTCTCCCCAACAATTCGGACTTGCAACTTTGGCCTCTTTATGGCTATAGAAACCCTATCTTCTTCACACATGCGAGAGAGATAGAGCTCAGAAACAAAAAATTTCGTCCTCCCAACTTCTCTAGACTTTTTCTATCCTTTTCCCAACTTCCCAGCTACAGATCGAAATCTTTCCTTGATATATCGAACTTGTGAGTGAGTGTGTCCAAATGAGGTCGAACTACTTCCTTTTATAGCCTTCTCAAGGGGTTGACTTCCCTCCTTTTGCCGACTTGAGGATCCGAGGGACGACTTGTACTCTTGGAGATTCCAGGATTTTCTAGACTCAAAATTAATTCTTTTTACAATTACAAATTGCCCTGAAAGGTCTTATAAACATTATGTTCACTCCTTTGAATCAAGACAATAAATCCTAAGACCTAACAAACCCTAGAAGCATGAAGAACATGCTTTTACCTAAAATACCATCAATAATGAGCATGAAACCCATGCTTTAATAATAATAATTTTTCTTATCTTTTCTTGTTTGTTACACAAGATACATATTGAAATTAGCACAACAACTATGAAGACCGAAACTAGTTATATTTCTCAACAAAAGGGATGCCTCCCCTAGAGGATGCCCTATGGCAACTTAAGTGTTGAGAAATCAATGCTTTTAGAAATTAGGTTTTGATTCCTCTTCTTGATAATTTCTTGTGAATTATGTTGGCTTCTTCTACTTCTTTATTAGATTATTTTTCATCAAGAAATTACCAAAATTATATGTGTATGAATATCACAAGAACAAGAGACACAAGATATAGGCAGACAGCCAGGGAAAAACCCCTATAAGGGGAAAACCCAGTGAGAACTCTTCCTTCAATAGATTCAAAGACAAGATGAGATATTCCAAGAATTTTTTACCTAGACATAGACTTCCTCCAATCACCAAGTCATCCCTTCCTTCTTATCCAAATGATAGCTCCCTAGCAACAACTTCGACTTAGAATTTCGACCTTGCAGCAACAAAATTTCGGCCTCCCTAGCAGTAGAATTTTGGCGTCCCCAGTAGCAGAACTTCAACATGCAATAGAGTTCATAATTTCAGCCCCAAAAAATGCTCAGTGACTTTGCACGTGTGAAAGAAATATAGCCAAAAACTTCGATTAAATCTCTCCCAAAAAACTTCTTTCTTCTCTAGCAACTTCACACTTTTTCTACCTCTATTGTTTATGTATCGAAATTCTTGAGTGAATTTCTCAAATGGATCGAATTACCTCTCTATATATAGCCTTCTTATGGGTCGAATTTCCCTAATGTAGGTCGACTTCACAGGGACAGGGCTGACTTGGTGTGGAGGTGTCAAATGACCTATTTGACCAAAAAATAATTATTTTTACATGATACAAAAGACCAAGAAGGGTCTAATAAAAATTACAATGACTTTTTTGACTCAATATCAAACCTAGAAGCCTACAATGTATACTTTGACCTAAAATGATGACCCAAGCATGAAACCCATGATTTAATAAGTCATTTTATTCATAATAAATATTTCTTTTGACATTATACAATTATGAAGACTGAACCTAGTTACATTCTTCAACACTCCCTCTTAACTAGGGAGGTATTCATAGTTACATATATATACAAGTACATGGAAGACTACAAAAACACATGAACTTAAAAGAGTTCTGACACATTCAGTGCCACAGATGACTAGATACTCGACTAGGGTTATTTATCCGAGTGGGTCTAAGATGAAATCAAGCTTTCATCCAGTCTAGGTACCATCGGGCTTACTTGCTAACCATCAACCTAGGTATCTAGGTGTGTATCCAAGGTCAGAGCTCCAAGACCAACACCACCCTCCCTCTTCAGACTAGACATCAATATAAAGGTAGGCCAGATGTCCTCCCAAGAACCCGCCATTAGATGCTTCATCTCTCACTGTCAACTAAATCTGTAATGTCAACCAATCCAAGCATGCTTCTAAAATACTCAAACTTCTTATTCGAAAGATACTTCGTCAACACATCAGCTACATGTTCATCTATCATAATATATTGTAGCTTTACGACCCCATCTTGTACCAAACTTATAATGTAGTGGTACTTGTTGTTGATATTCTTCGTCCTTGCATGGAATACAGTGTCTTCGAACATCTTGATGTTTCTTTTATTATCACAATTTATTATTGTACGATCCAGAGGCTTTCCAAACAAATCTAACAAGAGTTTTCTTAACCAAATAACTTCATTTCCTACTTCACATGCAACAACGCATTTGGCTTCGACACTACTTAATGCAAAAGGATCTTGTTTTCTACTCATCCATGAAATCATTGCAGCTCCAAAACTAAAACATCCATTGGTAGTGCTTCTTCTATCAGTCTCACAACCACCCCAATCTGTATCTATAGAACTTGTCAACTTAACTTCCTTTCCATCATACTTTAGGCAGTGATGTATAGTGCCATGTAGATATTTCAAAATATTCTTAGCAACTATCCAAAGGTCATGAAAAGGTTCCAACTAAATTGACTAAGAATATTTACAACAAAACATATATAACAGGTCTTGTATTTACCAGGTACATCAGAGATCCCACCAACTTATGGCAGCTAGTAGGATCGACAAGACTAGAGTTGGAGCTTCTCAACTTCTTGAGATTAGAGATCATGGGAGTAGTCATAGGTTTGGAGTCCATTATACCGAATCTCTGTAAAATCTCGATTAGTATTTACCTTGACCTAGATATATTTATCTAGGTTTCTACCAGACTTGCAAACCCACATAATAGTGCATAAGTCCCAGAGCTTAAATTTTGAATTCAGCTACTAGCATCTTCTTACATTCTTGTATTCTGTGTTCCACACCTGTAATAAAGGAATCATCTACATATAGTAGTATAATGAATAGTTCATTGTTCACCACCTTGATATAGAGATTTGGATCCGCAAAAATTTTGACGAACCAAATTCGTAAGAGATATGCATCCATCCTTGCATACCATGCCCTAGGAGCTTGCTTCAAGCCATATAGGGCTTTCTTAATTCTGCAAACATGTATATCCTTTTTATTTATTTCAAAGCCTTTCAATTGTTCAATGTATACTTCTTCATCGATGGTTCCATTCAAAAATGTTGTTTTTACGTCCATTTGATGAATATTCCATCCCATTGTAGCAGCTAGAGAAACCAAAGATCTTATAGTAGTATATCTAGCAGTAGGTGCAAAGGTTTCTTCATAGTCTATACCTTCCTTTTGAGAGAAACCCCTTGCAACGAATCTAGCTTTGTATTTATCTATACTTCCATCAACAACATGTTTGATTTTGTAAATCCATTTTGAGGTGACAATTGATTTGTCACTTGGCCTAGGGATGATTTCCCAGACTCCATTATTCATGATGAATTCGTATTCTTCTTGCGTCGCCTTCTTCCATTCTTCTTGATGAGCAGCTTCTTCAAATGTAGTTGGTTCAAATTCTATCAATTTTTTCATATATGTTTTATATCTTGAATATATTTTTGGTATTTTTCTTTCTATAAAATTTCCTTTAGTGGCTCCATGTCCTCTAGCATCTTCAAGAGTAGCTTTTAACCAATTTGGCCTATTCCTTATTTCAGGTATGATCACAAGTTGAATTAGTTCACTTGGTCCTTCTTCTTCTTCTTGGTTTGTAATTGTCTTCCCATGATGCTCTTCTTCTTCAAATAGTTATGTACGTTCATCATCAGAATCAATTGGCATATCCTTGGATATTTTGTAAGCATGATTCCCATCAAATATAACATCTGTAATATTCCAAATAGGAAATAAACAACAATATAAAGCAACATAAACAAAAACTACAACTAATAGAGATGCACCGTAAAAATCATTGCAAACATTTCAGAAAAGCTGAGCCATTTTATTATATATATGGAAATAGGGAATGAGTACAAGAAGGTGATCATAATGATGGCACCTTGGCTTTCTCAAGCCAAGCTGAAATATCTCTCGAAACCCTGCTATGAATTGCTACTTCTCCTAGTGACTGCGTAACTCCCTAAGCTACTACTGCTACTGGGAAGTGTTGTTATTGGCTAGAATGGAGCTTCTCTTTGGGGTTGTTCCCCTGCTCAGAAAATTCTAAAACTCCGGCTATGAAATTTCCTCCCAAAACCTGGAAAAACCCAGGAAGGAATTCTGGAAAGGCTGACCCCGGAATTTGACCCCCTTAGGAAAATTACGCACCCTTGGTGAGTACGTTGGTCTCTGAACTAAATGGCTAGAAATTTTAGCCTCTCACTGCTCCAAAATACAACTTGTGAAGGGTTGATCCCCTCACACTTCTCTTGGACTAAAAATCCCGAATCTCCCTCACTCCTGGAGCTGACCTCCTCCAAGACTGTGTAATCTCTCTAAGTGATTGCGCTGCCTGAGGAACTGTGTAACTCCTAGATGATGGATCTGTGTTCCTTGCTTTGAAAACTAATGGTAGAGCTCCTCACCTGAGCGTGCACTCGAAGTCTGTCGAGGCTGTGGTTGGGATCTCCTCTCGGAGACACCCACGTGCTAAACAACACATGCAGACTTAGCTAAACAATGTAAGCATGCTCAATATCTGTTAGAAAAAAATTCTAAAGATGAATGATAGCATGAATGAGAAGCTAGGCCCTCACTTCCTTTTATGCTTGAGACCCTAACATTCCCTTGGGCCCCACTGCACTGTGTTTTCCTCCTTGCCACGCTGCCCTGCCTACTCTGCGATGTCCTGACCCACGTTGTGACTAGGCTGCCTAGCCCATGCTGTCCCTGCGCTGTCACTTGGTCCCCCTGGGCCCCATGCTAAAAGAATCATGTTGGTCAAGTGACTTTAGGAAGATGATTTCTCATAAGTTGGGTTATGGGTCCCAACACGCATTTTATTTATGGTTGAACATTAGAAAAGTAAAATCTGGGAAAATTTAATAATGCCAATTAGCTACAGCTAATTGGGACTATTACAGTCCTCCCCGCCAAAATGTTGCTTGTCCTCAACCAACTGCAAGGATGGATGTTGCAAGATATTCTTACTCTCCCAAGTGGCATCCTCATCTGGAAGATTCCTCCATCTCACCAAGTACTCCTTGACTGTCATGCTCTGCAACTTCCTCTCTCGGGTGTCTAAAATAGCCTCTAGCTATAACACCAGATGCCCCTCATCTTCTGTGCCCCTCATCTTCCGTGGGTGGAAGCTCCCTTGTTGCAAGTTAAGTAAAAGAACTTAACAAGTAGTTATCAAAGTAAGAGAAATCACCTAATCTAGCTTCCCCTAGATTTCTCAACAAGCACCCCAATAATTTAAATAGAGAAGATGGATTCAAATCAAGAGAATCCTGGAAGCTTGATAAATTTGTTTTCCTTCTTTCGATCTTGATTTGTTTATCTAATTTATTTTATCTAGTTTGTTCTCCCCTTATTTAATACTTAATCTGGTCTAATCCGTCGAATCCCTTGCATGTTTTGATTCAACTCTATAAGATATTTTATTTTTATTATTTTTTATTAATTTATTTATTTTATAGTTAATTGTTTATAAATATTATTTATCATTAATAATTATTTATTTCCTCCTCTGAATTTTCCCTACCCTTTCAATTCTTTATTTATTTAATTTATTCATATTTCTTTTTAAAAATTAAATTTTTTTCTTCCTCTTTTAATCCTTTATTTATTTAAATTATTGATATTATTTTCATTATTAATCAATTCATTAGTTATTTAATTTATTGATATTTATTTTTTAAATAAAGGGTTTTCTTCTTCTTTTAATTCCTTATTTATTTCAATTATTGATATTATTTTTATTATTAATTTGAATTTCATTAGTTTTATTTAAAATATTTATTTAATTTATTAATATTTATTTAAATGAAATTTTTTATTCCCCTATTAATTTCTTATTTATTTAAATTATTGATAGTATTTTCATTATTAATTTGAATTTCATTAGCTTTATTTAAAATTTATTTTATTGTTAATCATTTTAATCATAAGTCATTTTTTTTTTTTTTTTTTTGTAAGTATAGTAGTACTTTTCATTTTTCACTTTTTTAAGGGAATTGACCCAGTGATGAGTGCTATAACAGCCCGCCTCATCACCGTTTAACCAAAACCCCATAGACATCATAAGTTTTATTATTATTTGGTTGATTTTAATTCAATATATTTTCTTTATGTTTTTGTTTTGATCCTTATGGACTTTGTTGAATTTATCTTAATTATTTAAATTCTTATATATTTTAATTTAAAAAAATCATATTGATTATTATTAATAGTTAATTATTTCTTTCATTAAAGATTTGTTGATATATATATGGATAAATTGAGAACAATACTATTTTTTTATTTTTTTTACCATTTTAAAATTTCATTGAATGATGGTGTATGAGGATGCCCAGATATTTTATCTAAAAGGTGAAAAAATGAAAAAAAAAATTATAAATTTTATTTTATTTTATTTTATTTTGATTTATTAAAATATAATTATATGTTTTTCATAAAATTATTAAAATTTAAAAAATTAATAAAAACAACTAAATTTACTAAATACTAATTTGATATAATATTAATGTTTTTGTCATTTTTGTTCAAGCAAATATACTATATCACTTAAGTGTATATAGTATTTATTATTAGCTTAAAATAAATAATCATAAAAAAAAATTAGTATTATTAATTTTCATAAATATATATATATATATATATATATATATATATATATATATATATATATATATATTATTTTTAAAAATAAAATTAATAAAAATAATAATTACAATATAACTTTTAAATAATTAATAAGATTTCCACTTAGGAAAAAGTCTTTATTACTTGAATTATGGGTTAAATAATATTTTAAATCTATATCTATTAGGATGTTAGGTCTTAACCTTTCTGTAAAATATTACATGTACATAATTTATAATGCAATTTATCTTGAAAGTCAATACCATTTAAACTAACAATACATGTAAGTTAACGTTTATATTAATAATTAGTATTATTTATGACATCAGAATCATCGCTTTCCTTAGTAATGTTTCTTTCATTAATATTAATATATAGCTTTATGGTTAAATTTATCGAATCATTTATTTGAAGAACATCACCATAGACCGACCATAATTGCAGTACAGTACCATTCCCATTACAATGACTATATTAGTTCAAAACTATAGCCAATAACATTATAAATAAATGTTAATAAAAAAATTTGCAATTTATTAAAAAAAAAAAATCAAAGTTTTACTTCATGAAATTGAAAATTATTTAATAAGTTTGACCAACCTAAAACCAATGCATAATACAAGCAATTATAATAATTGATATTATTTTCATTTTTAATTTGAAATTTATTAATTTTTTATTTTTATTTAAATCTATAGTTTTATTTTTAATATTTTGTCAATTTTTAAATCAATATAAATTTTTTATTCTTTTTACTTTGATTTTAATTTATTTAAAATTTCAAGTCTTACTAGCACAATCCGTTAAGGATGGGCCTGGTTAGCAAGGCGACCCAGGATCAAATCTCATGGTGGGTGGTTGTGCCCTAGTGGGAAGCAACATGCAAAAATATCCAATCAACTAAGAACTTGTGTGGCCCAGGCCAAGTGCGATCCCCGGGTAACTTTGAGTGCTTAGATGCCCCTGGGTCATATCTCAAGCCACAGGTCAAGCCTAGAGGATAATAGAAAACTTGAGAAACAAACAAACAAAACTTAATTATTTAAATTAAAAATATTTTGGTTGATTAATTTATTTAAGGTTAAATAACACTCACATGTTATCATTCAATATTCTATGGTCTTTGATGATGGATGGAGGAGGGTCCACTTGAAAAGTTGGATATGATATTAATCCTATACATAGTTATGTTTGGTAATATTCTACTTGGCCGATATGATGGGTGGAGGATCCACCCAAAAAATTAGACATGATATTAGTCCTATACATAGTTTCATCGGGTAATCTTCGATGAATCTAAAATATGTTTTTAGTGAATTTATCTTGGTTAATTTAAATTTATAAATGTTTCTCTTATAGTTTTTTTTCCAAAAATCATGAATTTTCCTAATTATAAATAGCAATGTCATTTATTTGTTAAGTTATTACTTTTTTTTTATAAAAAATAACTTCATGAAAAGATACTAGCTACATGTTATATTGTTTAGATTTGTATGTAGATACTCCTATATTGACGCAATTTCCAAGTTAACAAATAATTTTATGATAAACCTCATTTTTTTTTTGTAGAGAAAGCAAAAATGTGCATCACTAGTATCGTTGTACAACTTGGATGGCATGGGCTTGCGGCAATTGTTTTCATAACATGATCATAATTGTTAACACACATAATATAAATACTATTGAAAAATAGATTATTATAGTGATAGGAAAAACAAATCAAAATTTGACTTAGATGGGGATATATTCACTTTGATTGTTGATTGTATGGCATTGACCCAATGGATAAGAGAAGTAAATAAAAAATCTCTCCCTAATTGATAAGCCTCTTACCTTCTTATCAATACTAAATAACAAATGAAGATAAAATCAATTTTCAAATAAAGTATTTTCTATAAGGTGAACTCCTTTTATTCCATTCTTCTCTTATTCATGCTTTATTATGAGTTGGATTACTATTGCCTCTCATCTCACACACTAGAATTATGGATTCTCACCTTCCCTATTTAAATCCACTAATCTAATTTTATTACAAGTAGAAAATAAAGTATATCATATTAAGTGGTGAAATTCTCATAATTTCATTGCATTATTTTACTATCTATAAATAACAAGTGAAGATAAAATAAAATAAAGTACTTTCTATAAGGTGAACTTCTTTTATTCTATTCATCTATTATCCATGCTTTATTATGAGTTGGATTACTATTGTCTCTCATCTCACACACTAGAGTTATGGATTCTCACATTCCCTATTTAAATCCACTAATCTAATTTTATTACAAGTAGAAAATAAAGTATATCATATTAAGTGGTGAACTTCTCATAATTTCATTGCATTTTTTTACTATCTATGACCTCTCATGGCTTGAAGTGTTATAGTGTTTTAGCTCTTACAATCTAAGTATGGACTTTCACTTTCTCCATGTTAGTCAACTAACCTAATTCCACTAAAAGTATATCACAATAATTAAACTGATTCTTTCTCCATATTCTTTGGGCTCCTCCATATTCCATCGGTGGACTAACCAAAGCCTCTATGACTTTATTGCTTGCTTCTAAATATGATTTATTGCTTGTTTTTAAATATGATTTAATCTTAATATTTGATAGGTGTTCACCATTTGTAGAATATCTTCAAGGGATTGGGCTAGGCCCCAATTAATTAAGGTATACTTGAGTTTCTTTATAATGATTTGGGAGTCAAGTTTCGCTATCAAAGAATTAATGTCCATACTATGTGCTATTTTCACATATGAAATACTAAAATTTCTGCACTTTTATATGTAGGTTCATAGAAAGTTGTTAGATCAATTATCTCATTTCTTATTATTTATGTTAATTATGTCCATCTATTGTTACTCCTTGAGGTCTAGTTGTTACTCCTTGAGATCTTATTATTTATGTTAATTATGTCCATCTATTGTTACTCCTTGAGGTCTAGTTGAGATTGAGTTTTAAAAAATGAGACTCAATAATCTTTGTGTTAATTCATTATTGTAACAAGCTCAACAGAATTTGAAGCAAAGACAGAACTCTAGCATATCATAAGAGGTTAATATGTGTGCAGTCAATGTTGGGAAAGAAAGTGTTTGAGCAAGGGTGAATTTGCAAAAGATAAATTATAGTTTTTAAAAAAGTAATCAATTTATTTTCGTATTCTTCAATATAAACTCTAATATACCATAAACCATGAGATGTATATTTATAAATGTAGTGATCCTCTTATTAATATAATAATTTATTGTTATATTTAAGTGCATTTTAGTAAATTACATTTTTTTTTTATTTGGTTAGTTAAAATCCTTAAATAACAACATCATTCTATTCATTTCCCTATTATTCATGTATATCATTATAAAATAAATTAACTAAATATATCAAATAAATAACTTATATCAAATAAATAACTTTTTTAAATGGTCTCTGCCTATTATATAAATTCAATATACCAATTTAAAAAATAAAAATAAAAAAAATTAATACATAAACTAAATACTTAGAAACTGAGCATACAAGCTCTATTTCATTAATTAAATCAAGTTACATATATACATAAGAAATTGTCTCAAGATAAAGAAGCTATCTCAGATGCACAATAATTTGATTGAGAGAATATTTCAACCTCACACTAAACTAGGAACTAACCTATCAAATAGGAACATACTCTATACATAGTGAAAAACCACAATTGAAGACAAGTAGGAATTACATATTCCAACACTCCCCTCAATATCTATCTGCAAAATCTACAACTGGTACTGATTGGTAATTACACGGGTTCTGTTTGGTAATTACACTTTGTATCTTGTTCATGTTGTTGTCGATGTCCATATAAAGGAACAACCATCTACCGAAATGTATGGGTTCCAACTGCTGCAACCGCCAGTCTACTAGGAAGTCCTTCACATACATGGTTCATCCAACCTTTCTATTAACTCCCCCTTGATATAAAATGTCACCTTATGGAGTCTAAAACCAATACGGCCCACCCAAGTGTATCCATCCCACATGACACACTCTTCCAGGGTGTTAAAACTCTCTGACAGAGGGAACATATAAAAAATGGGTATGCATGCCTCTTTGGGTCTTACAGCACGTACAAACAATAAATAACATGTAGATTTGCTTTTAATTACAAACTGTGACTCATACTCATGGTCATGAGTCTATTCCAAGAAACTCACACAAAACAAACTCTCACAAACTTGATTTTCCATCATCCTTTGCACTCACCATACCATTCATATGCTAGAGCTTTCTCGCTTGAATATTTTTGTCATAGATTTTTTACTTTTGAATTTTGGATGTACTGGTCTTGAATCTCCATGCTATACTTGTCATTAGTTAGAGTCGCGAATTCTAAAAAAATGACTTCATATTGAGGTCACGAATGTCAATATGTATACAAACTTTCAAGACTTTTCCACATTTACCCATACCAAAAAAACAATACCAAATGACAATATAAGCACAAGTGATAACCATGACAGTAATACAATATCCATGAAGAAAAAAAAAAATTGGCATGCAAACGTTCAACACATGCCACACCATTCACTGCTGCGGATCGACTGTCCCGAATTTTAGTTCACCAGAACACTGCCCACACTGTTGTTATGAGCAGATCCAAGATCATACACTACACGTTGTCTTCGATCTGATCCCTATCAGATCACTAACAACTGATCATTCCACGTTGCCTCATGAACAAGCATGAGCAACACCCTTTCACCTGCTTCTTAGTTCACATTTCGACAAGCAGTAATTCACCTCCACTGCTCAGGCACTTAGCCTTGAGGAGATACAATGTAACCACCAAGGCTCAACTCAGCCACCAAGGCTTATCACAGCCACCAAGGCTCAACACAGCCACCAAGGCTTATCATAGCCACGAAGGCTCAACACATCCACGAAGGCTCAACACAGCCATGAAGGCTCAACTCAGCCATGAAGTCTCACCACAGCCACAAAGGCTCAACACAGCAATGAAGGCTTATCACAACCATGAAGGCTTATCACAGCCACAACTCCATGGTCCAATCCTGGGTTGTCCACAAATTCACTGTCAACATGCATAAAATTCAACAATTTTATACACAAAAAGTTCTCGTTTCAGTATCCAATTCCCCTAGAATCGCAGCGTAATGCCACTTCCCCTGTTCACAATATCAAGGCTAGTGATTGCTTCCAAGCATGCCTCCTCATGCTTGCTGACAGGCTGCAACAACGAAGACCCATTGTCGAGCTAATCCCCTCGCACTTGAACATGCAGATCTATTTCCATCACACTCGACACACACCAACTCGATCATCCTCCAATTTCTGATGTAGCTTCAGGCACTATCCTTAGATGACATTTTCATTGTCATGTCTTCATCATATCTGGTAGCAAATCAATTTGTCTATTGTTGGAATGGCCAATTCCAACCAAAGACTCAAACTCATGACAATAGTTGGCCAAACTAAATGTCACAATAAATAACTCAATTCTTTCAACCAGATTTACATTAATGACATGACAATTTATAAAGAGTAAAATTTAAACAATGGCAAATAATAATGCAACTGTAAAATTATTTCTGCCTTTAGACATGATTCCTAGAGAGAGTAGTGTAACATCTAATTCCACGTTATCTTCATTTCACTTATGATCAATGCACCCATGCAGTTTCACCTTCCACCTTTGAAGACTGTCATCTTCCTCTATAAAATCAGTTTCTTTCACAGGCATCATGGATAAGCTTTTTTGCAATGGTTTGTTTTGCAACCTCCACTACCCAACTATAGATTATCATACCGATGACAACAACAGACATCCCCATTATATTTTTGGCAGTCAATGCTGAATCAAAAAGTAGCCAACCCAATATAAGGACACAAATAGTTTTCATGTGGCCCAAAAAACTGAAATGAAACTGCTGAGAATCGCCCAATGCACAGATATAGGCTGAGGTTGCAGAACACGGCTAAAAATGCATGAAAGGAGTGTAAAAATAATTGCACCAGATGAGAATTTGTAAGGAGCCAATTGAAATTTGTTGCAATGAGGTACAAAATACAGCCACTGCAGCACACACAAACCCTTTGAGATTGACCTTCACATCTGTGACAGTGCAGACACCAACACCAATAACCACAACAACCACAGCTGCCTTGACCTCTTTGGTATATTTCTTGTTGTGAAGACTCCACTCCATCACACAAACCACAGGAATCATGCTCAACTTTGAAATCAGTATACGCACTCTTGACCTCTATGGTATATTATTAACAGTAGGACCACTGCATTGCTATACCCCACTACCTTTACTAATATCGTTGCATCCACGTTACTTAGCACATTTGTAGGCCACTAAAGATTCCAAGTGAAATTTCCATGACGTAACATCACTGCCACTGAGAAAATCCTGTTATCGCCCAAATGAAAATTCAGAAACCCGCAGAAGTAGCCCAACTGAGGAATTGAGAAGCAGTAGTATGTTCTGAAGAATCACCAGAAGGTTCCTTCACACTAGTGGAATTTCATCTTAAAGAAATGTTTAAAAACAAAGGTTCCTTCACGCTGGAACACATCTTAAAGAAATGTTGACGGCACTCCTCACAGATGAGAAAAAAAAATTGTGAACAAAATTACAAATTGCTGTCAATGTAGTCATGCTCTCACCGTCTTCGATCCTCACTGACAAAGAATGAAAAAAACATCCAGAGACCACAGCTAAATCCTGTCGTCCACGCCAACGCTGAGATAAAAACTGACTCAATGGCTTCGCTTTCTTGCTTCGAATCCGTCAGGCTACAGCATCATAAGCCCACACAGCATCAAAAAAAAGATAGACAAACATCCAATACTCAGTTAACACCAGCTTGAATGAATTTTGATTCATTGCGCAGCGCAATCATCTCCACACTGCAGATTTGAAGGGATTTTGAGAAACGAATGGCCTTTTTTTTCATTTTCCCGTTGCTCCGGATTGAATTGGAGACACTCTGGGAAAATCACCATGTCGCCCATCATTCTCTCTATAGGCATTTGTTCCATTTTCAAAGCCAAAATTTCCATGACCCGAATTCACTCGCAGCTCGCAGAGTCTTCCACGACAGATTGAACCTTTGGTCCACTTGCAACAATCAGCGAGAACATGCAACAGCTCTCCTTTCTACACCATTGTTTTGCACTACGCTCCGTCTAGAAGACCGATCACCACTCTCGCAACTTCCATGGACAACCAAATATAATACAAACACACTCATTTATTTTCCTCGGCCCAGGAGGGGCCAAGGCCCACGCCCATACGGGCTCCGATACCAACATAGAATCTAAGCATACAAGCTATATTTCATTAATTAAATCAAGTTACATATATATATAAGGAATTGTCTCAAGATAGAGAAGCTATCTTAGATGCACAATAATTTGGTTGATAGAATATCTCAACCTCACACTAAACTAGGAACTAACCTATCAAATAGGAACAAACTCTATACATAGTTATAAACCACAACTGAAGACAAGTAGGAATTACATATTCCAACATAAATAACCAGTTGGTGAGCACCTAGTTACTCTTCGATGCAATAAATTTAACATACAAAGATATTATTCAAAAGCAATTCTGCATACATAAAATACTCTTTAAAAACTCTAAGAGGAATCCAAATGCAAAGCACAATAACCAAAACAAAGCCAACTTGATTATGGACTATAACCAGTGGTGGAGTCCAGACTTGCAAGTTGAGTTGAGACTGATGGATGCTTCTCCTGAATATGCAAGAACAAGTGTTTCCTTTCATCAACTGATTTCAGCTCAGTAATACCATGAAGCAATCTCAAGATGACAATGTTTTGTAACATCGCCTCTCTCTGGAGCATGTCAATTACAAAGACCAATCCAACCCTTAAGTCACAATTTCGCAACACATCTAAGACATCTTCAATACAAGTATTCAATAATATTGTTGTCCTGAACATAAAATATTAACCAGTCTCAGGTTTCAATCTACTTAAGTTTATGGATCCCAGTCTTTACATAAACTGTCCCAACCGTTTGACTTGAGGCCGGACTATAAAGAAAAATGGAGGGAGAGGCAAACATTTGTTATACATGACTATCTGAGATGGTGGTATCTGTCACACACAAACAGCTGATATATATATAATAATAGTTTAATCTTAAGCTTAAGATGAAGCTAGACTCTAGACTTTCAAATAAGAATAGTAAAATTATATGTGGTTCATGCTGTCTATCAATTTTCTGATTAGGTTTCCTCATAAAATTTTCCTATACTCAACAATGCTCTGAAGATGTTGACGCAATCAGAAAAACCCTTCTCCCTAAATCTGAGAATCACATATAGAACAATACCGAAGCCAAACCCCAGGGCAACACTGGATCCAGTGAGCGAAACAGTAGTACACATGAGCATTACAAATGAGTCCACCTTAGATTTCATGTCCCTACAAGCCATAGCCAGCTCTATTCCAGAAAAGACCAGCAACACACCCAGCATACCAATTGGGAATTGACTTAGGATTTTCAGCAGTTGGCTTCCTAGAATCAACCCCAAAACCAATTTTGCAGTTCCAAAAAATACTATAGATGCCCCACTCCTAGCCCCAAACTTATACTGCCCTGCAAGGCCACTTGCTCCATGGCAAATGGGCATTGCCCCAAACCAACACCCCACTAAATTCATTATCCCCACACTCAAAGATACAGAAGTTGCAGTAACCTCCTTGTTGGGAAACAGGTCAGTTGACAATCTGCAGACAGCAATCACAGAATTAAGGATGGAGAGAGGGATTTGGGGTATTGCAGCTCTGACAAAGCTTGTTTTCCAATCATGCCTGGAGATTCTGATAACTTGCGGTTTGGAAGGGCCTAGTTTTAGATGTCTTAGAACATCAGGCTTTCGCAGAATTGCGAGAACAATGCCGACTAGAGCCATCCACAAGCACAATGAAGCACAGGCAGATCAGAGCCAACAGAAGCCCATCCAAACCCAACCAAGACCTTGCATCATCATGCTTATTCTTAGCAAACTCCTGATTCTTCCTTATGTATTTCACTGTTGTAAATGCAAATGACAGTCCCTGTGATAGTTGCACCCCCCTGATCACTGGAAGGGGAATGAGCCTATACATGATACCCATAAGGCCTGTGACTCCCAGACCTAACAGAGTTGCTGCTGCGCAAATCCCTGCTGCCATTATCTCTGCAATGGTCAAATGCTTTCCTTCACTGATTGCCACTGCAGCAATGGCCTTCATGGGCTGGACTGCCATGGGAACTCCAAAAAAAAGGCCTGTGATAATGTTGTAGACGCCTGTGAATATCAATGTGGTGCCCAAATCAAGTCCATTCACTAATGTGAGAGCAATTACAATCGGAATGAAGGTACCCAAATCCCCCAACGATCCATTCACCTCTGGCCATCTTTCTTTACAATGTAAATTGATCTGAAGTCTTACCCAGAATCTTCTGTAATTTGGCTCTGAGAATTCTGACGGGTGCTCACCGTCATTTTTGACAAAGATTTCTCTATATTGACCATTTTCTTGAAAATTTGTATCTAAACCCAATGGATTTTGCTGGATTTCCAGTGGCATAGCTGCAAAACTAACTCGCTCAGCAACTAATATCCAGAATACACTGCAAAACTAACTAACTCATAAATTAATATCCAAAATACGGATACTCAAACTGAGGAGCCTTCACGGATATAAATATAGAATATGATAGAAGATTTTATTGTTTAAAGTGAGGTTTCAATGTTGTGTTTAGTGACAGATTGTGTAAGATGCAGCAAAATAATAAATGGTTTAGTAAATGGGGTATTTGCTTGAGCATGTGTTTTACAAGTAGTACTAAAGAGATAAAAAAAATTGTTATGGATAAGTTCCACAAACTTATTTGGGAGAAAGAACTAGGAACAAAGAAGAAGTATTACATTGAAGAGTTTAACCCCACTCAGAACTGTTAGCAAAAGGGGTACATAGGGGCCAATATTTCTTGGAGATTTTAAAATTTCTTATTACTCAATTAAGGACTAATTTTCATCAACTCCTTTGTGAAACAGGGTGCTGGAAAAGGCCAAAAAAAATGTGGGAGGAAAGAATGTACTTTTGCTCTTCCCCAAAAGTGGAAAGAGAAAAGCATTTCATTTTGGAATGAGAGGCCTTCAATTCTAAGACTCCAGAGAAAATTATACAGTTATTCTAACAACAAGAATGATTATTGTAAAACTTCACAAAAAAAAAACCAATACAAGAACCATGAGAAAACCATCTATCTTATAAACTATTTTTAACCTCATAAACATTAAAAATATTATCTTTCTTTCTTTCTTTGAATGACTTACCCGAAAGTCTTCCTCACAAGCCAAACCCAATTCATTAAAAAAAATCAAAGGACGTCTCTACATTGTAAACAAATTCTTCAAAAAGTGTTGAAATCGATTCCTTATTTTATATTATATGGAATTCTTAACCGAAGTCGTGACTCTCACGATTGCTTAGTGCACTTGACTGTACGGAAAAATCTGCTCCATACCAAATTCTAATAAAAAAATATCTTTAGAAAACCACTTAAATACAATCGTCACAAATTTAAATTTAGAAAGTAAGTAATTTCCATTTTTAAATAGTAAAATATATGATTATCTAAGTTGCTTTTAGATTGCCGGCCTCGAATTATTTCTGATCAAAATATGGAAGAAGTAAGAAAGATGGAAGAATTATTATTTCTGATCAAAATATGGAAGAAATATGCATCAACGGAATCTTATCACTTTCCTTCCTCCTCTTATAAATATGAAATAAAAAAGATTGCCACGATGCAAATGGATCATCACCTCACCTCACGCATAAGCCAATCGTCATAAATTTAACAAGTCCCTTACACTGATGTACGACGCAATTTCTATTTTTCAAATCATAAAATATATTATTATTATTATTATTATTATTATTTAATTTTAAGGTTATGGTTAAGTCATATATTATATTGTTGTGTGAAATTTTTTAGGTTATGGTTAAGTCATATATTATATTGGTGTGTGAAATTTTTTTTATTTGTAAAATAAGAAAAACTGTTATGTTTATCAAGGTATATATATTTTCTCTTTTGTTTTGAACCCATAATCTTTTTTTAAGGAAACACATATTCTTAACCATTAGACCCACTCAAATTATATAATTTTCTTGTACATAAACAAAATCTTATCACCCTCATAAAACTAAAAAAAACAACGATACACCCTCATAAAACTAAAAAAATGATGATGCAGATAAAGCATCACCTGGTATTATAGAATATTTGACTTTCACATTTGTATGTTTTAAAATCAAGTAGCTAAACATTTACACTTTTATTTTTAGGCCAATCATCTTTCTGCACTTTTATTTCTATATGTGAGAAATAGTTAACCTCAACATCTCTATCTTTTAATATTAAGATGCTGCTAAACATGTGAAGGAGATTAAATGGAGGAAGACTTTTGAAAATTAAATACTCTATTGGGATAATATTTTTATTTTAATAGAATATTAAAGTGATGGTAAAATGCAATTGGAAGAAAATTAATTAAACCAAAAGACTATTAATAATGTATTAAAAATATATTTGATTTTATTCTTATTAGAATAATAGTAGAAGGTAATTAATTAAAATTTAAAAAAAATGAAATACAAATAATAATATATCAAGGATATATTTGATTTTTAATTATTGAAAAAAAGAAAATTAGAGTTTTACACATTCTTATTCGAAGACAAAGAAGATTGGTATCTTATTTTCAAGAATGGTTCCTACTTTATGGGGCCCAAGGGTTATACATGGATCACTAGAGTTGAGATTTTAATCTTGAATGTGATGTTCCAACATCGATCCAAGTATGGGTGAAGCTTCCCTTCTTCCCGCTACATTGTTGGAATGAGGAAACTTTTAGCAGTATAGGAAATTCCCTTGGAAAATAAATTGACCAAGCTCGACCACAAAAAGATTACAAGTCTGCGTCGAAATTTGTGTGGAGGTGGACCTAGACAAGGGTTTACTAGAAACAATAAATCTAAACTTAGACAATTGGTCTCTGTAATATTCCCAAATGGGAAAAGCAACAATATATGAACACAATAATGAAAATAACAGTGTAAATCAATGCATAAACATAGGAGATCAATATGGGATCACTTTATTCAGCAAATCAGTAGAAAATACACATAATGCATTGAGGCACAAATCATACAATAGGAGAAAACAAGCCTCCCATGAACAATCACTCTAAAAAGTGAGTTGCTGCTACTAAACAAAATGCTGGAGAGCTGCTACAACGCAGTCATATCATGCATAACTACAGTTGGAGATCATACAATAATGTAAATACAATGATATGTGCCTGAATAGATGTTATACAAATAGATCTAGGCCCTATATCACCTTTCCAAGATAACCCGGGAAGGGTTTCCTGATATACACAAAAATAAAAAAAAAGTACAAATATGGCCCTAGAGCTAAATAATCTCTGCAACTTGATAGTTGATAGGAGGTGGCTGATCTAATCTGGAAATGTATGGAAAATCCTCCTATAGATTCTCCAAATGAGAGGCTGATCCCTTCACTGAAATCTATCTCCCCCAACTAGGGCTCCAAACCCTCTATTACAACTGCACTCTGAAATAATGCAGTTCCTTTATGAAACTGCGCTGTAATTGATAGCAATACCTTAGCCTAATGCTAAATGATGAAATGAAGCTCAAGAATCTCCCTTACAAGCCTCCAAAATGAAGGGCCTCTCCCTCCACTGGAAAAGAAGCTCGGAAGTTGGGTTTCTCAACCCTCCACTGTTGCACCCTGCAACACAGCACAACTCTAAGCGGAAACTACGTTGTTAAAGTCAATATAATTAGTTGTAACTGATTATTGCACTAGTGAGAGGTCAAGTGAATTAAATCAGATTTAATTCATATGCAGTGATCTGTCAAGTGACTGATGATTTACTATTAATAGCTTCATGCATGTTAGTTCTGCTGAATACCTAGTTGAGACAGAGGTTAAAGGGATGTTATCTATCAGTTGTAGTATTAGTAAATTGTAGGTGCGCAATTAGACAACCATAGGATTTCCCATGATTTATTACGCAGTTTTGGAAGGTTGAATTTCCTAATTAATAGGGATCAATTGTTATTAGAATTGCGTAAGCAAGGCAAGCTGAGCAGAGGCAAGAAATTCGCCAAGTGTTGGTTGATTTTGTCCGAATCAATGTGAGACAGTTGGTAGAGTGCATCAGACTCTTGTGAGAAGAGTGCATTGTATTATTTCATGATTCCTTGGTTGATTATATAGTAAATATAGAAGGGTTTTGAGCAGAAATCTTTCCCCGGGAAAAATATCTATGTTGTGTGATTGATTTGCTTCTTTCTCTTACTTGGCATGATTGTGCAATCGTGTTTATTTTCTGCAAATATTGTAGAAGGATTCAGTATCTTGTTTTAGTATATTACATGATCGGATTGAATCCATTGGTGTAATTTCTACATGGTATCAGAGTGCCAAAAATCACTATAGTGGAGAAGAAATTGAGTTTATGCTGAACAACATTCGAATTTGTAGAAATATTTTTTGGTGCGATAGGTGGATCAAGATGTCTTTAAATGGATTAAGATTAGAATAAGAACTCGAGGGAAATTCTAATTATATTGCATGGAAATACATAATGGAGGTAGTTATGGAGGACAGTCTGTCGAAAGAATTTATCGACATTGATATTCCAAGGCCCGCAGTAGCAGACGCCGCTCTTCTTGATGCTTGGCAAAAGAAGGTTGCAAAGGCGAGGAGGATGTTATTATAGGGAGTTTGAGATCACATTGTCTCGAGTCTCCATGGCAAGGCAACTCCATATGCAATGTGGAAGGCCTTGACAGATGTGTTTTAGAATAGCAGTGACCACATAAAATTGGCACTGAAGGACAAGCTCAGGAAAATCAGAATGGAGAAAGGCGACACTATTTCGAAATACTTGACCAAGTTCATCCAATGTCGAGATGAGCTTGGAAGTGTCAGGATTATTGTAGCAGATGATGACTTAGTGAGCCTAGCACTTATAGGCCTTCCCAAGAGCTGGCATAGTTATCAGGACTCTGTCAATGGGATGGAGAAGCTACCATATTGGGGGCGACTTTGGTTGGATTTGGTACAAGAAGAATTCAGGTGGAATATCAGGGATGGATCCTCATCCAAGATAGATGATGAGGAAAATTTCGCCTTGCATGGTAAGGCAAAGAAGGGGAAGGGAAAGGAATCCTATTCTAAATCTGAGACTGGCAAAGAAGAAAAGAATCAAGACATGTCTAGAGTGAAATTTTTTCACTGTCACGAGCATGGATATTATGCCACTAATTGTCCACAGAAGAAGAACAACAACAAGAAGGCTTCAGGATCTGTAGCGGGTGATGCTTTAGCTTCATAGTTAGAGTTGGACTTCTCATTCATCACATACATGGTGTCTAGTGGGATGGGATCAATGTGGCACTTGGATAGTGGTGCATATTTCCACATGACAGGAGACAAATAACTCTTTAGTAGCTTGGAGGAGAAGGATCTTCATATGTACATCGAGATGGGAAATGACGGGAGGTATAGTGCTACCAGGATTGGTATAGTTACTTTCTAGAGATAGTCAAGTAAACCTTTCTTATTATAAGATGTCATGCATGTACCAGGCTTGAAAAAGAATTTAGTTTTAGTTTCTATGTTGGAGGATAGAGGATATGATGTGTTTTTAAGTGAAGGGAAAGGATTCCTTCATCACAAAGTCACATGACAGGTTAAGAATATTGGGGTTTGTGTGAATAATCTCTACAAACTTTATGTAGATGGTTGCGCATCATTGATGAGTAAAGAAGACATAGTGGTGAGTTGGGATGAGGGTGAGTTATGGCACAGGAGATTGGGCCATCTACAGCACAGCGCTTTGAAGGTCATGCAGTAGATTTCTAAGGGGCTTCCAAAGGGTACTCTTGCGTAGATAGACATATACAAGGGATGTACCATGGGGAAGTATATAAAGGCCACTTTTCACGAGAAGGAGAACCAAGAAGCGGAAATCCTTGAGAGAGCTCACTCAGATGTGTGTGGACCATTCTCTACAGCTTCTACAGCATAGCATAGGTATTATGTGATTTTTTTTAATGATTTTTTTAGAAAGTGTTAGATCTACTTCATGCAGAATAAAGATCAGACGTTCTCAAAATTTTGTGAGTTCAAAGCACCGGTTGAGAAAGATATAGGGAAGCAGGTGAAGGCTCTAAGGAGAGACAATGGTGGTGAGTACATCTCCAATGAATTCAAGAAGTTTTGTGCCAAAGAAGGAATTTAGAGAGAGTTTATTGCGCCTCATAACCCACAACAGAATGGGGTTGCAGAAAGAAATAACAGAACAATTGTGGGTGCGGCATGAGCTATATTACACGATTAGGGCCTATCGTTGCATTTGTGGGTAGAGGCATGAAACACAGCGGTATTTGTGCAAAACCATAGTCCTCATTAGATACTTGGCATGAGTACATCAGAGGAGGATTTTTCTGGTAAGAAACCTGATGTTTCATATTTTAAAATTTTTGTCTCATCTGTCTATTTCCATGGGACCAAAGATTCCAAAAGGAAGCTAAAACTAGCAACAGAGATTGGGATATTTTTGGGGTACACTGATACTCTCCACAACTATCGGGTGTATTTTTCAAATAGCAAGATGACAGTTTTCAGACGGGATGTGAAATTTGATGAGGAAAAGGCCATGTGATTGTCCCTTGAGAGGGAGCTTGATTTGCATGCAGATGAGGAACTCTTGGTTCCAAAGGATGAACCTCAAGATGTGGAGCAACCACATGAGGAGGATCATGGAGTGGCAGAAACCACTCATGCAGAGCCATCCACCAAACATGGTAGGAGGCGCACCATAGAGACTGACAGATAGAGACTTGATGTGACAGAACATGTAGGATCACCTACATCACAATGTAGACAAAGATAATCACCAGACATGTATATTGGATACATGGTTCTTACGAGAAAATGTATTGTGACAGAACCATCCTCTTTTGAGGAAGTAGTGTAGCAACCAACTTGCGTTGACGCCATGGTTGTGGTTGAGGAGTATGACTCCATCGTTAGAAACAGTGCATGGGAAGTTGTCCCAAGATCAGTCAAGAAGTCAGTGGTTGGATATAGATGGATTTATAAGGTGAAGTAGGTAGCAGATGGGAGTGTGGAGAAGTACAAGGCTAGATTTGTAGCCTGGGGATTCTCACAGGTTGAAGGGATTGACTATGAGGAGAATTTTTCTCTAGTTACACGGTACTCATCGATTAGACCTACACTTTCATTCTCAGCGCAGATGGGTGGGGAGATACATCAGATGGATGTGAAGACTGCATTTCTCAATGGAGTTATTGATGAAGAAGTGTACATTGAGCAGCCAGAATGTTTTGGTACCTTTGAAAGGGAGTCACATGTGTGTAGACCCAAGAGAGCACTGTATGCGTTAAAGCAAGCACCTCATGCTTGGTACACCAGGATTGAAAGCTATTTCACCGGGTTGGGCTTCATGGAGAGTGAAGAAGATGAAAACGTGTACTAGATTATGGTTGATGGTAGTCTTCTGATTATTATACTTTATGTAGATGATCTTATTCTGACAGGTGATGAGTAGCTCATAACTTCTTGCTAAGAGGATTTTTTAAGGGAGTTTGAGATGAAGGACATGGGGCTCCTTCCCTGTTTCCTTTGTTTGGATATATGGTAGCGGGATGGGGAGATATTTGTTTCTCAAGGCAAGTATGCCAAAGATATTATGAGGAATTTCTGCATGGAGAGTTGTAAACCCATGGAGATTGCTCTTGCAGGAAACTGGAGGAAGGAGGATGCTACTTCTGGTGAGGTAGTGGACGCTACTATTTATAGGCATCTTGTGGGTTCACTCATGTACTTGGTGAGCACATGACCAGACATATGCTATGCAGTTAACCAACTTAGTCAAGCTATGGTTAAGCCGACCAAGCTCTTTTAAAAGGTAGAGAAGCATGTCTTGATATATCTCAAGGGCATTACAGAGTATGGATTATGGTACAGACAGACATAGGGAGTGAAGCTTCAAGGCTTCACCGATGCAGATTGGGTAGGCAGTCCATCAGACAGGAAGAGAACATCAGGAGGTATCTTCAACATAGGATTGACAACAGTTTCTTGGTACAATAGGAATCAGAGATCAATTGCACTTAGCTCAGCCGAGGTAGAGTAAATGGCAGCCAATCAGGTGGCATGTGAGACCATCTGGATGAGGAATATACTTTTTTTTTTGTTTGGTCATCAGATGGATCCGACGGTGATACATTGTGATAACCAGAGTTGCATAAAACTCTCAGTTAATCCACTATTCCATGACAGGTCCAAGCATATTGACATTTGGTACCACCATCTCAGAGATTGTGTTGAAATACACATTATGTTACTTCAATACATTCCCACGGAGGATTTGGATGCATATATTATGACGAAGGCGCTCGCCAAGAGAAAATTTGAATACCACAGCGGTAGGATCAGGGTAGCTGATAATCCCTTTCTTGTTGAGAGGGAGTGTTGAAAAGTCAACAAGAAATGTGTGTCTAATTTAATTTTCCCTTAATTAAATTGGACAATAAATTGTAATCTTATCTCATAATCACTTGTAATAGTTAACTGAGTGTGATAGACTCAGTTATCTCATGAAATTAGAGTTGAGGGTGTTTGGTGAGGCATGTAGAGTGATTTTATTTGTTTTAGAGTCTGAGCTGAAGTTAGTGTAGTTTAATGCATGAGAAATAAGTTAACTCAATTAAGTGAGTTAAACTCAGTCTAACTAGTTGTAACTGATTATTGCACTAGTGAGAGGTCAAGTAAATTAAATCATATTTAACTCACATGCAGTGATTTTTCAATTGACTGATGATTTACTATTAATAGTTGCATGCATGTCAGTTCTGATGAAGACCTAGTTGAGACAGAGGTTAAAGGGATTTTATCTATTAGTGGTATTATTAGTAAATTGTCAGCATGCAATTAGACAACCATAGGATTGCCCATGATATATTGCGCAGTTTTGGGAGGTTGAATTTCCTAATTAATAGGGAGCAATTGTTATTAGAATTGAGCAAGCAAGGTAGGCTGAACAGAGATAGGAAATTGGCTAAGTGTTGTTTGATTTGGTCTGGATCGGTGTGAGACAGTTTGTAGAGTGCAACAGAATCTTGTGAGAAGAGTGCATTGTATTGTTTCATGATTCCTTGGTTGATTGTGCAAGAAATATAGAGGGGTTTTGAGCAGCAAGCTTTCCCCAGGAAAAATATTTGTGTTGTGCGATTGTTTTTCTTCTTTATCTTATTTGGTGTCGTTGTGCGATCGTGTTTATTTTCCACAAATATTGTAGAAGGATTCAGTATCTTGTTTTTGTATATTACATGATCAGATTGAATCCATTGGTGTAATTTCTACAAAGAAGTTTCTTTCATAGGGTTCTTGTGTCAATTTGTTGGTGAAGTGCATCTCTCACTGTTTATGTGTTTACTTTCCTTGTTTTCCATGCTTATGTATTCATAATCTGAATTATTCAACAGAAAATTGAAAACAAAATTTGTCTTAAACACGCTCTGTTTCTGGCTTTGAATAATTTTAATGTTTTCATATTATATTAAGTAAAATAATTCTTAATTTCTCTTTACTTGATAAAAACTCTTTCACCTCTTCTCATATACTTCATTTAAATTTACAAAATCCAGTTAGTTTGGCTGCCTTGCCCTGTTAAATCTCTTTAAAAAAGGTGAAACATATCCAATTTTAAGTCATAGACTCCATAGCCCAATGGTAATTTAGGCATTTAATCAACCAAACAATCTCAATCAATCAAACAAACATTGGACATTCATAACTAGCCTAATATCTCAAATACAAACAAAGCTCAATCTGACAGAGAGATCCCTCTCTAAAGCTGGTAGGGCTAGATCCCAGCTTCTAAATTGGTTTTGTGGTTACCTTTGTAATTTCTCTTACAACCTTGAAAATTATAGAGTGATAACACCTAGTTAAGAGGGAATGTTGAAAAGTGTAACTAGGTTTGGTCTTCATAATGTATAATTTAATCACGACTTTATGTATTTGATGAAAAGAGAAAAAGAAATTTTACTATTATTATTTTGAAGCTTGGGTTTGATGCTCAATGCCACTTTATTTATATCTCAAGCACCCATTGTGTGCTTCTAGGGATTTTTCATAAAATCTAGGAGTAAATTGAGTCATTATAATATGTAAGACCCCTTTGGGCATCTTGTGTTATGTAAAAGAATTTTATTTGAGTCATAAAAGACACTCCAAGATAAGTCAACCTAGCTGCAACAAGTCGGCCTACATGAAAGATCAATTCAGCCTCATGGAGGCAATGCATACCCTTGGAAAGCCAATATATAATTGGGATTTTACCTCATTTGAAGCACAAATCCAAGACATACAAAGAAGCAAGAGAAGAAGTTCTATCATAAAAATAGGAAAACATAGGCAAGTGAATTTCAAGGAGGAAGCTAGAGTCAAAGTTTTTGGTTCTCTCTCTCTCTCATGTGTAATGAAATTATGAAGTTGTTGGAGAAGATGTTGGGGTCAAAGTTGTTGGAGAAGTTGATGGGGTCAAAGTTGTTGGAAAATTTGTTGGGATCGAAGTTGCTAGAGAAGTTTAAGGGGTCAAAGTTGCTAGAAAATTTGTTGGGATCAAAGTTGCTGGAGAAGTCGATGGGGTTGAAGTTGCTAGAAAAGTTTTTGGGATCGAATTTGCTGGAGAAGTTGTTCGAAAAGTTGTTGGGATCAAATTTGTTGGAGAATTTTGTAGAGTTTAAGTCGTTATAAAATTTTTTGGGATCGAAGTTGTTGGAGAAGTCACTGGGGTCAAAGTTACTTGAAAAGTTGTTGGGATCGAAGTTGCTAGAGAATTTGTTGAAAGGTCAAAGTTTGTTGTTGTAAGAGGAAATATCATCAAGAAGGAAGGTTGACTTTGTCTTGGAGGGTTCTTTGTCAAGGTTCTTAGGTCTTGGAATTCATGATCTAAACATTCTATAAGAAGAGAAGAATTCTTGTGGGTTTTCCTCTCAAGAGGAGAGGTTTTGGCCCTAGCTTACGACCTACATTTTGTGTCATCTTGTCTCATTGATCTTCTTTGTTTGGTAGTTGTTTGATGATAAAGAACACAATAATAATCGAGTGAAAGAAGAAGCTAATCAAGTTAAGTAAAAAAAATTCACAAGTAGTTATCAAAGTGAGAGAAATCGCCTAATCTAGCTGCCCCTAGATTTCTCAACAAGAAGCACCCCAATAATTTCAATAGAGAAGATGGATTCAAATCAAGAGAATCCTGGAAGCCTGTTATCATGATAAATTTGTTTTCCTTCTTTCTATCTTGATTTGTTTATCTAAATTATTTTATCTAGTTTGTTCTCCCCTTATTTAATCTTTAATGTGGTCAAATCCCTTACATGTTTTGATTCAACTCTATAAGATATTTAATTTTATTATTTTTTATTAATTTATTTATTTTATAGTTAATTGTTTATAAACATTATTTATCATTAGCAATTATTTATTTCCTCCTTTGAATTTTTCCTCCCCTTTCACTTGTTTATTTATTTAATTTATTGATATTTCTTTTTAAAAATTAAAATTTCTTTCTTCCCCTTTTAATTCCTTATTTATTTAAATTATTGATATTATTTTCATTATTAATTTGAATTTCATTAGTTTTATTTAAAATTTATTTTATTGTTAATCATTTTAATCATAAGTTTCTTTATTATTTGGTTGATTTTAATCAAATATATTTTCTTTATCCCTTTGTCTTGGTTCTTATCAACTTTGTTGAATTTACCTTAATTATTTAAATTTTTATATATTTTAATTTAAAAAAATCATGTTAATTTTTATTGATAGTTAATTATTTCTTTCATTGATTTTTCAATGCTACATAGTAGCTAATTCCTGTGGCTTAGTTTAAATATACCTAAATTAAAGTAAAAAACATTAAAGATTTGTTGATGGATACTAAAGTAAATGGGGAACAATACTATTTTTTGTATGACCATGCAGAGATATATTATCTAAAAAGTAAAAAGATGAAAAAAGATAAATTTTTTAAATTTTATTTTATTTTATTTCAATTTTGATTTATTAAATATAATTATAAGATTTTCATAAAATTATTAAACTTCTAAAAAATTAATAAAAACAACTAAATTTATTAAATACTAATTTTACACAATATTAATGTTTTTGTCACTATCATAGATTTTTGTTCAAGCAAATATACTATATGACTTAAATTAGTGTATATAGTGTTTATTATCAGCCTAAGATAAATAATCATCAAAATTATTATAGTATTGGATCATTTTGAGTTCATCAATAAAAAAATAGTATTATTAATTTTAATAAATTACAAAATATATTTAAATAGTATATATATTATAAAATATATTATTTTTTAAAATAAAATTAATAAAAATAATAATTACAATATAAATTTTAAATAATTAATAAGATTTCCACTTAGGAAAAAGTCTTTATTACTTGGATTATGGGTTAAATAATATCTTAAAATCTATACCCATTAGGATGTTAGGTCTTAACCTTTCTATAAAATATCACATATACATATACATAATTTATAATGCAATGTATCTTGGAAGTCAATACCATTTAAACTAAGAATACATGTAGGTTAACATTTATATTAATAACTACTATTATTTATGACATCGTGAGTCATCGCTTTCCTCAGTAATGTTTCTTTCATTAGTATTAATATATAGCTTTATGGTTAAGTTTATTGAATCATTTATTTGAAGAACATCGTGATAGACTGACTATAATGTAGTTGGAATATGATCACTACAATGGATACACAAATATGATTGGACAGGATTCGATGATCAGTGTGAAATGCACGATAGTAATCATTAATATTCAAGCCTTACCATTATACCACGGATTACAAGGTATAGGCCTATAAGATGTTCAAAATTACAAATAATAGCCTTACAAATAAATGTTAATAATTTTTTTTGCAATTTATAAAAAGATAAATTCCAAAATTTTAATTTATGAAATTGAAAATTATTTAATAATTTTGACTAAATTAATACATGGCCAACCTAAAACCAATGCATAATATGGGCACGTATAATAATTGATATTATTTTCATTTCTAATTTGAATTCTTTTTATTTTTCTTTAAATCTATAGTTTTATTTTTATTATTTTGTCAATTTTTAAATCAATATAATTTTTTTTTCTTTTTATTTTTATTTTAACTTAATTATTTAAACTGTCAAGTCCCACTAGCACAATTGGTTGAGGATGGGCCTCGTCAACAAGGCGACCCAGGATCAAATCTGACGGGGGGGTGGTTGTGCCCTATGCTATTGGGAAGCGACACACAAAAATATCCAATCAGTTAAGGGCTTGTGTGGCCTAGGCCGAGTGCGATCCCCTGGTGACTTTGACGGCTTAGATGCCCCTGGGTTGCAGCTCAAGCCACAGGCCAAGCCTAGAGGATAATAGACAACTTGAAAAACAAAGAAAGAAAACTTAATTATTTAAATTAAAAATATTTTTTATTAATCAAATTTTTTCTTTATACCTCTTTGAATTGACCTTTATCGACCATTTTTTTAATAATTTTATTATTTTTCCCGAACGGTTGATTCATTTATTTAAGGCTATCCAACACTCACATGTTGCCATTCAATATTCTCTAGTCCTTGATTAACAACTAATTCATTTCTTTATGGCTAACCAACACCCGCACATTATCATTCAATATTCTCTAGTCCTTGATGATGGGTGGAGGGTCCACTTGAAAAGTTGGATATGATATTAATCCTATACATAGTTGTGTCCAGTAATATTCTACCTGGCCGATCCCTGATGATGGGTGGAGGATCCACCCAAAAAATTGGACATAATGTTAATCCTATACATAGTTTCATCTGGTAATCTTCTACGAATCTAAAATATGTTTTTAGTGAATTTATCTTGGTTAATTTATATTTATAAATGTTGCTCTTAAATTGTTTTTTCCCAAAAATCATGAATGTTCCTAATTATGAATAGCAATGTTATTTATTTGTAAGTTATTACCTTTTTATATAAAATAACGTCATGAAAAACTACTAGCTACATGTTATATTGTTTAGCTTTGTATATAGATCCTCCTATATTGACATAATTTCCAAGTTAACAATAAATTTTATGATAAACATCAAATTTTTTTAATTTTTTTTTGTAGAGAAAGCAAAAATGTGCATCACTAGTATCATTGTACAACTTGCATGGCATGGGCTTGTGGCATTTGTTTTCATAACATCATCAATAATTATTAATACATATAATATAAAATAGATAATTAGAGTGATAAGAAAAACAAATCAAAATTTGATTTAGATGGGGATATATTCACTTTGATTATTGATTGTATGGCATTGACTCAATGGATAAGAGAACTAAAAGAAAAAAACTATCTCTAATTGATAAGCCTCTTACCTTCTTATCAATACTAAATAACAAATGAAGATAAAATCAAATAAAGTACTTTCTATAAAATGGTGAACTCCTTTTGTTCCATTCTTCTATTATCCATGCTTTATTATGAGTTGGATTACTATTGTCTCTCATCTCACACACTAGAATTATGGATTCTCACCTTCCCTATTTGAATCCACCAATCTAATTTTATTATAAGTAGAAAATAAAGTATATCATATTAAGTGGTGAGCTTCTCATAATTTCATTGTATTCTTTTTACTATCTATGACCTCTTATGGCTTGGAGTGTTATAGTGTTTTATCTCTTAAAATAGAAGTATGGACTTTCACCTTCTCGATGTTAATCAACTAACCTAATTCCACTAAAATTTTATCACAATTATTAAAATGATTCTTTCTCCATAATATTTGGGCTCCATAATCCATCACCATATTAGCCAAAGCCTCTACTACTTTATTTCTTGCTTTTAGATATGATTTATTGCTTGTTTTTAAATATGATTTAAGCTTAATATTTGATAAGTGTTCACCATTTGTAGAATATTTTCAAGGGATTGTGCCAGGCCCCAATTAATTAAGGTATACCTGAGTTTCTTTATAATGATTAGGGAGTCAAGTTTCACTATCAAAGAATTCATGTCCATACTATGTGCTATTTTCACATATGCAATGCTAAAATTTCTGCACTTTTATATATAGGTACATAGAAAGTTGTTAGATCAATTATCTTATTTCTTATTATTTATGTTAATTATGTCCATCTATTGTTACTTGAAAGTTGTTGGGATTGAAGTTGTTGGAGAAGTTGATGGGGTTGAAGTTGCTGGAAAAGTTGTTGGGATCGAAGTTGCTGGAGAAGTTGTTGGAAAATTTGTTGGGATTGAAGTTGTTGGAGAAGTTGCTAGAGTTGAAGTTGCTAGAAAAGTTGTTGGGATCAAAGTTGTTGGAGAAGTTACTAGGGTCGAAGTTACTAAAAAATTTGTTGGGATCGAAGTTTCTAGAGAAGTTATTGGAAGGTCGAAGTTTGTTGTTGTAAGAGGAAAGCTCTTCAAGAAGGAAGGTTGACTTTTTCTTGGAGTGGTCTTTGTCAAGGGTCTTAGGTCTTGGAATTCATCATCTAAACATTCTATAAGAAGAGAATAATTCTTCTGGGTTTTCCTCTCAAGAGGAGAGGCTTTGGCCCTGGCTTACAACCTACATTTTGTGTCATCTTGTCTCATTGATTTTCTTTGTTTGGTAGTTGTTTGATGATAAAGAACACAATAATAATCGAGTGAAAGAAAAAGTTAATCAAGTTAAGTAAAATAACTTCACAAGAAGTGATCAAAGTAAGAGAAATCACCTAATCTAGCTTCCCCTAGATTTCTCAACAAGCACCCCAATAATTTCAATAGAGAAGATGGATTCAAATCAAGAGAATCTTGGAAGCTTGTTATTGTTTTCCTTCTTTCGATCTAGATTTGTTTATCCAATTTATTTTATCTTGTTTGTTCTCCCCTTATTTAATATTTAATCTAGTCTAATCCCTTACATGTTTTGATTCAACTCTATAAAATATTTTATTTTTATTATATTTTGTTAATTTATTTATTTTATAGTTAATTGTTTATAATATTATTTACCATTAATAATTATTTATTTCCTCCTCCGAATTTTTTTCCTCCTCTTTCAATTCTTTATTTATTCAATTTATTCATTTTTTTTTAAATAAATTTTTTCTTCCTCTTTTAATTAATTATTTATTTAAATTATTAATATTATTTTCATTATTAATCAATTCTTTATTTATTTAATTTATTGATATCACTTTTTTTTTAAATAAATTTTTTTCTTCTCTTTTAATTCCTTATTTATTTAAATTATTGATATTATTTTCATTACTAATTTGAATTTCATTAGTTTTATTTAAAATATTTATTTAATTTATTGATATTTCTTTTTAAAAAATAAAAAAATTTCTTCCCCTTTTAATTCCTTATTTATTTAAATTATTGATATTATTTTCATTATTAAATTGAATTTCATTAGTTTTATTTAATAAGTTTCATTATTATTTGGTTGATTTTAATTCAATATATTTTCTTTATTTTTTTTCTTAGTCCTTATGGACTTTGTTGAATTTATCTTAATTTTAAATTTTTATATATTTTAATTAAAAAAAATCATGTTGATTATTATTAATAGTTAATTATTTCCTTCATTGATTTTTTTTTAGTGCTACACACATTTAAGATTTGTTGATAGATATATGGATAAATTGGGAACAACAATATTTTTTTTTTAACATTTTATAATTTCAACTAATGATGGTGTATGAGGATGGGAGATATTTTATCTAAAAAGTGTAAAAATGTTAAAAATAATTATATATTTTATTTTATTTTATATTTATTAAATATAATTATAAGTTTTTCATAATATTATTTAACTTTAAAAAAATAATAAAAACAACTAAATTTATTAAATACTAATTTTATATAATATTAATGTTTTCGTCACTATTATAGATTTTTGTTCAAGTATATCACTTAAATAAGTATATATAGTGTTTATTATTAGCCTAAAATAAATAATCATCAAAATTATTATAATATTAGATAATTTTGAGTTTATCAATAAAAAAATTAGTATTATTAATTTTCATAAATCAATATATATATATATATATATATATATATATATATATATATATATATTATTTTTGAAAATAAAATTAATAAAAATAATAATTACAATATAACTTTTAAATAGCTAATAGGATTTCCAGTTAGGAAAAAGTCTTTATTACTTGGATTATGGGTTAAATAATATTTTAAAATCCATACCCATTAGGATGTTAGGTCCTAACCTTGCTGTAAAATATCACAGGTACATAATTTATAATGCAATTTATCTTGAAAGTCAATACCATTTAAACTAAGAATATAAGTAAGTTAAAGTTTATATTAATAATTAGTATTATTTATGAAATCGCATTCTTTAGTAATGTTTCTTTCATTAGCATTAATATATAGATTTATGGTTAAGTTTATGGAATCACCATAATTGCTTTCCTTAGTAAAGTTTCTTTCATTAGTATTAATATAGCTTTATGGTTAAGTTTATCGAATCATTTATTTGAAGAACATCGTGATAGACTGACCATAATTGCACTATGGTACATCCCCATTACAATGACATAGTTGGAGTATGATCACTGCAATGTATAAGTCAAATATGATTAGACATGATTTGGCAATTAGTGTGCAATGCGTGATATAATCTTAAATATTCAAGCCTTACCATTATACCACAAATTATGAGGTAAAAGCCTATAAGATGTTCAAAATTACAACCAATATCATTACAAATAAATGTTAATAAAAAATAAATAAATAAAAATTCTAAAGTTTTACTTTATTAAATTGAAAATTATTTAATAAGTTTGATCAAATTAATACATGGCCAACCTAAAAACAATGCATAATACAGGAAAGTATAATAATTGATATTATTTTCATTTTTAATTTTTAATTTATTAATTTTTTATTTTTATTTAAATCTATAGTTTTATTTTTATTATTTTGTCAATTTTTAAATCAATATAATTTTTTTATTCTTTTTACTTTGATTTTAACTTATTTAAATTTTCAAGTCTTACTAGCACAATCGGTTGAGGATGGGCCTCGTCAGGAAGGCGACCCAGGATCAAAACTCACAGGGGGTGGTTATGCCTTGTGCTAGTGGGAAGAGACATGCAAAAATATCCAATCAGGTAAGAGCTTGCATGGCCTAGGATGAGTGCGATCCCCTGGTGACTTTGAAGGCTTAGATGCCCCTGGGTCACAGCTCAAGCCATAGTCAAGCCTAGAGGAGAATAGACAACTTGACAAACAAACAAGCAAAACTTAATTATTTAAATTAAAAATACTTTTTTATTAATTAATTTTTTTCTTTATACCCCTTTGACTTGACCTTTAATAGTCATTTTTTTAATAATTTTAATATTTTTACCCAACCGTTGATTCATTTTTTTAAGGCTTTATTTAAGGCTAACTAACACTCCATGTTATCATTCAATATTCTCTGGTCCTTGATGATGGGTGGAGGGTCCACTCGAAAAGTCGGATATGATATTAATCCTATACATAGTTATGTCTGGTAATATTCTACTTGGCCAATATAATGGGAGGAGCATCCATTCGAAAAATTAGACATAATATTAATCCTGTACATAGTTTCATTCGGTAAAATATGTTTTTAGTGATTTTACCTTGGTTAATTTATATTTATAAATGTTGCTCTCAAAGTTTTTTTTCCCAAAAATAATGAATTTTCCTAATTATGAATAGCAATGTCAATTATTTGTCAAGTTATTACTTTTTTTTTATAAAAAAATAACTTCATGAAAAGATACTAGCTACATGTTATATTGTTTAGCTTTGTATGTAGATACCCCTATATTAACACAATTTCCAAGTTAACATTTAATTTTATGATAAATCTCATTTTTTTTTTTTGTAGAGAAAGAAAAAATGTGCATCACTAGTATCATTGTACAACTTGGATGGCATGGGCTTGTGGCATTTGTTTTCATAACATGATCATAATTAATGACACACATAAAATAAACATTATTGAAAAATAGATAATTATAGTGATAGGAAAAACAAATCAAAATTTGACTTAGATGGGGATATATTCACTTTGATTATTGATTGTATGGCATTGACCCAATGAATAAGAGAAGTAAAAGAAAAAATCTCTCCCTAATTGATAAGCCTCTTACCTTCTTATCAATACTAAATAACAAATGAAGATAAAATCAAATAAAGTATTTTCTATAACGTGAACTCCTTTTATTCCATTCTTCTCTTATTGATGCTTTATTATGAGTTGGATTACTAGTGTCTCTCATCTCGACTAGAATTATGGATTCTCACCTTCCCTATTTAAATCCACTAATCTAATTTTATTACAAGTAGAAAATAAAGTATATCATATTAAGTGATGAACTTCTCATAATTTCATTGCATTCTTTTACTATCTATAAATAGCAAATGAAGATAAAATCAAATAAAGTGGTGAACTTCTTTTATTCCATTCTTCTATTAGCCATGCTTTATTATGAGTTGGATTACTATTGTCTCTCATCTCACACACTAGAATTATGGATTCTCACCTTCCCTATTTAAATCCACTAATCTAATTTTATTACAAGTAGAAAATAAAGTTTATCATATTAAGTGGTGAACTTCTCATAATTTCATTGCATTCTTTTACTATCTATGGCCTCTTATGGCTTGGACTATTATAGCATTTTAGCTCTTAAAATAAAAGTATGGACTTTCACTTTCTCCATGTTAATCAACTAAACCTAATTCCACTAAAAGTTTATCACAATCATTAAACTGATTCTTTCTCCATAATCTTTGCGCTCCTCCATATTCCATCACCCGATTAGCCAAAGCCTCTACTACTTTATTGCTTGCTTTTAAATATGATTTATTTCTTGTTTCTAAATATGATTTAATCTTAATATTTGATAAGTGTTCACCATTTGTAGAATATCTTCAAGGGATTGAGCTAGGCCCCAATTAATTAAGGTATACTTGAGTTTCTTTATAATGATTTGGGAGTCAAATTTCACTATCAAAGAATTAATGTCCATACTATATGCTATTTTCACATATAAAATGCTAAAATTTCTGCACTTTTATATGTAGGTACATAGAAGTTGTTAGATCAATTATCTCATTTCTTATTATTTATGTTAATTATGTCCATCTATTGTTACTCCTTGAGGTCTAGTTGAGGTTCAGTTTTTTAAAAATGAGACTCAATAATCTTTATGTTAATTCATTATTGTAACAAGCTCAATAGAATTTGAAGCAAAGACACAACTCTTGCATATCATAAGAGATTAATATGTGTGCAATCAAAGTTGGGAAAGAAAGTGTTTGAGCAAGAGTGAATCTGTAAAAGATAACTTGTAGTTTTAAAAAAAGAAATCAATTTATTTTAGTATACTTCAATATAAACTCTAATATACCATAAACCATGACATGTATAGTTATAAATATAGTGATCCTCTTATTAATATAATAATTTATTGTTAAATTTAAGTGCATTTTAGTAAAATACATTTTTTTTTTTAATTGGTTAGCTAAAATCCTTAAATAATCACATTATTGTATTTATTTCCCTATTATTCATATTATTCATATATATCATTATAAAATGAATGAACTGAATATATCAAATAAATAACTTGTATCCAATAAATAAATTTTTAAGCCTATCATATAAATTCAATATATCAATTTAAAAAAAAAAAAAATATTAATACATAAACTAAATAACCTCCAAAAATTGTTTTCAATACATAGCCCTGTACTCAGTTGTTGAGCACCTAGTTACTCTTCGATGCAATAAATTTAACATACAAAGATATTATTCAAAAGCACTGCTACATACATAGAATACTCGTTACAAACTCTAATAGGAATCCAAATACAAAGCACGATAACCAAAACAAAGCCAAGTTGATTATGGACTACAACCAATGGTGGAGTCCAGACTTGCAAGTTGAGTTGAGACTGATGGATGCTTCTCCTGAATATGCAAGAACAAGTGTTTCCTTTCATCAACTGATTTCAGCTCAGTAATACCATGAAGCAATCTCCAGATGACATTGTTTTGTAACACCGCCTCTCTCTGGAGCATGCCAATTACAAAAATCAATCCAACCCTTAAGCCATTTCTATGTCCCAACAATTTCGCAACACATCTAATACATCTTCAATACAAGTATTCAATAATATCGTTGTCCTGAACATAAAATATTAACCAGTCTCAGGTTTCAGTCACATTTACTTAAGTTTATGGATCCCAGTCTTTACCTAAACTGTCCCAACCGTCTGACTTGAGGCCGGACTATAAAGAAAAATGGAGGGAGAGGCAAACATTTGTTATACATGACTATCTGAGATGGTGGTATCTGTCACACACAAACAGCTGATATATAATTATAATAATAATAATAGTTTAAGCTTAAGCTTAAGATGAAGCTAGACTCTAAACTTTCAGAGAAGAATAGTAAAATTATATGTGGTTCATGCTGTCTATCAATTTTCTGATTAGGTTTCCTCAGAAAATTTTCCTATGCTCAACAATGCTCTGAAGATGTTGACTCAATCAGAAAAACCCTTCTCCCTAAACGTGAGAATCACATACAGCACAATACCGAAGCCAAACCCCAGGGCAGAACTGGATCCAGTGAGCAAAACAGCAGTACACATCAGCATTACAAATGAGTCCACCTTAGATTTCATGTCCCTACAAGCCATAGCCAGCTCTATACCAGAAAAGAGCAGCAATACACCCAACATCCCAATTGGGAATTGACTTAGGATTTTCAGCAGTTGGCTTCCTAGAATCAACCCCAAAACCAATTTTGCAGTTTCAAGAAATATTACAGATGCCCCACTCCTGGCCCCAAACTTATACTGCCCTGCAAGGCCACCTGCTCCATGGAAAATGGGCATTGCCCCAAACCAACACCCCACTAAATTCATTATCCCCACACTCAAAGACACAGAAGTTGCAGTAACCTCCTTGTTGGGAACAGGTCAGTTGACAATCTGCAGAAAGCAATCACAAAATTAAGGATGAAGAGAGGGATTTGGGGTATTGCAGCTCTGACAAAGCCTGTTTTCCAATCATGCCTGGAGATTCTGATAACTTACGGTTTGGAAGGGCCTAGTTTTAGATGTCTTAGAACATTAGGCTTTCGCAGAATTGCCACAACAATGCCGAGAAGGGGAATGAGCCTATACATGATACCCATAAGGCCTGTGACTCCCAGACCCAACAGAGTTGCTGCTTTGCAAATCCCTGCTGCCATTATCTCTGCAATGGTCAAATGCTTTCCTTCACTTATTGCCACTGCAGCAATGGCCTTCATGGGCTGGACTGGCATGGGAACTCCAAAAAACAGGGTTGTGATAATGTTGTAGACGCCTGTGAATATCAATGTGGTGCCGAAATCAAGTCCATTCACTAATGTGACCATTTTCTTGAAAATTTGTATCTAAACCCAATGGATTTTGCTGGATTTTGCTGGATTTCCAGTGGCATGGCTGCAAAACTAACTCGCTTAGCAGCTAATATCTAGAATACACTGCAAAACTAACTAACTCAGCAATTAATATCCAAAATACGGATACTCAAAGAGCCTTCACGGATATAAATATACGACATGATAGAAGATTTTATTGTTTAAAGTGAGTTTTCAAGGATAGATTGTGTCAGATGCAGTGAAATAACAAATGGTTTAGTAAATGGGGTATTTGCTTGTGCATGTGTGTTACAAGTAGTAAAGAGTTAAAAACTTAAAAACTTTTGGTATGGATAAGTTCCACAAATTTATTTGAGAGAAAAAGCTAGAGAGAAAGAAGTACTACACCTAACAGTTTAACTCCACTCATAACTATTAGCAAAAGGCGTATATAGGGGCCAATATTTATTGGAGATCTAAAATTCTTATTGTTCAATTAAGGACTAATTCTCATCAATTCCATTGTGAAAAAGGGCACTTGAAAAAGTATGTATTTTTTGCTCTTCCAAAAAAGTGGAACAAAAAAGCATTTCATTTTAGAATGCGAGGCCTTGAAAGACAACGAGTAAAATTATGCAATTATTCTGGCAGCTAGTTCTTGAAATGGAAAAAATTATTGTAAAACTTCACAGAAAAAAAGTTAAATACAAAAACGAAAAAAAAAAACAATCCATCCCATAAACTATTTTTAACTTCATAAACGTTAAAAATATTATCTTTCTTTCCTACCCAAAATTCATCCTCACAAGCCAAACCCAATTCATTAAAAAAATCAAAGGACGTCTCTACATTGTCAACAGATTCTTCAAAAAGTGTTGAAAGCGATTCCTTATTTTATATTATATGGAATTCTTAACAGAAGTCGTGACTCTCACGATTGCTTAGTGCACTTGACAGTACGGCAAAATCTGCTCCATACCAAATTCTAATAAAAAAAATATCTTTAGAAAACCACTTGAATACAATCGTCATAAATTTAAATTTGGAAAGTAATTTCCATTTTTCAAAATTAAAATATATGATTATCGAAGTTGCTTTTAGATTGCCGGCTTCGAATTTTTTTTTTATCAAAATAGGGAAGAAATAATAATTATAAAATATAAATAATTTTTTCGAATTATAAACTAGCGGTTGCCCCAAAAGGTGCAAAAAGAGGCCGATAGGATTTTGAAATAAAAAAAGTTGTACAAGAAAATAACAATAACAATTGAGACGTTAAACTTAAATTTATTTCTTAAGTTTATAATATGTAACTAAAATATTTATGAATGTCAACAAGATGCTAGAATATTAAATATTAAATTGATTATGTCATATGCAAAAGAAATCTAATTAATAGATGAGATGATATTTTAATTTACAAAAATTGAGTTTGTCAAAGACACATTTATGCATGCTAAATGATCTATTAAAAAAAAATTATAATGTGGTTAAAAACTGTATTGTTAGATTACAACGAAAAATAACTATTTTATTTAGACTACACCTATTCTAAATACGTGTTGAGTGGTTCTAATAATTCTAATAATTAAGAATGCATCCCTTCTTGTGAAAAGTTAAAAGTTCAAATTCAAAAAGGTAGAAAATATACATCTAGGAATTTTAGAAATTCTTCAAAATCTTAATGTCAATAATATTGAATTAGACCAAGGTAAGTGGTTAGATAATAACAAATAATGAATTCTTTTTAAAAACATAAATATATTCTAAAAACATATATTCTTTTTAAAAACAGATATTTATTATTATTAAATATATTTAAATAGTAAAATTTTTAATATAAATATCTATTTATAAATATAGACTCAGTAATTATATCAAAAAAGTGACACTGCATAGATTTTTGGAAAAACAAAAAATTATGACACTGTATAGATTTTTGGAAAAACAAAAAAATTATGACACTGCATAGATAGATTAATGGTAAACCAGGTATGTTTTTGTTGCCCAAACCAATAAAATAACCAAGATAAATGAAAGCATGACAAATTAATGGTAAACCAAGTATGTTTTGTTGTATACAAATTTCACGTTACTTAAAGGTTAAATAGTAAATAGTCAAAATAAAACTGAAATACTGAATGGATTATTGGAGCTAAACATTCAAACAGAATTGGGAAAACCATGGCGTAAATTATCTTCCGACTCCTACATATTCTCTAAAAAATCAGTGAAAAATATCACTAAGAAAGATTGCAATATCACTTTTCCAAACAGTTAAAAAGGGTTTCAATGTCCCTTTTACAAGCAATTAAGAAGGACTGCAATATCCCTTTTACAAGCCGTTAAGAAGAGTTGCAATATCCAACTTTTACAAACCGTTTAATTCATATTAAATAAAAATAAAATCGATGTATTTACATATAAGTTGTTCATATAAGAATTCGTTATCTTCATTAGCCTTCTTTATATCAAAATGCATTGGCCCAATTGGCCTCACTACCCACTCTAGGCATGCTAGCTTGCCTCTTGGCGAACACATCTACTTTGAAGTTGGCCCCGCACATTTGCCCCTTACTATCAACACGAGGCATGGGCATGAGCTTATGGAGAGGCTGTTCAAAACTCTGCAAGCCACCTGATGTAGAGAAAAAACAACCTGCAGATGCAAATGCAACATCAGTATAAATATATAAATAAGAGACAAAAGTTAGATTACTTTACAGTCTGTCAAACAGCTAAAGAATATTGCAGCAGTCCAATATTACCTCGGGGAAAAGGAGCAAAAGATTTTCCGCATCCTTCTTTCAGGAAATTTGGGTCATCAGATAGGACAAGGCAACCATCAGCTTATGTACCCCAAAATAAAGGCACTGAACCATCGGCATCCTGGCAACCAAAATAGTTTCTCAGTCACATTAATGGATTTCTTGGCATACCAAAGAGCTCTCTGATGACCTGATCTGCAGGGTAGGGGCCACGATCTCTGAGAGTACGATACGCTTCAATGATAATAAACACTTCATTTGCAGATTTATTGAGCCCATATCGTTGCCTCAACACCACTACGTTGTCCAAGACGCCCTCGAATATGCAGAACATGTCATCTACAGCACGGAAAGATCTGCGCCATGCAAGAATCACGATTATAAGAAGAGATGGAGTTGAATCAAGAAAAAATCTAAAACTCGAGCAGGACTATGTATGCCTGAAAGAAGAGATCTAAAACTCGAGCAAGACAAATTGAAAATCATGGCGTAAGCGAAGAGCTGGGGGAGCATCCACAGAGTAAATGTGCCCGCCAGCTCTGCTATTTCCTTCTCTTGCCCGATCAACAGCAAGAGAGGCGTGGCGAAGACATAGAGCAAACTCAGAAAGCAGGCGATGCAGAGGAGAATAATCCAGGAGCGCTGCATATACAATCCCAGCATATACCCAGTAAAATGAACAAGATTTTTGTGACATTTAACAGTCTGCACCGATCATTAAACGGAGTAAAAATCATATTACCCAAATTAGAAATGGAAACTCAGTATGATTTTATGATTTTTCAAAATGAATTGGTTGATTTTATGATTTTTTTGCACACGTCTTACTAGTGACATGTGTCATTATGAAAATGAATTGGTTGACGAAAAAGCACCTGTATTAATTCAAAACAGAAGGCCTATCGGCCTAAATATATTATTGTTATTATTTAATTTTAAGGTTATGATTATTATTATATGAGATTTTCTTATTTGTAAGAGAAGAAACATTGCTAAATTTATTAAGACATATATTTTATCTCTCTTGTTTGAAACCTTTAACCTTTTAAGAAAAGACACATACTCTTAACTATTAGATCCACTCAATTTATATAATTTTCTTGTGCATAAACAGAATCTTATCACCCTCATAAAACTAAAAAAGAACGACTATGCAGATGGAGCATCACCTAGGATTATAGAATATTTGACTTCCACATTTGTATGTTTTAAAATCAGGTGGCTAACATTTACACTTTTATTTTTAGGCCAATCATCTTTCCTACACTTTTATTTGTATATGTGAGGAATAGTTGACCTCAACATCTCTATTTTTTAATATTAAGATGTTGATAAACATGTGAAGGAGATTAAATGGTGGAAGACTTTTGAAAATTAAATATTCTATTGTGATAATATTTTCTTTTTAATAGAATATTAAAGTGATGGTCAAATGCAAATGGAAGAAAATTAATTAAACCAAAAGAATATTAATAATAATGTATTAAAAATATATTTGATTTTATTCTTATTAGAATAATAGCAAAAAGTAATTAATTAAAATTAAAAAAAAAAATGAAATACAAATAATAATATATCAATGATATATTTGATTTTTAATTATTGGAAAAAGGAAAATTAGAGTTTTACACATTCTTATTCAAAGACAAAGCATATTGGTATCTCATTTTCAAGAATGGTTCTTACTTTATGGGGCCCAAGGGTTATACATGGATCACTAGAGTCAATATTTTAATCTTGAATGTGATGTTCCAACATCGATCCCTATATGGGTTAAGCTTCCCTTCTTCCCGCTACATTGTTGGAATGAGGAAACTTTTAGGAGTATAGGAAATTCCCTTGGAAAATACATCGACCAAGCTCGGCCACAAAAAGATTACAAATCTGCGCCGAAATTTTTGTGGAGGTGGACCTAGACAAGGGTTTACTGGAAACTATAAATCTAAACTTAGACAATTGGTCTCTGTAATATTCCCAAATGGGAAAAGTAGGAATATATGAACACAATAATGGAAATAGCACTATAAATCAATGCATAAACATAGGAGATCAATATGGGATCACTTTATTCAGCAAATCAGCAGCAAATGCACATAATGCGTTGAGGCACAAATCATACAATAGGAGAAAACAAGCCTCCCATGAACAATCACTCTAAAAATTGAGTTGCTGCTACTAAACAAAATGTCGGAGAGTTGCTACAATGCAGTCATATCATGCACAACTACAGTTGGAAATCATACAATAATGTAAATACAATGATATATGCCTCAATAAATGTTATAAAACAGATCTAGGCCCTATATCACCTTTCCAAGATAACCTAGGAAGGGTTTCTTAATATACACAAAAATGCAGAAAGTACAAATATGGCCCTAGGATTGAATAATCTCTGCAACTGGATAGCTGATAGGAGGTGGTTGATCTGATCTGGAAATGTATGAAAATTTCTCATATAGATTCTCCAAATGAGAGGTTGATCCCGTCACTGAAATCTATCTCCCCCAACTAGGGCTCCAAACCCTCTACTGCAACTGTACTCTGAAATAACGGAGTTCCTTAAGGAAATTGCGATGTAACTGATAGCAGCACCTTAGCCTGATGCTAAATGATGAAATCAAGCTCAAGAATCTCCCTTACAAGCCCCTGGTTGAAGGGTTGCTCCCTCCAATGGAAAACAGGCTCAAAAGTTGGGTTTCTCAACCCTCCACTGCTGCACCCTGCAACACAACACAACTCTAAGCAGAAAATGTGCTGTTAAAGTCAATATAACTAGTTGTAACTCATTGTTGCACTAGTGAGAGGTCAAGTGAATTAAATCATACTTAATTCACATGAAGTGATCTGTCAAGTGACTGATGATTTACTATTAATAGCTTCATGCATGTTAGTTTCGATGAAGACCCAGTTGAGACAGAGGTTAAAGGGATGTTATCTATTAGTTGTATTATTAGTAAATTGTCGGCACACAATTAGACAACCATAGGATTTCCCATGCTTTATTGCACAGTTTTGGAAGGTTGAATTTCCTAATTAACAGGGATCAATTGTTCTTAGAATTGTGCAAGCTAGGTAGGCTGAGCAGAGGCAGGAAATTGGCCAAGTGTTGGTCGATTTTTTCCAGATAAATGTGAGACAGTTGGTAGAGTGCAGCAGACTCTTGTGAGAAGAGTGCATTGTATTGTTTCATGATTCCTTGGTTAATTATATAATAAATATAGCAGGGTTTTGAGTAGAAATCTTTCCCTAGGAAAAATATCTATGTTGTGTGATTGATTTGCTTCTTTCTCTTACTTGGTGTGATTGTGCGGTTGTATTTATTTTCCACAAATATTGTAGAAGGATTCAATATCTTGTTTTAGTATATTACATGATCGGATTGAATCCATTGGTGTAGTTTCTACATGGTATCAGAGCGCCAGAAATCTCTATAGTGGAGAAGAAATTGAGTGTATGTTGAACAACATTTGAATTTGTAGAAATATTCTTTGGTGCGACAGGCGAATTAAGATGTCTTTCAATGGATTAAGATTGGAATAAGCACTCGAGGGAAATTCTAATTTTATTGCATGGAAAGACAGAATGGAGGCAGTTCTGGAAGACAATGGATTGAAATAATTTATCAACACTGATATTCCAAGGGCCGCAACCGCAGATGCCGCTCTTCTTGATGCTTGGCAAAAGAAGGTTGCAAAGGCGAGGAGGATCTTATTAGAGGGAGTTTGAGATCAAATTTTCTTGAGTCTCCATGGCAAGGTGAATCCATATGCAATGTGGAAGGCCTTGACAGATGTGTTTCAGAATAACAGTGACCACATAAAATTGGCACTGAAGGACAAGCTCAGGAAAATCAAAATGGAGAAAGGCGACACTATTCTGAAATACTTGACCAAGTTCATTCAATGTTGATATGAGCTTGGAAGTGTTGGGATTACTGTAGCGCATGATGACTTAGTGAGCCTAGCACTTATAGGCCTTCCCAACAGTTGGCATAGTTAGCAGGACTCTGTCAATGGGAGGGAGAAGCTACCAGAATGGGTGCGACTTTGGTTAGATTTGGTACAAGAAGAATTCAGGAAAAATATCAGGGATGGATCCTCATCCAAGACAGATGATGAGGAAAATTGCGCCTTGGCAGGTAAGGAAAAGAAGGGGAAGGGAAAGAAATCCTATTCCAAATCTGAGACTGGAAAAGAAGGAAAGAAGCATGACATATCCAGAGTGGAATGTTTTCACTGTCACGAGCATGGATATTATGCCACTAATTGTCCACAGAAGAAGAAGAACAACAAGAAGGCTTCAGGATCTATAGCGAGTGATGCTTTAGCTTGACAGTTAGAGTTGGACTTCTCACTCATCGCATGCATGGTGTCTAGTGTGATGGGATCGGTGTGGTACTTGGATAGTGGTGCATATTTCCACATGACGGGAGACAAAGAACTCTTTAGTAGCTTGAAGGAGAAGGATCTTCAAATGCACATCGAGATGGGTGATGATGGTAGGTATAGCGCTACTAGGATTGGTACAGTTACTTTCCAGAGATAGTCAAGTAAACCATTCTTATTATAATATTTCATGCATGTACCAGGCTTGAAAAATAATTTAGTTTTAGTTGTTATGTTGGAGGATAGAGGGTATGATGTGTTTTTCAGTGAAGGGAAAGGATTCCTTCGTCACAAAGTCACAGGATAGGTTAAGAAGATTGGGGTTCATGTGAAGAATCTCTATAAAATTTATGTAGATGGTTGTGCATCATTGATGAGTAAAGTAGACATAGTGGTGAGCTGGGATGAGGGTGAGTTATGGCACAGGAGATTGGGCCATCTACACCACAGTGATTTGAAGGTCACACAACAGATTTCTATGGGGCTTCCAAAGGGTACTCTTGCATAGATAGACATATTCAAGGGATGTACCATGGGGGAGTATACAAAGGCCACATTTCATGAGAAGGAGAACCAAGCAGGGGAAATCCTTGAGAGAGTTCACTTAGATGTGTGTGGACCATTCTCTATAGCTTCTACAACAAAGCATAGGTATTATATGATTTTTGTTGATGATTTTTCTAGAAAGTGTTAGATCTACTTCATGCATAATAAGGATGAGACATTCTCAAAATTTTGTGAGTTCAAAGCACTGGTTGAGAAAGATACAGGGAAGCAGGTGAAGGCTGTAAGGATAGACAATGGTGGTGATTACATCTCCAATGAATTAAAGAAATGTTGTGCCAAAGAAGGAATTCAGAGAGAGTTGATTGCACCTCATAACCCACAACAAAATGGGGTTGCATAAAGAAATAACAGAACAATTGTGGGTGTGGCACGAGCTATGTTACATGATCAGGGCTTTTCGTTGCATCTATGGGTAGAGGCATGCAACACAGTGGTATTTGTGCAAAACCATAGTCCTCATCGGATACTTGTCATGAGTACACCGGAGGAGGCTTTTTCTGGTAAAAAACCTGATGTTTCATATTTTAAAATTTTTGGCTCATCTTTCTATTTCCATGTGACCAAAGATTCCAGAAAGAAGCTAAAACCAATAGCAGAGATTGGGATATTTGTGGGGTACATTGATACTCTCCACAGCTATCGAGTGTATTTGCAGAATAACAAGATGACAGTTGTTAGACAGGATGTGAAATTTGATAAGGAGAAAGGCATGCAATTGCCCCTTAAGAGGGAGCTTGATTTTAATGCAAATGAGGAACTGTTGGCTCCAAAGGATGAACCTCAATATGTGGAGCAACCAAATGAGGAGGATCATGGAGTGGCAAAAACCACTCTTGCAGAGCCATCCACCAGACATGGTAGGAGGTGCACCACAGAGCCTGACAAATTGAGACGATGTGACAGATCACGTACGCTCACCTACATCACAGTGTAGATAGAGACAGTCACCAGACATGTATACTGGATACCTGGCTCTTATGAGAAAATGTATTGTGACATAACCATTCTCTTTTGAGGAAGCAGTGCAACAACCAACTTGGGTTGATGCCATGGTTGAAGAGTATGACTCCATCGTCAGGAACAATGCATGGGAAGTTGTCCCAAGATCAGTCAGGAAGTTAGTGTTTGGATCTAGATGGATCTATAAGGTGAAGTAGGTAGCATATGAGAGTGTGGAGAAGTACAAGGCTAGATTCACAGGTTGAAGGAATTGACTATGAGGAGACTTTTTCACCAGTTGCATGGTACTCATCGATTAGATCTATCCTTGCACTCTTAGCGCAGATGGGTGGGCAGATACATCAGATGGATGTGAAGACTACATTTCTCAATGGAGTTATTGAGGAAGAAGTGTACATTGAGCAGCAAGAATGTTTTGAGACCTTTGACAGGGAGTCGGATGTGTGTAGACTCAAGATAGCATTGTATGGGTTGAATCAATCACCTCATGCTTGGTATACTAGGATTGAAAGCTATTTCACAAGGTTAGGCTTCACGAAGAGTGAAGCGGATGTAAACATGTACCAGATTGTGGTTGACGGTATGCTTCTAATTATTGTACTTTATGTAGATGATCTCATTCTGATAGGTAATGAGTAGCTCATAACTTCTTGCTAAGAGGATTTTGCAAGGGATTTGAGATGAAGGACATGGGGCTTCTTCACTATTTCCTTCGTTTGGATATATGGCAGTAGGAGGGGGAGCTATTTGTTTCTCAAGGCAAGTATTCCAAAGAGATTTTGAGGAAGTTCCACATGGAGAGCTGTAAACCCATGGAGACACCTCTTGCAGGAAACTGGAGGAAGGAGGATGCTACTTCAGGTGAGGTAGTGGACGCTATTGTTTATTGGCATCTTGTGGGTTCACTCATGTAATTGGTGAACACATGACCAAACATATGCTACAAAGTTAACCAGCTTAGTCAAGCTATGGTTAAGCCGACCAAGCTCTTTTGGAAGGTAGGGAAGCATGTCTTGATCTATCTCAAGGGCGCTGCAGAGTATGTATTATGGTACAGACAGACAGAGGGAGTGAAGCTTCAAGGCTTCACCGATGTAGATTGGGTAGGCAGTCCATCAGACAGGAAGAGCACATCAGGAGGTATCTTCAGCATATGATCGACACCAGTTTGTTGGTATAGTAGGAAGAAAAGATCAGTTGCACTCAGCTCAGCCAAGGCAGAGTACATGGCAGCTAGTTAGGCAGCATGTGAGACCATCTAGATGATGAATATACTTGTTGGTTTGTTTGGTCATCAGGTGGATCTGACAGTGATACATTGTGATAACCAAAGTTGCATAAAACTCTCATTTAATCCAGTATTCCATGCCAGGTCCAAGCATATTGACATCTGGTACCACCATATCAAATATTGTGTTCAAAGACGCATTATGTTACTCCAGTACATTCCCATGAAGGATTTGGATGAAAATATTCTGACGAAGGCGCTCGCCAAGAGAAAATTCAAATACCACAGAGGTAGGAGCAGGGTAGCTGATAATCCCTTTTTTGTTGAGAGGGAGTGTTGAAAAGTCAACAAGAAATGTGTGTCGTGTCTAATTTAATTTTCCCTTAATTAAATTGGACAATAAATTGTAATCTTATTTCATAATCACTTGTAATAGTTAACTGAGTGTGATAGACTCAGTTAGCTCATGAAATTTGAGTTGAGGGTGGTTGGTGAGGCATGTAGAGTGATTATATTTGTTTTAGAGTCCGTGTTGTAGTTAGTGTATTAGTTTAATGCATGAGAAATCAGTTAACTCAATTAAGTGAGTTAAAGTCAGTCTAACTAGTTGTAACTGATTGTTGAACTAGTGAGAGGTCAAGTGAATTAAATCAGATTTAATTCACATGTAGTGATTTGTCAAGTGACTCATGATTTACTATTAATAGCTACATGCATGTTAGTTCTTATGAAGACCCAGTTGAGACAGAGGTTAAAGGTATTTTATCTATCAGCGGTATTATTAGTAAATTTTCGGCGCGCAATTAGACAACCATAGGATTACCCATGATGTATTGCATAGTTTTGGAAGGTTGAATTTCCTAATTAATAGGGAGCAATTGTTATTAGAATTGTGCAAGCAAGGCAGGCTGAGCAGAGACAGGAAATTGGCTAAGTGTTAGTCGATTTTGTCCGATCAGTGTGAGACAGTTGGTAGAGTGAAACAAACTCTTGTGAGAAGAGTGCATTGTATTGTTTCATGATTCCTTGGTTGATTATGAAATAAAGATAGAGGGGTACTTTTGAGCAGCAAGCTTTCCCTAGGAAAAATATCTTTGTTGTGTGATTGATTTTCTTCTTTCTCTTATTTGGTGTGATTTTGCGATCGTGTTTATTGTCCACAAATATTGTAGAAGGATTCAGTATCTTGTTTTTGTATATTACATGATCGGACTGAATCCATTGGTGTAATTTCTACAAAGAAGATTCTTTCACAGGATTCTTGTGTCAATTTGTTGGTGAAGTGCATCTCTCACTGTTTATGTGTTTACTTTCCTTGTTTTCCATGCTTATGTATTCATAATCTAAATTATTCAACAAGAAAATTGAAAAAAAAAAAACTTCTTAAACACACTCTGTTTCCGGCTTTGAATAATTTTAATGTTTTCATCTGATATTAAGTAAAATAATTATTAATTTCTCTTTACTTGATAGAAACTCTTTCACCTGTTCTCATATACTTCATTTAAATTTACAAAATCCAGTTAGTTTGGCTACCTTGCCCTGTTAAATCTATTTATAAAAGTTGAAACATATCCAAGTTTAAGTCATAGACTCCATAGCCCAATGGTAATTTAGGCATTTAATCAACCAAACAATCTCAATCAATCAAACAAACGTTGGACATTCATAACTAGCCTAATATCTCAAATAAAAACAAAGCTAAATCTGACAGAGAGATCCCTCTCTGAAGCTGGCAGGGATAGATCCCAACTTCTAAAGTGGTTTTGTGGTTACCTTTGTAATTTCTCTTACAACCTCGAAAATTATAGAGTGATAACACCTAGTTAAGAGGGAGTGTTGAAAAGTGTAACTAGGTTTGGTCTTCATAATGTATAATTTAATCATGACTTTATGTATTTGATGAAAAGAGAAAAAGAAATTTTATTATTATTATTTTGAAGCATGGTTTTGATGCTCAATGCCACTTAATTTATAGCTCAAACACCCATTGTGTGTTTCTAGGATTTTTCATAAAATCTAGGAGTCAATTGAGTCATTACAATATGTAAGACTCCTTTGGGCATCTTGTATTATGTAAAAGAATTTTATTTGAGTCATAAAAGACACTCCAAGATAAGTCAACCTAGCTGCAACACGACGGCCTACATGAAAGATCAATTCAGCCTCATGGAGGCAATGCATACCCTTGGAAAGCCAATTTATAATAGGAATTTCACCTCATTTGAAGCAAAAATCCAAGACATACAAATAATCAAGAGAAGAAATTCAATTATAAAAATAGGAAAACCTAAGGCAAGTGAAGTTCAAGGAGGAAGCTAGAGTCAAATTTTTTGGTTCTCTCTCTCTCACGTGTAATGAAATTATGAAGTTTTTGGGATCAAAGTTTTTGGAGAAGATGTTGGGGTTGAAGTTGTTGGAAAATTTGATGGGGTCAAAGTTGTTGGGATCGAAGTTACTGGAGAAGTTGATGGGGTCGAAGTTGCTAAAAAAGTTGTTGGGATCGAAGTTGTTAGAAAAGTTGTTGGGATATAATTTGTTGAGAAGTTGCTAGAGTTGAAATCGTCTGAAAAGTTGTTGGGATCGAAGTTGTTGGAGAAGTTACTAGGGTTGAAGTTACTGAAAAAGTTGTTGGGATCGAAGTTGCTAGAGAAGTTGTTGAAAGGTCAAAGTTTGTTGTTGTAAGAGGAAATCTCATCAAGAAGGAAGGTTGACTTTGTCTTGGAGGGTTCTTTGTCAAGGGTCTTAGGTCTTGGAATTCATCGTCTAAACATTCTATAAGAAGAGAAGAATTTTTGTGGGTTTTCCTCTCAAGAGGAGAGGTTTTGACCCTGGCTTACAACCTACATTTTGTGTCATCTTGTCTCATTGATCTTCTTTGTTTTATAGTTGTTTGATGATAAAGAACACAATAATAATCGAGTGAAAGAAGAAGCTAATCAAGTGAAGTAAAAGAAATTGACAAGAAGTTATCAAAGTAAGAGAAATCGCCTAATCTCGCTGAGCACGCGCCTCCCTGCGCGTTCCCCTGACCTAGCAGCCGACTGCTGGTCTTTTCTTTGTAGCGTGAGGCCTCTGGCCTCTGGCCTTCCATGGCCTCTCTGAACCCTGCCACGGAGGGCCCTGTTGATCAGCCCGATGCAGATGCGTGTTTCCAGTCCGCTGCAAATGCGTTTTTCGCTTTAGTCAAATCTCTTCAGCCTCAGAGAACTCGTCCTGCGCTGTCCAAGTTTGTCAAGAAACTGGATGGGTTGCAAGAGGTTGACCTTCCTCCTACGTTACCACGAATGGCTGCTCTCTCTTTAGCTGAGCGGGGGCTCATCGGTCAGTTCACAGGCCTATGGCCTTCCCCGAAAACTGTTCAACGATGGATCGAAAGAAACTGGGCAGACAAAGTTAATGGTAAAATCTCCATTCATTTCTGTGGAAAAGGTTATTACACTTTCCACTTTGAGTCTAGAGCAGACAAGGACCAAATCTTCAAAAATGGGCCGTACTTCATGGACTCTCGTGGTCTATACCTGAACAAATGGACTCCAGATTTCGATCCTGAGCTGGATGTCCCTAATGTTGTTCCGGTCTGGGTTCGTCTTCCGCATCTCCCGCTCCACTGCTGGGGAGATGACTCTGTTCGAGCCATCGGCAATGTTGTTGGAAAATACATTGATCGGTCTGAGCCCAAGGATAATATGCAGGCATGTGCGCGGATATGCGTTGAAGTTGATCTCGGCAAGGGTCTTCCAGAAGCAATCAAACTAAAAGTGGACGATTGGACGCATATTCAGCAACTGGACTACGAACAAATTCCTTTCAAATGCAAGGTATGTCACGAATATGGCCATTTTGCCAATCGCTGCTCTAAAATTGTTAATGTTGAACCTGCTCAATCAGAAGAACAATGGGAAACTCTAAAGAAAAAGAAGACTGCCTCTGGCTTGAAAGAAAACTTTGAAGAGGCTCCTCCCAAAACTGCCCCTCCCAAGCCTAATCCCCCTTCAGCTCCGCCCAAAGCCTCCTCCTCAGTTGTCCCTTCTCCCTCCTCTCCTCTTGGTCCACCCATCTTCCCCACCTCGGGGCCATCCACTGGTTCTCCCCTGATCTCTTCAAATCCCTTTGGCGCCCTCTCTCTCCCTGATAATGACCCCCTGACCCCCTTGAAAATGACCCCCCCCATCCTTTTTTCTCTTTCTCAATCCTCCCCCTCCCATTCCCTCGATCCCCCCCCACCCCGAGCTACTAGAAGCTCCTCGAAAGAGCATGGAATCAATCAAGAATCTCAAAAAAAAGGACCTGGCAGGAAATCAAGTAAACAACAAAGGAACGAAAATGCTCAAAAAGACATCGCCATGGGAACTCAAAATCCCATAGAAACGTATATATTGGGGCAAAATAGCAAAGAAACAACACATAAGGAGCAAGGGGGACGAGCATCCCTTCGAAACCCAAATACTCAATGATGAAAGTTATATCATGGAACTATAGGGAACTAGGGCACCCCTCAAAAATTACTGCCCTGAAAGATCTCACAGCTCATGAGAAGCCAGGAATTGTAATGATTCAGGAAACAAAGCAAAGATTGCAAGAGATGACAAGAATTATAGAACAGCTCAGGCATTATGAGGGACAAATAGGTGAAGCAAGAGGAGCTTCTAGCGGTATCACCACAATGTGGAACAAAAATACTTGGAAATGCACATCCAAAACTATCAATCCATATTGGATCAAAGTCACACTAGAAAAACAAGCAGAGGATAAGCAAATAGTCATTTACAACATTCACTAATGCCACCCATCTTGCCCTTATCCCTAAAGAAAATCAACCTTTGAATTTCTCACGTTTTCGCCCAATATCCTTGTGTAACTCATCATATAAAATTTTGACAAAAATCTTGGCTACTCGCCTAAAACCTATCCTCCCCACTCTCATATCTGAAAATCAAGTGGGTTTTTTGGCCAATAGGCAAATTTCGGACTCCATCCTTCTTGTCCAAGAGGCCATTCACTCCAGTCAAACCCGAAATGAGAAAGGCTTCATCTTAAAGTTAGACTTAGCCAATGCCTTTGACCGTGTCAGACATTCCTTCCTGTTTGTTGTGCTTGAAAAAATGGGATTTGCCACATCCTTTATTAGCCTTATCAAAGCCTGCATTACAAGACCTTGGATTTCCCCTCTTCTAAATGGTAGACCTGGACCTTCCTTCCAATCCTCTCGAGGCCTTAGACAAGGTTTCCCTCTCTCACCTTATCTCTTTATATTAATGGCTGAATCTTTTAGTAGAGCCCTGGATTACAATCGTCGCATGGGCCTCATCACCGGGATCAAATTTGACAATGGAGTCAAAAACATCAATCACTCTCAGTTTGCCGACGATACTCTTCTAATGGGGGGAGCTTCAAACATCATAGCCCGTCGTTTTAAAACCCTCCTAGAAAAATACATGAACTACTCTGGAGGTCTGATAAATTATCTTAAGAGCTGTATTTATGGGTGGAACACTTCGGCACAAGTTCTCCATAGGATTGCTCGTACTCTTGGGGTTCCTTGTAAGCTGAATTGGGAGCAATTTACTTATTTGGGCATGCTTGTAAGTGCCGGCAACTTGAAAGCTACAGCTTGGGAAGTTATTATTGACAAAATGAAAAGGAAGATACAGTATTGGGGCACTTCTTGGCTTAACCCTGCAGGGCGCATAATTCTTCTGAAAGCAGGCCTCTCCTCCCTGCCCTTGTACTGTTTTACACTTTTACAAGCCCCCGCTAACTTTCATTTTAAAATGGATGCTCTCCTTCGTCATTTTCTTTGGCAAGGAGGGAGAAATGAAAAAAAAAATACAACTTGGTAAGCTGGAAGCAGGTCACTCAATCGTGTGAGAATGGAGGGCTGGGAATCAGATCATCTAAATTCCTAAACCTCGCCTTTGCTGGCAAGCTGGTTTGGAGACTCATAACTGGAAGGAATGCTTGGTGGAAAACTGTTCTTGAAAAAAAATACCTCAGTCACCCAAGGCACCAGCTTTTGGATCATGAGCTCCCCAACAGAGCATGCTCTAAACTCTAGAGGATGTGTAAGAAAGCTATACCTTTTCTTGACCAAAACACTTCCAAAGTGCCCAAAGGAGGCAGCTACATAAGAATTGGAGAAGAAAAAATAATGGGGCAACAGCCCATAAGCCAACGGCCTGGTACTCAGCAGATTCTAGCTCTTTTTAGCAGTGCAGGTATTCAAACTCTGGCCCAGATCTCTTAATGGGAAGCCCACTCCCATACCTGGAAAGGTTGGAGTTTCCCTCATATACCAGCAGATGCAAAAATCAGTTTCAACAACCTGAAAACTTATCTTCATGGTATAGCGCCCTCCAAACGCTACCTTGCTGATGAATTTCGATGGGATCCTTCAGGCACTATCTACACTATTAAGGCTGCTTATCATCAGATCTGCATCAACGAGTATCCCATGGCAATATGGGCACATTGGAGACTTGTTTGGAAGGCAGAAACTCTCCCAAAAATCAAATTCTTCTTATGGATCCTCTTAAGAGGGAAAGTCCTCACAGCTGAGAACCTCAGAAAGCGAGGAATAATTGGACCATCTCGCTGTCCAAACTGCCAAAATGAGGAAGAGACAATCCAGCATCTATTTATAGATTTCTCATTTGCATCAGCCTGCTGGAAGGAAGCCTTTCGGAGTCACAATCCCCCCTGGGTGCCTGGCACTAGTATATTTGAAGTGTTGCACATATGGAAAAAGAGCTACCCGTGGGGAAGAAAAGAAAACAATACAACTCGAAGGGTCTGGAATTCCTTGCCCTGTACACTTCTCTGGAACATCTGGCTAGCAAGAAATTGAATGATCTTCAAAGGCACAAAAACTAATGTTAGAAAGCTCTACAACAAAGCTTGGAATCTCAACTTGGAAACTCTATCCACAAAATGTCATGGGAATCTGAAGGTGTTGGACCTAACAGTTGATGAAAGGAATTACATAGGGCATATTCTGGACAGAAGCAGCATAGAAAAAAAAAGATGTGATCCCAATAGCAGATACAGCCCCAGATGTAGCTGGAAAATCAGGATGAAAGATGAAGAATTTGCTCGGTGGCTCAGGAACAACAATACTCATTATCTTTTTTTCGATGGAGCCTCCAAATCCAACCCAGGAATGGCTGGGGCTGGAGGTCTTATTTGCAACGGTAATGGGGATGTGTTAACTGAATATGAATGGGGTCTGGGCTATGCTTCAAACAATAGGGCTGAAGCTTTCGCCCTCCTTCAAGGTTTGCTCCAGCTTCAGAAACTTGGTATATCCAAGGCTATTATAATTGGAGACTCTGCCATTATCATTGGTCTGATGATAAGCAACAGAAAAGCCAAAATCTGAGTCTGCAGCAAATTATTGAGCGATGCCATTCTCTGGACCAGCAAATGAAAGGCAATATTTATTACCATGTCCTTCGATCTCTTAAAAAAACTGCAGATAAATTGGCAAATAAAGCCTGCTCACACTCTGTTGGTAACCTTCGGTGCAATGGCACTGACCATTACTTCTTCTTGCCATGATCAGGCTATATCCTCTTTGTAGATCCACCCCACCACAGATCACTGTTCGTGGTTTCCGAAGCTCTTTGCCTTGCCTCTCTGCGAAGAATCAAATCTCTGCCTCCTTTCCAATGGCATTGGCCACCACAGATTTAACCTCTTCAGCACCAAACTCTGACTCTCTCTGGATCGCCCTTTCAAATCCCTCAAAGCTCTGCATTCTCAGCGGTTCCAACATTTCGTGCTCACTCGATTGTTCTCCTACTCCTGTTGCCCTCTTCCTATCTCCAGCCTATCGGTCTCAGGCGCATATTGGACATGGCTCTACGAACACAGCATCTCTGCTCGCCCAGACAGAGTATCTCTCTCCCAATTTTAGTCCTCTTGCAACCTTGTATTCATCCGAGTCTGCTTCACAGGAGGTTTTGATGATAAGTCAAAGCACATCAAATAAAAATCTATTTGAACTGGATGAACGGCGTTACTTCTACCTCAGTGGGCGGAAAACACGACACATCTGCAAAAATTAAAAATGAAGTGCAAAACCTGCTTTATTTTATTACAGTTTGTCAGAGTTTATACAGCATCCCACTTTTTCACAGCGACAGAAGCCAGTTGTAATGCTGATTCTAACATCAACTGCATCTGTTGTTGGTTCTTCATATTCCAGCATCATTCTGTAAAACTGGAGATCTGTCTCCCTCCTTTTTTCTTTTGAATATAAGCCAGCAACCGATCTTGTGACAAAAAAAGAGAAATCGCCTAATCTAGCCGCCCCTAGATTTCTCAACAAGAAGCACCCCAATAATTTCAATAGAGAAGATGGATTCAAATCAAGAGAATCCTGGAAGCCTGTTATCACAATAAATTTGTTTTTCTTCTTTCGATCTTAATTTTTTTATCTAATTTATTTTATCTAGTTTGTTCTCCCCTTATTTAATCTTTACTTTGGTCAAATCCCTTACATGTTTTGATTCAACTCTATAAGATATTTTATTTTTATTATTTTTTATTTATTAATTTATTTTATATTTAATTGTTAATAAACATTATTTGTCATTAATAATTATTTATTTCCTCCTTTGAAATTTTCCTCCCCTTTCAATTATTTATTTATTTAATTTATTAATATTTATTTTTAAAAATTAAAATTTCTTTCTTCCCCTTTTAATTCCTTATTTATTTAAATTATTGATATTATTTTCATTATTAATTTGAATTTCATTAGTTTTATTTAAAATTTATTTTATTTTTAATAATTTTAATCATAAGTTTCGTTATTAGTTGGTTGATTTTAATCAAATATATTTTCTTTATCCCTTTGTCTTGGTTCTTATCAACTTTGTTGAATTTACCTTAATTATTTAAATTTTTATATATTTTAATTTAAAAAAATCATGTTAACTATTATTAATAGTTAATTATTTCCTTCATTGATTTTTCAATGCTAGATAGTAGCTAGTACTGGCTTAGTTTAAATATACCTAAATTAAAGTAAAAAAATAAAATTGGTCGATCAATTAGTCAAAGAATTCATGAACATGTGGCTGACCTTAAGCATAATAGATCACGCTCCTCTTCCCTAGAAGAGCATGCTGAGAAGACAAATCATCATTTGCATTGAAGATGTTGAGGTTATTGCGAGGATTGACCATTTCTACCACCGCAAGTTGAGAGAAGCGAAATCGAAAAGAAGCTAGTTAACCTCAATAGGGATGATGGGTGGATTGTTAGCCGATGCTGGATTCCTGCCCTTCATTCCTGATTTATTTATTTATTTATTAAAATTTTAGTTTTTATTTTTTTAATTATTTATTTATTTATTAAAATTTTAGTTTTTATTTTTTTAATTAATTAATTAATTAATTATTAATTATTATTATTATTATTTATTTATTTATTTTTGCTAACTTTGTAAATATTTCCAATAAGTTAAAAAATAATTACCTATCAAATAAGATAACTATTTTGATGAGATTTGAAATACATAACATATAATTATTAAAAATAGAATAAATATATAAAATTCAAACTATAAATATTATTTATTTATTTATTTATTTATTTTCTAACATATAATTTATTTGATAAAAATAAATAAATAGAAATAAAATAAAAACAAATAAAATAATTATTATTTTAAAAATAAAAAATAAATATAAAGAGTAAACATTTAATTTTTTCTTCAAAATATATTAAATAATTATCATTTTTATTAAAAATCAATATAAATACATAAAATTCAAATTATAAACATTAAACATTTAATTTATTCCTTAAAAAATAAATAAATTATTATTATATTGATTTTATTTCCTAATTTAGTCAAACTAGCCGTTATTTTACAAACGGCTAGTTGGAGCATTATTGTCTATTTAAATGGGTTACCTGATCAGATTTTTCATCTTGTCCTAATGATGAACCACACTGGGTGGTTCGAAAAGCGTCGACCAAATTTACTTTAATGTTATTTTCATAGAAAGATTTTAATTACAATACTATTTTTTGTAATGTTTTAAAGTTTCAATGAATGATGGTGTATGAACATGCTTTGTATGACCATGCGGAGTTATTTTCTCTAAAAAGTAAAAAGATGAAAAAAGATAAGTTTTTTAAATTTTATTTTATTTTATTTTAAATTTGATTTATTAAAATAATTATAAGATTTTCATAAAAACATTTTTTTTTTTTTTTCTGAATTGGACTAATTCTATTAAGTAAAAATATGGTACAATCTGAAGATACAATCATGAGAGACAAAAACCGGCAACCGGAAATGATAGGACTATCAACCTCGGTTCCGGAGAAAGAGAGAAGCGGTCAAGGAGCTACAACCAACGACATAAGCTAAAAGAATGACCTCTACCCAGAATGGGCAGAAGTCTCAATACGAAGCTTTTTTCCTTTTCTTTTTTTAACTTCGACCCAACCATCCTGGGGCGAATGAGTAACAACAACCTGAAGATTGGGGGTCTCCATGGAGGGGCCCTCCTTGTCTGATTCAGAGGAGGAGGTCAAATGGATGCGTTTTTGAGCGATGGCTGCATCAGAGGAACGCGTCGGGCCATCGGTGGAGGGGACCCCAGATTGAGGGGTGAGATCCAGATCAGCATCGCTGGCTTCATCTTCGGAGATGGAGGAATCAGAGTCCACAACTGGAGGTGGAGAGCAGGGAGCCCATCGTTTGGATCTGGGCTTGGAGAGGTGATCATTTTTCTTTTTTGCCGGGAGAGAAGGGCAGGAGGACCGCAGATGCCCTGTTAAATGGCAATGGCGGCAGCGGAAGGCAGTGTTTTCGTAATCCAATGTCTGGGTCCAAACAAAGTCGTTTATCTTGATATTGATTTGCTCTGGTAGTCCCTTGCTTAAATCTAACTCCACGCATATTCTGGCATATGTGTAGAGTCCATTGATTTCTCGCCTATAATCACCTATTATGAAACTGCCCAGGGTGTTGCCTATAGATTTGTAGACTGCAACATGCCATAAGTGGACAGGTAGGTTTGGAAGCCTGATCCATACTGGTGTCGTGGTAATGACCGCAGTTACAGGATCAAAATCTGGGAACCAAGGAGTTAAGAAAAGCCCTGCAGTACCCATGAACCAAGGGCCTTCTTCTAAAGCTTTTTCATAATGCTTACTGTCATTAAATAGAACAATGAAGTATCCTTTAGAGCAGAAACTGACCTTACATTGATGGGTCCAGTTTGCATGAATCCAAGCATAAAGGTCCTGAGATCGCGGCCTCAATCCGTTGAATCTGCAGATGATGGCTCTGTCTGCAAAATCTTGAAGAAGATTTGCAAGATCTGGATAAGTGATTTCGACAGTGGGAACATCCTCTGTCTTGTCAACCAAAAATGGCTTATGCTTGGAGGCTTCCGGGGGTTTAGGAATCTCTGAGTGAACATCATCTTTGTAAGAGAAATGAGGAGCAGAGGACGTCTGTCCCCCTGCCCCCCCTCTCAACCGGAGGATTAACACTAAGGAGCTGTTTCTGTTAATGCTGTAAGAAGAAATGGGAAGAAGGTCTTCAAGTTGTTTACCTTGAAAGAGAAGTCTCTGAAGGCCTGAAGGGATCCCAGTTCGCCTTTCTAGATCCAGTTTAAGATCAAGCACCAAATCTGAAGAACTGACCCATTGCAGAATGGTTTTGCCTGTAGGTTGAGAAATTTGAATCTGAAAAAAATCCGAGAGGTGCCTAGATCCAATGCCAAGACCTGTCGTGCTTCCAAGAGCCAATCTGCCATGGCCCAAGGGGACCCCAGTCCGCAGGCCTCGATTGTGCTTCAGCTTCTGCATTAGATCACTGTAGGGTTGAGAAAACAGAGCCTCCAACGAAAACGCTTTAGCGAAAGCATCTTGCTGAAGCCCTTTTATGGCGTGAGTCCTGTTTTCCAACGCAAGGCAGCCCGGGCTTGAGGGAACCCCGAGCCATTCCACCTGGGCAGAGGCTACAGCTTTCAGGAGGGGAGAGACCCGCATCCAAAAAGGCGTAGCAATAGAGAGACCGCATGGAATTGCAGCAATGCCATTCGCAGAGCGATAAGGAGAAGCCAAGTAGTCTACACCTGCATCTTTATTGTACAGGGTCAAAGCGAATGGCATGAGAGCATCCGCGGCTGGGAGCTGCCAAAGATGAGTTGGAGGAAGGCTGTTCGAATGTATCCACATCGCAAGAGGGAAAAGCCATCCGCAGTACCACACTCTGCTTCCAACAGGGGGCGAAAGGCTTTGACTCTGCCTCCATCGAATCTGGAACGAAAGGGGTTCGGCAGCACCTCTGAGAGCCACCCTTAAACCACCTCCACAATCAACCATCAAGGAGAAAACCGGACCAGGAAAAGACAACAGAGAAGAGCCGTTGGTAAGGGGAGGGAACGGCGGCGCTTCTGCCCCTGCCTTCACCACGCAAAACTTCAGATCTCCGCCCTGCAGTGGGATATCCACCATCCTCAGCAGCGCTGGGCAGTCATGGCAGTCTGGTGAGGGCTTGGATCGCTCCTGCAAAGCCACATCGAACCAGACGGCGGCTTCACAACTCTGGAACCCTAGTTCAAAGACGAAAACTCCGCTGCGTAGAGCCATCTTTTTTCCACCTCCCCCAAGATTTTCATAAAATTATTAAACTTAAAAAAAATTAATAAAAACAACTAAATTTATTAAATACTAATTTTATACAATATTAATGGATTTTTGTTCAAGCAAATATACTATATCACTTAAATTAGTTTATATGGCGTTTATTATTAGCCTAAGATAAATAATAATCAAAATTATTATAGTATTGGATAATTTTGAGTTCATCAATAAAAAATAGTATTATTAATTTTCATAAATTACAAGATATATATAAATTATATATATATTATCAAATATATTATTTTTTGGAATAAAATTAATAAAAAAAAAATTACAATATAACTTTTAAATAATTAATAAGATTTCCATTTAGGAAAGTCTTTATTACTTGGATTATGGGTTAATTAATATTTTAAAATCTATACCCATTAAGATGTTAGGTCTTAACCTTTCTGTAAAATATCACATATACATATACATAATTTATAATGCAATTTATCTTGGAAGTCAAGACCATTTAAACTAAGAATACATGTAGGTTAACATTTATATTAATAACTACTATTATTTATGACATTGCTAGTCATCGCTTTCTTCAGTAATGTTTCTTTCATTAGTATTAATATATAGCTTCATGGTTAAGTTTATCAAATCATTTATTTGAAGAACATCGTGATAGACTGACCATAATTGCAGTATCGTACCATCTTCATTACAATGATGTAGTTGGAGTATGATCACTGCAATGGATACGTCAAATATGATTGGACAGGATTTGACGATCAATGTGCAATGTGTTGTAACTCCTAGAGACAGCCTAGAGTTGCTATAGACCAGTGCCTAGGACATCTTATAATGTATGGAGAGCAGAGGACGCATAACAACGTTTAACGTTTAAACAAGACAGGGCTCTCATACTACTTCTTTACAAACAGAGAATAATATTTGAGTGGAACCAAAACTTTCGACAATTTGATGCTTAAAGAGTAATAATGGATGAATGTAATATTAAACTCAAACACTGCTGTATCAGACAACTTTAAGACAGTTCACAGTAAACAGGGCTAGATTCATGGTATGTGGCAGAAAAAGGGGTATATATAAAGGTGACTACTGAGCTACATAGAATGAAGGAGATATTAACTGTTATGAAGACGACACCAAGAAGATTTTCCCCAGCATATGATGGGCTTATATGACTAAGAATCCATACATGCTGGAAACTTTCGTCAATAGCACTTCGTAACCGCCAATATAGTAGAAATGTGTATGAATTGGAGATGAAACATTGTATTACACCTGAGCCATATTTAAAGTACCTGCAGCTATGATATAAGTACCGAGAGATAAATCAAACAAAAACAATGGGACACTCAGATTCCAATATAATACCGTACAGGATAAAATGATACTGAACAACGATGAACAGAAAACAAGAGAGAATTATACAATCTATCATATACCAAGGCCCAATCCCTATTAAAGTATAACTCCTTACTGAAGCCCAACGGGCTCTTCAGCATTAGCATTTGAGTCTTCATGTACATAAAATCCTTGTCAGCCAATTTCTTCAAAACAATTGAACCTTTCTTCTTTGATCTGCATTATATAGGATTTCTCCTGAACAATGAGACATATTTCTGGGAAATATTTTCGCATGGGCAAATTTGTTCGATAGCTATTTACAATGAAGAAATTTCATGATGTAAATCAAGCTTCCCATCATAAAATAAAGCCAAAGCATTTTCAAATGTATAAATTAAACCAATGTTTGATGTAAAAAGTAAAATGCAAGAGTGGGGGGAAAACAACCCACTCGGAACTTTGAAATAAATAAAAAAATGAACATGAAATAGGCCGTTAAGACCATATCATGAGTTAACAGAAAAGTCACAGGCGTGGCTGAGTGGAAGCCGTTGCAGATTCGGGTGGAGGCACGTTTGCGGAGGAACTAGTATGCTGACTCATAAACTGTGTCAATCTCTGCTGACTCTCGGAAGTTGGTTCGGGCATCGCTGAGAGCTTCTCTACCTTGATAAAAGCTTCGCCGAGAGCGTGAATACCTGCCTTAGTAGGGAGCCGGTGTCTGATCATGTAAAGGAGATTAAACTCCTTTTTGAAGACTGTAACAATTGTACTGGCTTTGATCTGGGTCGCAGATACCATATTGCAAGTCATAGAGGGGTTCAAAACCAGGGGGTTCCTAGACTCATGAACCTGGGGAGTTTCTGGCTCGTTCTTCTTGGGCGTTCCCCTTCCCATGGCTGGCATTTTAAGAATTCGAAAAAGAGAAAGGAAACAGAGGAAATCAGAGGATGGAATACCTGGACAGAGGGTAACACTGTTCGGGAAAGCGACGCGGGGAACTTTGACAGTGATTGGGGTAGACCATGCGCTCTTCCCTACTTGGTATCTGTCGTAGGAAGTAACCTGTGTCTTTTTACTGGAGAGAAATACGGGAGTTTGTTACTATCAGAGCAGGTTGTTCGAGTTAAAAGGCGGATGAGTGGGATGACAGAAGGCAAGTGTCGTAAGGACATTGACAATGAGACACGTGGCGCGTGGGGATTGGGGATGTCAAGGTGTAGGTGCGCGCCTCGTGTCGGGTTTAAGGCTGGTACGGGTCTCAGTACCAGCTGATCTAATGAACTTTACCTTACCTTTTATCCACATATGCTGTCCAATTCTTACTCCGCGTGATTTCCCACGCCGAACTAACACATGGCTTTCCCCGCTGTGCGGGTCCACCTTTGCTCCGCCACGTAACCACATCCCGCGGCCTGTTCTTAGTATCCCCTTCCCGTGATAAGTCTTCCCCATGCCACGTGTCACCAGTCCGTGAGGGTGTGGGTCTCATCCTTTTCCCGCTGTTCGACCCCCTCGGACTTTCCCCACGTGCTTTATTACGTGACAACGGCTCTTTTATAATACATCAGTCCTGTGGTTAGCGCCGCGTCCCCTTTAACCTTTATACTTCCTGTTTACTTATGGTTTTGCGCTTCACCTTTTGCGTTGTTTGCGCATTGGCTCTAATACATGCGCATTTCACTACCTTGTCTCTTTTCGACCCATTTTATTAGAATATTTGCCATTTGATATAAAACCTTAATGCGCAGCTTGTCCATCCTTTTGTACTCCCATGGCATAATGCTAAAGATTGAACAACATTGGCTCCACCTGGGGACGGCACGTTTGTCCCTGAACGTGTCGAGAACTACGCAGACCGCCTGTATATCTTCTTTGAACACCACTTTTCCAGCTCTTGAGGGTTCTCCCTGGGCAGATCATCATGACTCATGCATAACTAGGTAAGAAAAACGAAAAACAGCAGCTAATGTACAATATAATACAATCAGGCTTTGGCAGCCTGCTTCATAATTGAAAATACGGTTTGAGGAACTGCCCATTTACAAGGGCGTCCAACAGATCTCCTTGCAAATTCTCCAGCTTAAAGGTATTATTTCCTCCCTGCTCTGTAATTTTGAAGGGGCCGAACCAAAGGGGGTCAAATTTACCATGCTTACCCTTATCGGCCCTTCGTACATCCCACCTGAGAACTAAGTCTCCCACCTGTAGCTTTCTATCCTTAGTATGCTGGTCAAACAACTCTTTCATCCTTTCCTGGTACTCCACCAGCCGCTGGTTTACCTGATTACGCGTTTCTTCGAGTTCTACCAGCTGATTGATTCTTCTGGTCATACCATCCGGTTCTTCCTGAGTCTCCTGCATGAAACGAGCAACAAGTAAAGCTAACTGTATAGGGAATACAGCTGCCCGCCCGTATACTAGCTCATAAGGAGATTTTCCAGTAGCCCTTTTACTGGTTATCCTGTTTGCCCACAGAGAAAACTTCAGTTGGGAATCCCAGTTCCTCTGGTTTTCATTTATTGTCTTCTTTAGAGCTCTGACCAGCGTTTTGTTTGATGATTCAGCCAAACCATTTCCCTGTGGGTAGTAAGCTGTAGAGTGGCCCAGGGTGATGTTATATTGCTGACAAAAATTCACAAATTTAGCAGATTTGAAAGCTTGGGCGTTGTCAGTTACTATTCTAGTAGGACATCCAAACCTGGAGATAATGTTCTCTTCCATGAACTTAATGATCACCGTGTCTATAGCGTTGCGTGAAGGTATGGCCTCCACCCACTTCGTGAAATAATCTGTAGCAGTCAAGATCCATTTGTGCTGCCCACTCGAGGGTGGGTGAATCTCACCTATGAAGTCAATCCCCCATTGTTTGAAAGGTTCATCAACATGCACAAGAATCAAAGGTAGGGCTGCTAACTTTTGCTTCTCGGCAAACTTCTGGCACTTGTCACATGCTCTGACCCAAGCGAAGACATCTCCGAACAATTTAGGCCAGTAAAAACCAGCCTTCAAATTTTCTGAGCTGTGCTCCTCCAGCTATAATGTCCTCCACAAATTCCCTCATGGAATTCGGTTATTATGTTCTCCACTTCACTTTCTACAATGCATAACAGCAGTATGCCTGAAAGATCTCTCCAATACAGCTGACCATTGGCAACTACATACTTCTGTGATTTCAGCCTTAAGGCTCTGTATTTGGACTTATCACAGCTGGGTGGGCGGCTGAGTGTTAGGAGGTACTCAACTGTTTCTTTGTACCAAGGGCTAGTAAGATACTTCATCTGTATTTTCTGAGTAGCCATTTCCACCTCTTGTCTCCCTGTCAGCTCCTCAGACTCTTCATTTGCAATCATGGATAAGTGGATTCCCAAAGCTTGGTGGTTTGATTCCGATAAAATCTTTGCTAGCCCCTGTCCCTTGATTAACTTGGTGGGCCTGATGTCTAGATCGTATTCCTGTATCTTTGCGATCCACCTGCCCCTTCTGCCTTCACTGTCTCCCTGAATGAGGATATCCTTCACTGCTGTTGTGGGTACGAAAGCAGTAATGTGGGACTGCAGAATGTACATGCGAAACGCCTTGAGGGACTTTACCAGGGCGTAAGCCTGCTTCTCCAGTATATTGTATTTTAACTCCGCGTCATGAAGTACTTAACTAAAGAACGCAATGGGTTGCTCATACCCATCTCCATTCTTCTGTAAGAGAACCCCTGCTACCGTGTGAGGTGATGCAAAAGAGAAAATCATAAAAGGTTCAGTGAAATCAGGCTTTGCCAGCATGGGAGCCTCAGCAAACGCGTTCTTTATCCTGGCAAAGGCTTGCCTTGATTCTGGTGCCCATTTCACCTCATTATTCTTCTTTAACATATCTGTTATGTGTCTAACTATTTCAACATAGTTAGGAATACATCTTCTGAGAAAATTAATACGCCCCAAGAATACCTGGACCTCTTTCTTATTCCTGGGGAGGGAGATACCATTTATAGCTTCCACCCTTTTAGGATCAATTTTGACCCCCTCTTTAGTTACTATGTGTCCAAGGATCTTACCCTCTTCTAATGCAAAGAAAGATTTTTGAGGATTTAGGGAAAGTCCATACCTCCTGCATTTCTCGAAAGTCCTCTGCAAATGCTGAATGTGCTCGGCATCATCCTTCGAAAAGATTGTTATATCATCTAGGTACGCCACCAGAAACTTGTCATGTTCTCCAACAAAGGTTATGTCCATAGCTCTCTGAAACATGGCTCCTGCATTAATTAGCCCGAATGGCATCCTAGCGTACATAAATGTTCCCCAAGGCGTGGTGAAAGCAGTCTTCTTCTGGTCCTCCGGGAGTACATCCACCTAATTATAGCCCGAGAACCCATCCATCATGGACATTCTAGAGGCCCCTACCACCTTCTGCAGAATGTGGTCCATTTTCGGTAGTGGGTAGTTATCTTTTAGAGACGTCCTGTTCAGGTTTCTGAAATCCACACATAACCTAATTTCGCCATTCTTCTTTCACACTGGGACTAAATTGGCCACCCACTCAAAATATCTTAGTGGTACTATAATTTTTGCCTTCAACAGCTTCTTTATTTCTTGCTCAATCGAGGGTAGCAACAGGGGATTAATCTGCCTGAGTTTTTGCTTATGGGGTTTTGCATCTCCCTTCAGTGGAATCTTATGCTGCATAACACTGACATCAAAGGTTTTCAGGTCTTGTTATGACCCAGCGAACACATCTCTGTAGGTCTGGAATAACTTTTGGTACAGTTGTTTGTATTCATCTGGGACCTTCTTGGACAGTTTCACAATCTTTGGATCCTCTTTAGTACCCAGATTGAGATCTTCGACCTGATCCTCTGCCACCACTTTATTTGGCTGTAAAGGAACATCGTTTTTGTTGAACAAATTCTCCAAAGGTACCATCCCTCTGGGAATAACATTCCCTTTCAGCTGCAGGAATTTATGACCGGCTATCCTCTCTTCTAGCTTATCTTCTGGAATGTCCCCAATCTCCTCCTCACAACTGTCAATCTCTAGGTTGGAAAACTCCCCAACAGTCTCTAGGAACCTTTTCACCTGCTCCTCATCTTCAAAGACCTTCCAGTGCTTAACATTATCAGGGATTGAAGGCCGGTACCTTACTTCGATTTCATATCTCAGAAGAGGGTTCTGAGGTGGCCGGAAAGTACTAGCAGCCACGGCCAAGGAGTCTGCCATCCTGTTCTGTTCTCGTGGCATGAATTGAATGTTAAACGCCAAGAAGGAGTTCTCTACAAGATCCCAAACTTCATTTCTATAGGCCTTTAGCCTAGGATGTTTGGCTTGACACTGGTTTTTCACTTGTCTAACCACCAATTCAGAATCTCCCATCACCTTTAGATTCTGTATTTTCATACTCCTTGCTGTCTGCAATCCCAATATGAGTGCTTCATATTCAGCCACATTGTTTGTGGCCTCATATTCCAATTTGAAAGACAAGGGGACCCATTGACCCATAGGTGAAATAAGCAATACTCCAGCCCCATTTCCTTCTCTGGAATTTGCTCCATCAAAGTGGAGTGTCCAAATTTCAGATCCACAGTCCTGCACTGATGATTCAGTCTTTATCTGACAGAATGAGGGCTCATGGGCATATTCCTGATCTTCTTCTAACATCAGACAGGAGAAATCCCCATCTCGGCTGTAGACTGGGGAATTAACTGAATCACCTGCCTTGGTGACTGTTTTAACAAATCTGGTCTCTCGGTACAATCTCCTCTCTTGGCCACCAAAGACAGGGATAGTGGCATAGGACAGGTCCAACTTAATTGATCCTCCAATTCTGGTTCCCTAAGACCTTGACAGTAGCATACCGAAGTGGGCTGGGATGTCAGCCACTACGATATCCATTACCACACTTTTGGCAGGGATCTGAGCCAGAGTAACTGCTAGATCTTTAATCATGCCCAAACATTTCACTCTTTTGGAATAAAAAGAATAGAGGTCTTTATATGGGCGAGTGATTTGGAGTCCCAATTGCTCCATGACGGACAAGGGCATGAGGTTGTGAGACGCTCCTGAGTCTAACATACAATTATGCAACAACAGATCATGGATCACTAAAGACACATAAAAGGGAGGGGTGGAGGGATCTAACTCCTCAACGTGTGGACCGAACACCACCATAGGCCTTTCTTCTTGCAGGTTAAGACTGTCTGGAATGTGTGGTACATCAGGAGGGGAGATGAAGGAAGAGACCTGTGACTGATAGGCAGGCTGTTTCAATAACTCAGACAGAGGGACTGGTATTTTTACTTTTTCAAGCTCTTTTTGTAAACAGAAAACAGATGAAGGCTTGTCTATTGACACTTCTTTTTCTTTTGGCTCTTTACTTTGCAGAGGAGGCTTGAATTCTTTTACTGGAGGTTTATTATCAGGGGATACAGCTACTTGTGAAGACGAAGGCATTTGAATATCAGATTGAAAAGGCTGGTTAAGTGGTCTCTTACCTTTTTCTGGGGGTTCTTGAGTATTGGCCTCTTTCTGTGCAGATGCTGACCTTTAGGGTGTGTCCTCTTCATCTTGAGTGCGGGTTATTTTTCTGGACGACCTGAGGTCATATTTTCTATTGAACTGGGCTTGCATGAAGTCAACGAACTGTTTGCAGTAGTCGTCGATCTCAGGCTCTTCGGTCTCCTCATTGTTCCTTATTTCAGAGTGAGCTTGTAGCTCCCCTTCTTCACTTTCTTGGACAGGGCATTCTATGTCATCATTGTCTGAGAAGACGGGGCATGCCTCATCTTGCTCATAGGCATAATCTTCAGGCGAAGCCTCCATTTGTCCTTCCAAGTATAAAGGATGTGGTACTTGGTCTTGTTGCTCCTTCTGTCCCCTCTGCAGTATCTGCAAGGGTGGTTTCCTGTATTGAGGATTGAATCCCCTGTTTGGAGCATTCTGGAAATTCTTTGGGGGAGAATTCTTGGCCTCCATCTCCAGCTTGACCAACTTATTTGAGAGATTCTTGATCATTCTATTCATCTCTTCGATCTTGTCATTTGCCGAATCTCTGTCTTGGCTTGAAGTGGACACTTCTTCTTTGCCCCTTCTTCTAGTATCATGTTCTTGCTTCCCTTTGGACTTGCCAGTTGAGACAAAGTTTGCTTCTATTTCCAATGCATCTGTCTGTGCGTCATCCAGGGTGGCTGGCTTTCTCTCTCTCAGTGAGAAACCAAACTCAGAATCAAATGCTGCCACAAAAACGACCTTGGCAGCGGTCTGATGAGGCTTCATCTCAGTTGGGAGGCTCAGGTACAATTTGTTAAATCTTCTGATAAACTCTGATACCCCTTCATTGTGCTTCTTTTTCAGAGTGTTAAACTCGGTAAGGACATCCCCATGATCCTTCCTTTCTCCCCACTTTTTGACGAAAGCATCTTCCATAGCCTCCCAACTGTTGATGGAATTAGCTCCAAGGGTTTTAAACCATTTTCTGGCTTCCCCATCTAGGGATTGCACGAACAACCTTAGAACCATGTCCAAATGCTCAACATTAAAATTCTCCGCGAAAGAGCAGAAAATTTCGACATGCTTCTGTGCTTCAATGTCATTTTCCCCACTAAATCTAGGCAGAATCTTTAAGTAATCCTGTGGCATGTCATTTAGAACTGCAGGTAGCTGTAAAGGAGCGTACCTGTTTTGTAAGAAACCAGGGATATTCGCCATTGGGGGAGGCGGTGGTAGAATGAGAGCCTGAGCTGTGAGTGGTGGAGGAAAGGGTGGAAGTGAAGTGTGAATAATGATGGGGATGTAGTGAACAGCAGCTCGGGGGGTTGATGAGAATGTTGGGCTGTGAACAGCAGATATTTCAGTAACTTCCTTAACTTCCTCAACTTCGGGGGTAGGGTGGAAAGAGTAATGCGGAGTGTAGCTAGAATCAGCCTCGTCTTTGATATGAGCGCCTCCCCGAGGTGAACTCTCTGAATAGTAACCAGTATCTCTTATAATAGGGTTAGAGCCTTGTATTTGGGCGACTTGAGAAGAAGAGGGCTGAAGATAAGGAAAGTTTTCAAGGGAGAATTCAGGAATCTCGGTATGAACTGACTGCCTTTCCCTCCAGCCTCTTCTATGTAGAATTCTTTCTGGGTCAGACACAGGGCGGGTCTTTGACTGAGATGTATCCGACCTTAGGTGTGGCTTACGGGGAGCCAGGGCTGCAAACAGGTTTAACTGTAATATGAATGTGGAGTCGCCAAGGTGAGGGGTGCACAACTCTCAACTCTTCTTGCTCACTTAACTGAAGAGTGGAAGGGTTTTGTCGAGGCCCAGGGATTTAAATTCTTCAACTTCGTTCCCCGGAAACGGCGACAAAAAGATGTTGTAACTCCTAGAGACAGCCTAGAGTTGCTATAGACCAGTGCCTAGGACATCTTATAATGTATGGAGAGAAGAGGACGCATAACAACGTTTAACGTTTAAACAAGACAGGGCTCTCATACTACTTCTTTACAAACAGAGAATAATATTTGAGTGGAACCAAAACTTTCGACAATTTGATGCTTAAAGAGTAATACTGGATGAATGTAATATTAAACTCAAACACTGCTGTATCAGACAACTTTAAGACAGTTCACAGTAAACAGGGCCGGATTCATGGTATGTGGCAGAAAAAGGGGTATATATAAAGGTGACTACTGAGCTGCATAGAATGAAGGAGATATTAACTGTTATGAAGACGACTCCAAGAAGAGTTTCCCCAGCATATGATGGGCTTATATGACTAAGAATCCATACATGCTGGCAACTTTTGTCAATAGCACTTCGTAACCGCCAATATAGTAGAAATGTGTATGAATTGGAGATGAAACATTGTATTACACCTGAGCCATATTTAAAGTACCAGGAAGCTTATGATATAAGTATCAGAGAGATAAATTCATATCAAAAAACAACGGGACACTCGCATTCTAGAATATAATACCAGAGACATGGATGTAAATGAAATGAACAACGACATTGCAGTAAACAAGAGAGAATTACACACTACCATATACCAAGGCCAGAATCCTTATTAAAGTATAACTCCTTATCATTGAAGCCCAACGGGCTCTTCACATTAGCATTTGAGTCTTCACAAAACACATACAAAAAATCCCTACACAGTCAATTTCTTCAAAAGAATTGGAACCTTTCTTTCTTCTTTGATCTACATTATATAGGATTCCTCCCATTTCAGCGAGAAGATATTTCGGGGAAATATCTTCTTCGCATGGGCAAAATTTGTTAGATGTCATTTTCATAACAGCAAAATTTCATGATGGGGAATCAAGCCTCCCATCATGTGTAAACAGGCCCCAGGCCATTTTCAAAACAGAAATTTAAACCAATGTTTGATGTAAAAAGTAAAATGCAAGAGTGGGGGGAAAACAACCCACTCAGAACTTTGAAAGAAATAAACAAAATGAACATGAAATAGGCCGTTAAGACCATATCATGAGTTAACAGAAAAGTCACAGGCGCGGCTGAGTGGAAGCCGTTGCAGATTCGGGCGGAGGCACATTTGCGGAGGAACTAGTATGCTGACTCATAAACTGTGTCAGTCTCTGCTGACTCTCGGAAGTTGGTTCGGGCATCGCTGAGAGCTTCTCCACCTTGATAAAAGCTTCGCCGAGAGCGTGAATACCTGCCTTAGTAGGGAGCCGGTATTCGATCATGTAAAAGAGATTAAACTCCTTTTTGAAGACTGTAACAATTGTATTGGCTTTGAGCTGGGTCGCAGATACCATATTGCAAGTCATAGAGGGGTTCAAAACCAGGGGGTTCCTAGACTCACGGACCTGGGGAGTTTCTGGCTCGTTCTTCTTGGGTGTTCCCCTTCCTATGGCTGGCATTTTAAGAATTCGAAAAAGAGAAAGGAAACAGAGGAAATCAGAGAATGGAATACCTGGACAGAGGGTAACACTGTTCGGGAAAGCGACGCGGGGAACTTTGACAGTGATTGGGGTAGACCAGGCGCTCTTCCCTACTTGGTATCTGCCGTAGGAAGTAACCTGTGTCTTTTTACTGGAGAGAAATACGGGAGTTTGTTACTACCAGAGCAGGTTGTTCGTGTTAAAAGGCGGATAAGTGGGATGACAGAAGGCAAGTGTCGTAAGGACACTGACAATGAGACACGTGGCGCGTGGGGATTGGGGATGTCAAGGTGTAGGTGCGTGCCTCGTGTCGGATTTAAGGCTGGTACGGGTCTTAGTACCAGCTGATCTAATGAACTTTACCTTACCTTTTATCCACATATGCTGTCCAATTCTTACTCCGCATGATTTCCCACGCCGAACTAACACATGGCTTTCCCCGCTGTGCGGGTCCACCTTTGCTCCGCCACGTAACCACATCCCGCGGCCTGTTCTTACTATCCCCTTCCCGCGATAAGTCTTCCCCATGCCACGTGTCACCAGTCCGCGGGGGTGTGGGTCTCGTCCTTTCCCCGCTGCTCAACCCCCTCGGACTTTCCCCACGTGCTTTATTACGTGACAGCGGCTCTTTTATAATACATCAGTCCTGTGGTTAGCGCCGCGTCCCCTTTAACCTTTATACTTCCTGTTTACTTATGGTTTTGCGCTTCACCTTTTGCGTTGTTTGCGCATTGGCTCTAATACATGCGCATTTCACTACCTTGTCTCTTTTCGACCCATTTTATTAGAATATTTGCCATTTGATATAAAACCTTAATGCGCAGCTTGTCCATCCTTTTGTACTCCCGTGGCATAATGCTAAAGATTGAACAACACAATGCACGATAGTAATCATTAATATTCAAGCCTTACCATTATACCATGAATTACGACGTATAGGCCTATAAGATGTTCAAAATTACAACCAATAGCATTACAAATAAATGTTAATAAATTTGTTTGCAATTTATAAAAAAATAAATTCCAAAGTTTTACTTTATGAAATTGAAAATTATTTAATGAGTTTGACTAAACTAATGCATGGCCAACCTAAAACCAATGCATAATACAGGCACTTATAATAATTGATATTATTTTCATTTCTAATTTGAATTTTTTTTATTTTTCTTTAAATCTATAGTTTTATTTTTATTATTTTGTCAATTTTTAAATCAATATAATTTTTTAATTCCTTTCACTTTGATTTTAACTTAATTATTTAAATTGTCAAGTCCTACTAGCACAATCGGTTGAGGATGGGCCTCGTCAGCAAGTAAACCCAGGATCAAATCTCAGGGGGGGTGGTTGTGCCCTATGCTAGTGGGAAGCGACATGAAAAAATACCCAATTAGCTAAGGGCTTGTGTGGCCCAGGCTGAGTGCGATCCTCAGGTGACTTTGACGGCTTAGATGCCCTTGGGTCGCAGCTTTATCCATGGGCCAAGCCTAAAGGATAATAGACAACTCGAAAAAGAAAGAAACAAAACTTAATTATTTAAATTAAAAATATTTTTTTATTAATCAAAATTTTTCTTTATACCCCTTTGACATGACCTTTATCAGCCATTTTTTAAATAATTTTATTATTTTTCCCGAATGGTTGATTCATTTATTTAAGGCTATCTAACACTCACATGTTATCATTCAATATTTTGTCCTTGATTAACGACTAATTCATTTCTTTATGGCTAACCAACACTGACATGTTATCATTCAATATTCTCTGGTCCTTGATGATGGGTGGAGGGTCCACTCGAAAAGTTGGATATGATATTAATCCTGTACATAGTTATGTCCAGTAATATTCTACCTGGCTGATCCCTGATAATGGGTGGAGGATCCACCCAAAAAATTGGACGTAATATTAATCCTATACATAGTTTCATATGGTAATCTTCTACGAATCTAAAATATTTTTTTAGTGAATTTATCTTGGTTAATTTATATTTATAAATGTTGCTCTTAATTTTTTTTTTCCCAAAAATCATGAATTATCCTAATTATGAATAGCAATGTTATTTATTTGTGAGTTATTACCTTTTACTATATAAAATAACTTCATGAAAAAATACTAGCTACATGTTATATTATTTAGCTTTGTATATAGATCCTCCTATATTGACACAATTTCTAAGTTAACAATAAATTTTATGATAAATCTCAATTTTTTTTTTTTTGTAGAGAAAGCAAAACTGTGCATCACTAGTATCATTGTACAACTTGCATGGCATGGGCTTGTGGAATTTTTTTTCATAACATGACCAATATTTTTTTTTTTTTTTTTTTTTTTTTTTTTTTTTTTTTTTTTTTTTTTTTTTTCTGAATATGGCTACTTCTATATTGATATTGATACAAAAATAGTGTTACAAGGAGGCCATGGCCTCATGATTTCCAGCCCAGAACTGAGGCATCCTAGCTTTACCAGCAGGTAATTTGTCAACATTACATTTATGAGAGAGACCATGAAAGCGTCGAAGAGCTGCAGGACTGTCTGTTCCTATCAAGTGACTTAAAATTGTAACTAACATAGTAGCATGAACAGACTTAGACAAAAAAACTCCTGTGGAGTAGACCAGAGTGGCTAAATGTATACAATTTCTAGCCATACCAAAAGCAAAACGGACCATTCTTGAACCAGTGATGAGAGCAAGATACTGGACAAAAACCTGAGTGTAACTCCCACGCAGGGGAGACCGACCATTAAACAGGACTGAAACCAAGAGAACAGTAGCATAATTTGTCATGAACATGAGACTGTAGAAAAACACCTGAAAGCCGATGAAGACCAAAACGCCGTCGCACCCGGATGAGACCAGCTTACTGAGCAGAGGAAGGGTCTTCCTCGACAATGAGGCAGGCATATTTGTACGGGTCCTCATCATCAGAAGGGGGACCGCAATTGCGTTCAGGACCGCCTACAGTGGAAGCCGAAGGACCAGCCGAAGCGCCCAGATTTGTGTCAATGCTCGAGGAAGCCGGCTTCCCAATTTCTGCCTGGGGCATGCTATGCGCTGTCTCCATGAGAGGCTCCCGAACAGCAACAGTGGTGGCACGAGCTTGGGCCGAAGAAACTGGAACAGTGGGAGCTGCACGCAGGTCGATGGTCACAGTGGCGAGGAGGGAAATATTATCAATGCTGCAGGGGAAATGAAAACGGGCGTGATGTGAATTAGTCCTGGAAGACAGACGGAAATGCCCCGCAGAATTGAAGCGATTCCGTCCCCTCCCACGCCCTCTGCGCGGTGCTGGAAGCCGAACATGACCAAACTCGGATGAATAGGACGAGGAATCAGAATTAGAGGGGGAGGAACGATTAATGGTGCGCCCCTGGACCCCCCCTCTCCTGCAGGGCATTCTTGGGCGGAGGCGCGGCATAGTGTGATGAGCAGCAAGAATAATGGGGGCGGGATGTGCAGGTGGGCAAGCACACTCAGAGACTGACGGACGCGGAAATGTGCAGGAGGCACAATTGGAAAAGTGAATGCCGGGCAGAAGCTCCACACAACAGTTTAGCACACAGCGCTTGCCATTGCTGGTGCGAGAGCAGCGCTCAACCGCAGCAGGACGACAACAAACGTTGAGGGGAGAAATCAACACAGAATTTCCAGAATTCTCCATCGCAGTCGAATGAATACGCCGGTTTCGGGGAGAGAGCTCCCAAGTATAGGCATTGAATGGCCTGACTGCAGCAATAAAGGCCTGGAGCATGCGAAGATGGGTGGCGGTGGTGGTAAGCCACGCGCCAACCCACATGGCCCCCTGTGCAGCATTAATCTTTGCATCCACCCGCATCCGGGAACATGACCAATATTTATTAATACACATAATATAAAATAGATAATTAGAGTGATAAGAAAAACAAATCAAAATTTGGTTTAGATGGGGATATATTCAATTTGATTATTGATTGTATGGCATTGACCTAATGGATAAGAGAAGTAAAAGAAAAAAGCTATCCCTAATTGATAAGCCTCTTACCTTCTTATCAATACTAAATAACAAATGAAGATAAAATCAAACAAAGTACTTTCCATAAAATGGTGAACTCATTTTATTCCATTCTTCTGTTATCCGTGCTTTATTATGAGTTGGATTACTATTGTCTCTCATCTCACACACTAGAATTATGGATTCTCACCTTCCCTATTTAAATCCACTAATCTAATTTTATTATAAGTAGAAAATAAAGTATATCATATTAAGCGGTGAACTTCTCATAATTTCATTGCATTCTTTTACTATCTATGACCTCTTATGGCTTGGACTATTATATTGTTTTATCTCTTAAAATAGAAGTATGGACTTTCACCTTCTCCATGTTAATCAAATAACCTAATTCCACTAAAAATTTATCACAATCATTAAACTGATTCTTTCTCCATAATCTTTGGGCTCCATAATCCATCACCAAATTCGCCAAAGCCTCTACCACTTTATTGCTTGCTTTTAAATATGATTTATTGCTTGTTTTTAAATATGATTTAAGCTTAATATTTGATAAGTGTTCACCATTTGTAAAATATATTCAAGGGATTGGGTCAGGCCCCAATTAATTAAGGTATACTTGAGTTTCTTTATAATGATTTGGGAGTCAAGTTTCACTATCAATGAATTAAAGTCCATACTATGTGCTATTTTCACATATGAAATGCTAAAATTTCTGCACTTTATATGTAGGTACATAGAAATTTGTTAGATCAATTATCTCATTTCTTATTATTTATGTTAATTATGTCCATCTATTGTTACTCGAAAGTTGTTGGGATCGAAGTTGCTGGAGAAGTTATTGGAAAATTTGTTGGGATTGAAGTTGTTGGAGACGTTTCTAGAGTTGAATTCGCTAGAAAAGTTGTTGGGATCGAAGTTGCTAGAGAATTTGTTGGGAGGTTGAAGTTTGTTGTTGTAAGAGGAAAGCTCATCAAGAAGGAAGGTTGACTTTGTCTTGGAGGGGTCTTTGTCAAGGTCTTAGGTCTTGGAATTCATCATCTAAACATTCTACAAGAAGAATTCTTGTGGGTTTTCCTCTCAAGAGGAAAGGTTTTGACCCTGGCTTACAGCGTGCGTTTTGTGTCCTCTTGTCTCATTGATCTTCTTTGTTTGGTAGTTGTTTGATGATAAAGAACACAATAATAATCGAGTGAAAGAAAAAGCTAATCAAGTTAAGTAAAAGAACTTCACAAGAAATTATCAAAGTAAGAGAAATCACCTAATCTAGCTTCCCCTAGATTTCTCAGCAAGCACCCCAATAATTTCAATAGAGAAGATGGATTCAAATCAAGAGAATCCTAGAAGCCTGTTATCACCATAAATTTTTTTTCCTTCTTTCGATCTTGATTTGTTTATCTAATTTATTTTATCTAGTTTGTTCTCCCCTTATTTAATATTTAATATTTAATCTAATCTAATTCCTTACATGTTTTGATTCAGCTCTATAAGATATTTTATTATTTTATTTATTTTATAGTTAATTGTTTATAAATATTATTTATCATTAATAATTATTTATTTCCTCCTCTGAATTTTTCCTCCCTTTTCAATTCTTTATTTATTTAATTTATTGATATTTCTTTAAAAAAAAAAAAAAAAAAAAAAATCTTCCTCTTTTAATTCCTTATTTATTTAAATTATTGATATTATTTTCATTATTAATTTGAATTTCATCAGTTTTATTCAAAATTTATTTTATTGTTAATCATTTTAATCATAAGTTTCATTATTATTTGGTTGATTTTAATTCAATATATTTTCTTTATCTTCTTTTCTGGGTCCTTATGGACTTTGTTGAATTTATCTTAATTATTTAAAGTTTAATATATTTTAATTAAAAAAAAATCATGTTGATTATTATTATAGTTAATTATTTCCTTCATTGATTTTTCAGTACTACACACATTAAAGATTTGTTGATAGATATATGGATAAATTGGAAAGAATACTATTTTTTGTAACATTTTAAAATTTCAACTAATGATGGTGTATGAGGATGTGGAGATATTTTATCTAAAAAGTGAAAAGATGAAAAAAAATTATAAATTTTATTTTAATTTATCTTAATTTTGATTTATTAAATATAATTATAAGTTTTTCATAAAAGTATTAAACTTTAAAAAAATAATAAAAACAACTAAGTTTATTAAATACTAATTTAAATTTATATAGTATTAATGTTTTCAAGACTATTATAGATTTTTGTTCAAGTATATCACTTAAATAAGTGTATATAGTGTTTATTATTAGCCTAAAATAAATAATCATCAAAATTATTATAGTATTAGATAATTTTGAGTTTATCAATAAAAAAAATTAGTATTATTAATTTTCATAAATTATAAAATATATTATAAAATATTTATTTTTAAAATTAAAATTAATAAAAATAATAATTACAATATAACTTTTAAATAATTAATAAGATTTCCACTTAAGAAAAAGTCTTTATTTCTTGGATAATGGGTGAAATAATATTTTGAAATCTATACCCATTAGGATGTTAGGTCCTAACCTTTCTGTAACATATCACATATATATAATTATATTGCAATTTATTTTGAAATTAAATACCATTTAAACTAAGAATACAGGTAAGTTAAAGTTTATATTAATAATTTGTATTGAGTAGTCTATAGTGCGACTTTTTGAAGGCTTTTACGGTCGCTTTTTCTGGTGTAATTTCTCTAAAATCTGGTAGGAATTTATTGAAAAGAGGAGTTTTATTACTAACTTTGCACAATCGAAGTTCCTTAGGGGTTTTCGAGGGTGTTGAATCCATATATAGATTCAAAAAACCAGTTTAAATAACAAAAACCAAGATTTTACCTCAAATTTTTTCACCGGATTCTGGCACCTGAAACTCCAAAAATTCGCACTAAAGACAACTCCATTTGTATTATTTATGACATAAGAGTCATCGCTTTCCTCATTAATGTTTCTTTCATTAGTATTAATATATAGATTTATGGTTAAGTTTATCGAATCATTTATTTGAAGAACAACATCCCTATAGACTGACACTTTCCTCATTAATGTTTCTTTCATTAGTATTAATATATAGCTTTATGGTTAATTTTATCGAATCATTTATTTGAAGAACATCCCTATATACTGACCATAATTGCAGTACCGTACCATCCCCATTACAATGACATAGTTGGAGTATGATCACTGCAATGGATACATCAAATATGATTGGACAGGATTTGGCAATTATTGTGCAATGAAGAATAGTAATAATTAATATTCAAGCCTTACCATTATACCATAAATTATGAGGTAAAGGCCTATAAGATGTTCAAAATTACAGCCAATAACATTACAAATAAATGTTAATAAAAAAAATTGCAATTTATAAAAATAAATAAAAATTCCAAAGTTTTACTTTATGAAATTGAAAATTATTTAATAAGTTTGACCAAACTAATACATGGCCAACCTAAAACCAATGCATAATACAGGAAGTATAATAATTGATATTATTTTCATTTTTAATTTATTAATTTATTAATTTTTACTTAAATCTATAGTTTTAATTTTATTATTTTGTCAATTTTTAAATCAATATAAATTTTTTATTCCTTTTACTTTGATTTTAACTTATTTAAATTTTCAAGTCTTACTAGCACAATTGGTTGAGGATGGGCCTCATCAACAAGGCAACCCAAGATCAAATCTCACAGGGGGTGGTTGCGCCCTATGCTAGTGGGAAGCGACATGCAAAAATATCCAATCAGGTAAGAGCTTGTGTGGCCCATGCCAAGTGTGATCCCAAGATGACTTTGACGGCTTAGATGCCCCTGGTTCACAGGTCAAGCCTAGAGGAGAATAGACAACTTGACAAACAAACAAAACTAACTTAATTATTTAATTTTTTTTGTATTATTATTAATTAAATTTTTTCTTTATACCCCTTTGACTTGACCTTTAACATTTAGTTTTTTAATAATTTTATTATTTTTCCTGAACCGTTGATTCATTTATTTAAGACTTTATTTAAGGCTAACTAATACTCGCATGTTATCATTCAATATTCTCTGGTTGTTGATGATGGGTGGAGGGTCCACTTGAAAAATTGGAGATGATATTAATCCTATACATAGTTATTCCTAGTAATATTCTACTTGGCCGATATGATGGGTGGAGGATCCACCCCAAAAATTAGACATATATTAATCCTATACATAGTTTCATCTGGTAATATTCTACGAATCTAAAATATGTTTTTAGTGAATTTATCTTGGTTAATTTATATATATAAATGTTGCTCATATAGATTTTTTTTTTCCCAAAAATCATGAATTTTCCTAATTATGAATAGCAATGTCATTTATTTGTCAAGTTATTATTTTTTTATTATAAAAAATAACTTCATGAAAAGATACTACTACATGTTATATTGTTTAGCTTTGTATGTAGATATCCTATATTGACACAATTTCCAAGTTAACAATTAATTTTATGATAAACCTCATTTTTTTTTTAGAGAAAGCAAAAATGTGCATCACTAGCATCATTGTACAACTTGGATGGCATGGGCTTGTGTCATTTGTTTTCATAACATGATCATAATTATTAACACATATAATATAAATATTATTGAAAAATAGATAATTACAATGATAGGAAAAACAAATCAAAATTTGATGTATTCACTTTGATTATTGATTGTATGGCATTGACCCATTGGATAAGAGAAGTAAAAGAAAATTCTCTCCCTAATTGATAAGCCTCTTACCTTCTTATCAATACTAAATAACAAATGAAGATAAAATCAAATAAAGTATTTTCTATAAGGTGAACTCATTTCATTCCATTCTTTTCTTATTCATGCTTTATTATGAGTTGGATTACTATTGTCTCTCATCTCACACACTAGAGTTATGGATTCTCACCTTCCCTATTTAAATCCACTAATCTAATTTTATTACAGGTAGAAAATATAGTATATCATATTAAGTGGTGAACTTCTTATAATTTCATTGCATTCTTTTACTATCTATAACTAGCAAATGAAGATATAATCAAATAAAGTACTTTCTATAAGCTGAACTCATGCTTTATTATGAGTTGGATTACTATTGTTTCTCATCTCACACACTAGAATTATGGATTCTCGCCTTCCCTATTTAAATCCACTAATCTAATTTTATTACAAGCAGAAAATAAAGTATATCATATTAAGTGGTGAACTTCTCATAATTTCATTGCATTCTTTTACTATCTATGACCTCTTATGGTTTGGACTATTATAGTGTTTTAGCTCTTAAAATAGAAGTATGGACTTTCACTTTCTCCATGTTAATCAACTAACCTAATTCCACTAAAAGTTTATCACAATCATTAAACTGATTCTTTCTTCATAATCTTTGCGCTCCTCCATATTCCATCACCAGATTAGCCAAAGCCTCTACTACTTTATTGCTTGCTTTTAAATATGATTTATTGCTTGTTTTTAAATGTCATTTAATCTTAATATTTGATAAGTGTTCACCATTTGTAGAATATCTTCAAGGGATTGGGCTAGGCCCTAATTAATTAAGGTATATTTGAGTTTATTTATAATGATTTGGGAGTCAAGTTTCACTATCAAAGAATTAATGTCCATACTGTATGCTATTTTCAAATATTAAATGCTAAAATTTCTGCGCTTTTATATGTAGGTACATAGAAAGTTGTTAGATCAATTATCTCATTTCTTATTATTTATGTTAATTATGTCCATCTATTGTTACTCCATGAGGTCTTATTATTTATGTTAATTATGTCCATCTATTATTATTCCTTGAGGTCTCTTTGTTACTCCTTGAGGTCTTATTATTTATGTTAATTATGTCCATCTATTGTTACTCCTTGATTCAATTTAAAAAAAATGAGACTCAATAATCTTTATGTTAATTCATTATTGTAACAAGCTCAATAGAATTTGAAGCAAAGACGCAACTCTAGCATATCATAAGAGGTTAATATGTGTGCAATCAAAGTTGGTAAAGAAAGTGTTTGAGCACGAGTGAATTTGTAAAAGATAAATTGTAATTTTTAAAAAAGTAATCAATTTATTTTAGTATTATTCAATATAAACTCTAGTATACCATAAACCATGAGATGTATATTTATAAATGTAGTGATCCTCTTATTAATATAATAATTTATTGTTAAATTTAAGTGCATTTTTTAATTGGTTAGCTAAAATCTTTAAATAACAACATTATTGCATTCATTTCCCTATTATCCATATATATCATTATAAAATGAATGAAGTAAATATAGCAAATAAATAACTTTTTAAAATTGTCTCTGTCTATTATATAAATTAAACATACCAATTTAAAAAAAAAAAATTAATACATAAATTAAATAACCTCCAAAATTGCTTTCAAGTATTAAAAAGATACATACCCCTGTACTCAGTTGTCGAGCACCTAGTTACTCTTAAATGCAATAAATTTAACATACGAAGATATTATTCAAAAACACTGCTGCATACATAGAATACTCGTTAAAAACTCTAAAAGGAATCCAAATACAAAGCACAATAACCAAAACAATGCCAAGTTGATTATGGACTATAACCAGTGGTGGAGTCCAGACTTGCAAGTTGAGTTGAGACTGATGGATGCTTCTCCTGAATATGCAAGAACAAGTGTTTCCTTTCATCAACTGATTTCAGCTCAGTAATAACATGAAGCAATCTCAAGATGACATTGTTTTGTAACGCCGCCTCTCTCTGGAGCATGTCAATTACAAAAACCAATCCAACCCTTAAGTCACAATTTCGCAACACATCTAATACATCTTCAATACAAGTATTCAATAATATCGTTGTCCTGAACATAAAATATTAACCAGTCTCAGGTTTCAGTCACATTTACTTAAGTTTATGGATCCCAGTCTTTACATAAACTGTCCCAACCGTTTGACTTGAGGCCGGACTATAAAGAAAAATGGAGGGAGAGGCAAACATTTGTTATACATGGCTATCTGAGATGGTGGTATCTGTCACACATAAACAGCTGATATATAATTATAATAATAATAATAGCTTAAGCTTAAGCTTAAGATGAAGCTAGAATCTAAACTTCAGATAAGAACAGTAAAATTATATGTGGTTCATGCTGTCTATCAATTTTCTGATTAGGTTTCCTCAGAAAATTTTCCTATACTCAACAATGCTCTGAAGATGTTGACGCAATCAGAAAAACCCTTCTCCCTAAATCTGAGAATCACATACAGAACAATACGGAAGCCAAACCCCAGGGCAGCACTGGATCCAGTGAGCGAGACAGCAGTACACATCAGCATTACAAATGAGTCCACCTTAGATTTCATGTCCCTACAAGCCATAGCCAACTCTATACCAGAAAAGAGCAGCAACACACCCAACATCCCAATTGGGAATTGACTTAGGATTTTCACCAGTTGGCTTCCTAGAATCAACCCCAAAACCAATTTTGCAGTTCCAAGAAATACTACAGATGCCCCACTCCTGGCCCCAAACTTATACTGCCCTGCAAGGCCACCTGCTCCATGGCAAATGGGCATTGCCCCAAACCAACACCCCACTAAATTCATTATCCCCACACTCAAAGACACAGAAGTTGCAGTAACCTCCTTGTTCGGAAACAGGTCAGTTGACAATCTGCAGACAGCAATCACAGAATTAAGGATGGAGAGAGGGATTTGGGGTATTGCAGCTCTGACAAAACCTGTTTTCCAATCATGCCTCGAGATTCTGATAAGTTGGGGTTTGGATGGGCCTAGTTTTAGATGTCTTAGAACATCAGGCTTTCGCAGAATTGCCAGAGCAATGCCGAGAACAAAGACAATGAGGGCAGATGGAATTGCATTCAGAATTCTTAAGTTCCAGAGTGGTTTCCTTACCTCAGAGGCATCTTTTCTAGTTCCCACAACACTTGATGGGATTGAGGCCTCTGGACTTTCCCCATTCTTTTGTCTTGAATCACCACTAGAGCCATCCACAAGCACAATGAAGCACAGGCAGATCAGAGCCAGCAGAAGCCCATCCAAACCCAACCAAGGCCTTGCAACTCCAGACTTATTCTTCGCAAAGTTCTGATTCTTCCTTATGTATTTCACTGCTGTGAATGCAAATGCCAGTCCCTGTGATAGCTGCACCCCCCTGATCACTGGAAGGGGAATGAGACTATAGATGATACCCATAAGGCCTGTGACTCCCAAACCCAACAGAGTTGCTGCTGTGCAAATCCCTGCTGCCATTATCTCTGCAATGGTCAAATGCTTTCCTTCACTGATTGCCACTGCAGCAATGGCCTTCATGGGCTGGACCGGCATGGGAACTCCAAAAAACAGGCCTGTGATAATGTTGTAGACGCCTGTGAATATCAATGTGGTGCCCAAATCAAGTCCATTCACTAATGTGAGAGCAATTACAATCGGAATGAAGGTACCCAAATCCCCCAACGATCCATTCACCTCTGGCCATCTCTCTTTACAATGTAAATTGCTCTTAAGTCTTACCCAGAATCTTCTGTAATTTGGCTCTGAGAATTCTGACGGGTGCTCACCGTCAATTTTGACAAGGATTTCTCTAGATTGACCATTTTCTTGAAAATTTGCATCTAAACCTAATGGATTTTGCTGGATTTCCAGTGGCATGTCTGCACAACTAACACGCACAGAAACTAATATGCAGAATACACTGCAAAACTAACTCACTCAGCAACTAATATCCAGAACTGAGAATACAGATACTCAAACTGAGGAGCCTTCAAGGAAATAAATATACCATATGATAGAAGATTTTAATGTTTAAACTGGAATTTCTGGAGGCGAAAAGGCACCATGTTGGGTGGCTTTTCCTTTACTGACTTACCTCTACGGTATCCTCACGAGCCAAACTCAGATCATTATAAAAAATCAAAGGGCGTCTATACAATGTCAACAGATTCTTCTGAAAGTGTTGAAATTGATTCCTTTTTATATACAACTCTTAACAGTAGTCGCGACTCGCGGGAATGGTTAGTGCACTTGACAGTACGCCACAATCTGCCCCACACTAATTTAGAAAGTACCTTACACAGATGCAGAACGCAATTTCCATTTTTCATATAATAAAATATGCAGAAGTGGCCTCGAATTTTTTCTGATCAAAATAGGGAAATACGGCCACGACGCAAATGGAGCATCACCTGGTAGGCACTGGTGTGCAATGGAGCATCAGCTCACGCATTGTCATAAATTTAGAGAGTCCCTTACGCCTCTCGTAAGCCAACTGTCATAAATTCAGAAAGGCCCTTACCTTACACCAATATAGGACGCAATTTCCATTTTTCAGATTATAAAATATATGATGATCGAAGTTGCTTTTAGATTGCTGGCCTCCAATTTTTCCAGATCCAAATATGGAAGAAATAATCATTTTCTCGTGCATCAACGGAATCTTATCACTTTCCTGCTTCCTTTCATAAAGCTGAAATAAGGCCACGATGCAATTCGAGCATTGTGGAATATTTGACTTCCACAATTGTACGATTTAAGATCAGGTGGCTAAACATTTACACATTTATTTTCAGGCCAATCATCTTTCCTGCACTTTGATTTGGTTTTTCTGAAGAATAGTTTACCTCCACGTTTCTATCTTTTAATATTAAGATGCTAAACATGTGAAGGAGATTAAATGGAGAAAGACTTTTGAAAATTAAATATTCTGTTGTGATAATATTTTCATTTTAATAGAATATTAAAGTGATGGTAAAATGCAATTGGAAGAAAATTAAATAAACCAGAAGAATATTAATAATGTATTAAAAATATATTTGATTTTATTCTTATTAAAATAATAGTAAAAGGTGATTTATTAAAAAGTTGAAAAAAAAAATACAAATAGTAATATATCAAGGATATATTTGATTTTTAATTATTGAAAATAGGAAAAATAGGGTTTTACACATTCTTACTTTATGAGGCCCAAGGATTATATCTGGATTACTAGAGTCAAGATTTTAATCTTGAATGTGATGTTCCAGCAACGATTTCAGTATAGGTCCAGCTTCCCTTCTTCCCGCTACATTGTTGGAATGAGGAAACTTTTAGGAGTATAGGAAATTCCCTTGGCAAATACATTGACCAAGCTCAACCACAAAAAAAATTACAAGTCTGCGCCGAAATTTGTGTGGAGGTGGACCTACACAAGAGTTTACTGGAAACAATAAATCTAAATTTAGACAATTGGTCTCATATGTAGGAATTTGATTACGATCAACTTCCATTTAGATGGAATAATTGCAGATCTGGCATGGGGCATATTGCAACCTGCTTAGACAATTTTTTAGTTTCTTGTTCCTTTTCATCTCAAGACTTTCAAATATCCTCTCATATTCTTCCCTGTGCGAGTTCATATCATCGGCCGATTTCTCTTGAAGTGTCACAAACAATAGACTATGGGTCGTTATTTGTCCACTTCTCTCCTCTTTAGATCGAAAGGGAAGTCTTCCTGGATTTGGTAAAGGTAACATGGAGAAAATGGGAAATTGGTTATCGCATTACCATCTGGGAAAAAAATAGAAAATTTGAAGTTACCCATCAAGCAATGGAAAAAAACAAATAATGAAGACGAGGGAGCCAAAATAAACATGCATGCATCAAATCTAGAAGAAGCCCAAAGGAAAATAGAACAAGGAGTCATCACAAAAGAGATTTTGCAATATGAACAAGAAAAATTCAAGGTATATTATCATGCGTTCAGATTAGAAGAGGAGGAATTGCGCCTCAAATCCCACAGCTTATGCTTCTAGTTGGAAATCACAACACTGAGTTCTTCCATAACCTAGCTAAGACACCAATTTGGAGGAATAATATTAAATTTGTTAGCATGGATGGAGGGCATATTGAGGACTTCAAGGGGATCCAAAGAGCAACTATTGATTACTTCAATTCGCTATACTCTACCCAACTTGTACCCATTTTGGAGATTGTCTAGTATATGCTAGATAAAATCCCAAAATTGGTGTTTGAAGGTGACAATTTGGACCTATTGTGAAGCATTGCAGAAGAGGAAATCCAAAAGAACGACATTTTCTTTTAGCTCGGTAAAAGCTCCAAGTCCATATGGGTTTTTAGCCCACTTTTATCAAATTTATTAAGATGTCATTAAGTTTGACCCAATTCTTCTATTGGACTACATATTCAAGCATGACTATATGGAAGGAGTAATTAACTCATCCTTTGTTGCCTTGATTCCCAAAGAAGTCAATCCAACCCCCTTCGTCAAGTATAGACTGATCTCTTTATGCAATGTTTCATATAAGATATTTCTAAAATTTTAGCATTATGCATAAAACCTCTCCTTACTAAGCTCATCTTTGAGAATCATGGGGGATTCATGGAATAGAGACACATAATAGATAGTATCGTCTTGGTCCATTTTAGGTCCCTGTAATACTAGTGTAGCCCCTTATTTTTATTGTTAGTGTAGCCCCCTTATTGTTATTTTGTGCCCATGTAGTCCCCATATTGTTATTATTGTGCCCCATAGAAGTCCACTATTGTTATTGTTGTGCCCTTACATTATTATTGTTATGTAGGCTCTATTTATATTGTGACCCCTTAGACTCCTATATATAGAAAGGAGGTTTTGTCATTTGCTTCATACAAGAATTGTTCATTTATGTGATGTAAAAGAGGTTCCCCCCCCTAAGAGCCTAATTTTGAAGTCGTTGATCTATCTCTTTTGTGATCTCGTTACATAACATTTGGTATAAGAGCTTTGGATTCTAGGGTTTCGCTACTGCAAACATGTCATCTTGTCTTTTTGCTATAATTTTGTTTCTATGAAGGTTAGGAAGCTAAAATTTTTACCACGTGGACAAAAAAGGCTGATGAGCTTCCTGTAAAAAAATAATATTTTGGTTCGCTATATTTTTGGAGATATTGTCTGAAGAATTTAGGGTTTTTTCATGCTCCATAATTTCGTCTCAAATAAGTGACCCTGGGAAAATAATCATAACATCATCTACGAGCATCATATTTGAATTTCATAAAAAGTTACCAAAATTGCACAGACTTTATTATTTAATGTATCGTTTTTAGGGCCGAAGGTTGAACTAATGACATGTGGTACTCCGTACACGTTCACTCTACTGAACCAATCCATAATCAACTCATCATGGGATATTGGGCATACCTTTATCTTGAAGAATCCAAATTTGGTCTTACTTGTGGAATTGGAAATAAGACACAGAGGGCTACCATAAGACCGAATTTCAGATCTTGGAGATCCGAAATTACAAAGATACAACAATTTTAAAATCGAGCTCTTAAAAATAAAGAAAAATGTGTGTATTTTGTTAAAACATTTTGCATAACTTTTGTTTGAAAAATTAGTTTGAAGTGATTCAAGGGGCATAGTGAAGCATAGATATCATTGTTTGGTTCCAGAATCCCTTGAAAAAAAATGAACACACCTATTAAGAAATCAAAAGGATTTTCTATGACGCATGAAGAAGAGAAAGAAATGCAGCATGATATATCATATTTACGAGACCAAGTGCAAAGAATTTTACTCTCGCAAAAAGTTAACAAAAAATGAATTGGAAGCCATGCTAAATGTTAAGATATATGGTATAAAAAGAGACATGGAAATTAAGATAGATGGTATAAAAAAGGACGTAGGAATTTTGAATGATGGCTTAAAAGTAGACATGGAAGCAATGATGAATGTCAAGATAGATGGGTTGAAGGAAGGTTTGGAAAATTTGCTAGAAGAAAGGCTTCCCAATGGTGACAAGGTAATCCATGAAAATCATGATGAGAAAAAAAGGAATATGAATTGCAATTTTAGAGACTCCAATGTTAGGTTTAAGAACCACCACATTCTAAATATCGATATGAGGAAGTTTGATGGCAAGGATCCGATAACATGGATACTATAGATGGAGCAATATTTTGATCTCCATGATGTGCAACACACACAAAAGGTACACATCACAACTTTATATTTAGAACCCAATCAATTTGTATGGTACCGATGGCTTTGTTCTCATAAACCACTTTTCACTTGATCAATTTTTATGGAGAAAATGATAGCACATTATGAGGATACAAAAACCAACACCTTCTTTAGCCAATTGATAAATCTCAAACAAAAGGGTTCAATGGTGGAGCACATTGAGGACTTCCAAAAATTGAATATTAGGTTAACTGATATTCCATAGGAGCACAGGATTGATGCCTTCATTGAGATCTTGAAGGATAAAATCCAACATGAGGTTTGCCTCGAGGAACATCATTCATTGGAGAATGCATTCATGATGAAAAGATAAGTTGAAAGAAAAATTGTGTCAATAAGGAAGTCTACCACTCACAACTATAAATATGGAAGTGTTGTTGCTCCTATACTTCCACAACCTACAAGGTTGACGCCACAACCATTGGAGGAAAAAAAAGAAAAAGGGATTTGTTATAGTTGTGATAACAAATACACTAAAGGTCATAAGTGTGTTGAGAAGAAATTATTCTATATAAATTGTGAAGAGGATGAAGAAAAGGAACAAGAAACATCAAAAGAGCAGGATATACACCAAGAACCAACCCTTGAGAAATAAGAAATGAATCCGACCATATATTGAAATGCATTGGCAAGAATTACCACTCCTCAAATGCTCAAGATAGAAATATATATCAATAATAAAAAGGTAATAGTGTTGATTGATTCAGGTAGTACTCATAATTTTAGTCATTGTTAGATAGCCAATGAATTGAATTTCCTCCTATATCCAACACCAGAGTATCAAGTGTGTTTAATAAAAAGGTAATTGTGTTGATTGATTCAGGTAGTACTCATAATTTTAGTCATTGTAAGATAGCCAATGAATTGAATTTCCTCCTATATCCAACACCAGAGTATCTGGAAAGTGCCATAATATAAATCTAACCATGGGGTAATATATATTTAATACTCTAATCATTTCCATTCCAATTGGTGGTGCTGATGTTGTACTAAGATTCCAATGGTTACAATCCTTGGGTACGATAGCTTTTAAGTTTCAAGAAATTTTCTTGAATGCTTTTTGGGAAGGAAAGGAAGTTGAATTAAGGGGTATCGTAGGGAAACCAAGAAAGATAATAAACTCTAATGGCATGAAAAATATTCTAAAGAAAGAAAACTCGGGAGTAATTGCACAATTATGATCACTAGAGGTTCAAAAATCGAAATAATCTATTTCTATAGATCTCCAAAAAGTCTTGGATACTCATTCCAAGGTATTTGAGACTCCCAAAGGCCTCCCACATATCCATGATCCTGATCATGCTATTCATTTGATTCCAAGAAGTGTTCCTCCAAACATTAGGCCTTATATATATCCCTATGCCCAAAAGAGTGAAATTGAACGTATGGTTGCAAAAATGCTAGAGGCTGGTATAATTCAACCTAGTCAAAGCTCTTTCTCCACTCTAGTAGTATTTTTGCACAAGAAGGATGGATCGCGGTGCATGTGTCTGGATTATAGGGAGCTCAAGAACTCACTATTAAAGATAAATTTCCCATTCATGTCATTGATGAATTGTTGGATTGATTACATGGAGCAATTTACTTCACTAAATTGGATCTTCGTTCAAGATATCATCAAATCAGAATGAAGACTGAAGACATTCTAAAAAAAATAATTTAGAATGCATGAGGGTCATTATGAATTTTTGGTCATGTATTTTGACCTTACCAATGCACCTTCCACATTTCAGGGTTTGATGAATTCCATGTTCAAAACCCTTCCTTTGAAAATTTGTGTTAGTATTTTTTGATGATATACTAATCTACAACAAGTCTTGGAAGGAGCATGTTCAACATGTTGATAGGGTGCTCATACTGATGGAGGAGAAACAATTATATGCAAAAACCTCCAAATGTTTATATCGAGTACATGAGGTGGAATATCTGGGTCATATTGTATCTCATGAGGGTTTTAAGGTAGACCCTAACAAAATTATCTACGAGGATTTCTCAGGTTGATAGGATATTTTTGCAAGTTTGTTAAGAATTATGGGAGAATAGTAGCACCTCCAACAACATTACTTAAGAAAGATGCATTTCTTGGACTCCAGAAGCAAATAAGGCCTTTGAACATCTTAAAGAGGAAATGTGCCAAGCACCGGTCTTAGTTATGCCATACTTCAAAAAACATCTATTGTGGAATTTGATGCCTCAAGAAATGAAATTGGTGTTGTTTTAATGCAAGAAGGAAGAGCCATTTCTTTGGAAAGTCGTCCAATCAAAGGAAAATATGTACACAAATATATTTATGAGAAGTAAATGTTGTTAATACTACATGCACTAAAGTAATGACGTCCTTACCTAATGGGAAGACACTTCAAGATAAAAACAAATAATGATAGTCTTAAATACTTTTCGGAACAAATATTATCTTTAGAAGAGTGGAAAAAATGGGTCACTAAGATGTTGGGTTATGACTTTGAAATTATCTACAAAAAAGGGAAGAAAAATATTGTTGCAGATGCACTCTCAAGAAAGGATGAGGAAGTGGAAGCATTGTTTTGTGTTATTTCTATTATCCAACCAAATTGGATAATTGAAGCAAGGGATGAATGGAAGAATGAAGAATAAGTGTGGCTAGTAATTCAAAAGTTGCAGCAAGATCACTGTAATATCCCAAATCTGGAATATTTTTCTTTCTCGGGAATATCTTGAGATATTCCAATTCCTTCTTCAGTGAGCTATCACAAGTCCATTTCAGAGATTTACTGTTGGGGTATTTACAGGATATGACTCCTTCCAAAGAAGGGAGAAATCCTGAGGCTAGCTGGCCCTTCACAGAATCTTCCTATGGATATGCAATATTCCACCTCGGGAATTCCTGCCACAGGGTCCTTGAGGACGCTGTATAAGGAAGATGCTACATAAATAAGGCAAACCAGTGTTGGGATGCCCTAGATAAACTCTAATACAACTGCCCTGCAGAAAATTAGCTCAAAGAAATAACTCTAGATGGGTTATTCAGATCTCCCCAATCTAGGTCTCTAAAACAATGCTCAATGAGAGAGCTTACATCAATATATGAACATAAGCATGAACTCTGCAACTTTGAATACATCATGAGAGGTAAATGCTACAGCCATCATTATATTATGATATATCAACAGAAATGTACAAGAAATAGTTGAGGGACAAGCCACTCAAACTTTAAGAGCAAACCTCCAATGAATAAACAATGAAATACAAGAGTAGCTGCAACTCCACAAAATGGCGGAGTAGCTGCAACTGCGCAGTGTATATGAAGGCATAACTACTGAACATAACTGAAATACATATGTGGCTGAAGGAATACAAGAAATAATCCCAAGAACAACATATGGGCTGAAATACAATATTTCTAGCCAATCTATGAAAGATTGCTAGAAATGCCGGAACATACAAAAATGTGATAACTAAGTTGTCACTGCAACTGAACCAAAATAAGAATGAGGCTATGGCTGATATAAAATCCAAATGCCCTCCTCTGATAATGTCTCTAATACAAAGTGCTGATCACTTTGTCTTAGAAACACACTCTTGATGAGCTCAAGAACCCCTCTCTCACTACCTCCTCTAAAATAGCATAGTTTCCTCCATGGACTATGCAGTGGGAGATGATGGAATGTTGGCCCATGCCAACAGATCTGATATGAAGCCCAGGAATCCTCCTTGCAGCTCCTCCAATGATTGGATCACTCCTCCACTAAAGAAAACAAGGCAAGAGAGACTCCATGAGTTCCTCTCTTGCTACACCCAGCAACAAAATGTCCTCTCTGCTGCAGAAATAGCATTGTAGAAGATGAATGTAGTTGTGGCCAATGCCGGATTGAGGAAATGTAGTTCAATCCTCATGATTCCTTGAGGAAGAGGTAGGGATTCCCGATCGGAAACACCCTAGTGCCCGAGGGCACCATCACCCTGCTAAACAGCCCGGGGATGCAAGCTTTGCAGACCCAAGTCTAAAACTCTAAATCATAACACATGAAAAATGGGCTGCCATATCCTCCTTATAAAGAAACGGAACTCTTCTCCACCATGGTCCCCACCAATTAGGGTTTCCACCCTCATGAAAGTGTCTTCCCTCCAAAACTGCGCAGCTTTTCTAGGAAGCCTCTTCCTCCTTGGGCATCGCTGTTGACTTTAGTCAATGGTGACTAATCAAGTGAGATGGGTTCATTCACACCCTTGGTGTTTATTTCAGCTGCTTTATTCACTCCCCTTTCACATTAGGAATGTTATTTCTTCATCTAAAAGGGGCTAAGGTGTCTCCTTGCCCATTTTATTAAATAAAAATAAAATGTGCAACTATAATATTCCATTTTAGCTTGAGGCTAAAATTGGGAATATTACAGTCCTCCCCTCCCACATGTTGCTTTCCCTCAAGAAACTGCATGAAGAGAAAAAAATCTTCTCCCCCTTCCTCTGCTGTGGCCTCCTCATCAATGGTCCCACCACTCTCAAATATGCTGCAATGAATATGTCCTCCAATGCTCTCTCCCAAGTATGCAAGCTGACACAATGCTCCTCCTAGAAATATAAAAGGTGTAGTGGAATCCTTCTTACTGTGCTAAGGCCTCCTTAAGGTAGGAGTGATGATATGCATGGGAAAATTTTGCTCCCAATGATGATCCTCTCATCCATGCAATCATCCAAATAAAATCTCACCCCTGATTTCTGCAATGAGTTGGGGCTGAATGGAGAGTTGTTTTGGTTTCCCATGATGGCCCTTCTCTCCATATGCTACTCATATGGTGCTGCCTTTGTCTTTGGGCTGAAAAACTATGGCCTCCAAGAATGGCCCAAGAAACCCCATCAAGAAAATCAGCCATGATATGCTTCTGCAAATTCTTCAAGTGGTCCCTCCCACAAGAAGGGACAAGTAGAAACGTAGCAATCATGGTTTTCCCATGGTATCTCCTGCAAGGTAAAACATATACAATGGGGAGAATCATGCTCCCAATTGGCTGTACATACAATACTCTCAAAATAATGCTCCTCATGAATGTACAAACATCAAAAATACATGGGGCAATATACAATAAGAGCAACTTGCCAAATGGCAACCGGAGAGTGGTTCAAAGTTCCACTCATGGAACCTGCGCAGTGCCTCCTTGGCCTGCCTCAAAATCAAAATAACAAGTGCTGAACTAGCCACTTGTTTGCTGCCACAACATCTCCTCATAAGATGAAACATGAAATACAATTTGGTGTCAATGGTGCACACCAAGAAGCATGTGGCTTCCCCCACAACCATCACAAAAATTAGCCACAATCAAGGCTACAAGTAGTTGCAAGTACATCATATCAATTGAAAGGAGGGATGATCCTCCTTGAGACAATAGGCTGCTCCTATGAAGTAAATAGGTACAAAATGGGAGATGCTACCTTCTCTGCCATGTACTTGAGACCTTGAGTTGAAATAGCTCACCTGGATGCTCTCCCTCTCCTCCAATGAGTAAGGGAATGGTTGTGCCAACCTCTCCAAAAACAACCGGGCTCTGAATCTATCCATATGATGATGTAGATCATACTGAATGCCCTCCCAAGTGAACTCCTCTAGCAAAGCCAAGTATGCATCCAAATGCATAGCTAGGAAGTCCTCAAGTGCTGCATGCAAAAGTTTCTCCTTGAGGCTAGAAATTCTAGTCAAGAAGAGTTTGCCACGATGTTAGATGATCATATCATCTACTAAGTATATACCATCTCCATCAAGGCCATCCAAGAATCATGAATGCACCAAGATCCTTGGGAATACTCAACCAAAGCTAAGTCCTTCATCCTGGATCAATCCTCCACATAGACAGTGCTGGTGTTCTGCAATATGGTGCCCCATCACGTTGTTGCCTGCTACTTTGACATCCCCTCATGCCAAAGTCATCCTCCAAGTTGCTGCCATGCCATCATGCAGCTACTCATGCTCAAAAGAAATGATGATCTCTTAAAATAAGCCTCCCATGAGAGACTATCATCTCCAAAGAATCTTCTGATCCTGGGCAATGTAAGCATGAGTGGCCTCCATCTACTCCAATGCATGAAAGAGTCCTTCCTCAAAAGAAGTATCCTCCCTCTAATAAAATCTATGGAGCAGTCATCTGGCATCATGAAGATGCTATCCTCCATCCACACAGCAACTCTATCTGCGCAGTGAACTAATGAGAATGGGTGGTGCTGAAAATGAGAGAGTGTATCCCTCCTCCATGTGCTCATCCCCAAACTCTCTGCACTGTAGAGGACTCCTCTAATGTCTCCACCCCTCCGGAATCCAATGAGTGGTGAACCAAATAGCATGATGCCTCTCATCATCTCTAGATCAAATGGTCTCCTAAGTGGAAAGCCTTCAAGAGTGAGACATCAAGATAGGAAGTGGATTGTGTATACGAGAGGGATGAAAGGTCCTCTCCCTCTACTGCACAGTGCAGTCCCTCTCCTATGTGAAGAGAATATATGAAATAGATAAGGGTGAATTTCCATCATCCCTTCATGCTGATCCTTCTGCTCTTCTTCTTCTTCTTCCAATGGTGTAGCGTTGTAGATTCTTCTATGCACCTCCTCTCTACCAACATGTGAGTGTGTCTCTTCCTCAATGAGAGGCCTTGAACTTCCTTAGAGATGAATATCTCCACACCCTCACAAATAGAAGAGTGCCCTCCATGCAATGGGGGTCTTGCCTCTAGCAAGTCATTCTCCTGATTTCTCCCCCTCTAGAAAGATGGAATGATCTTTGTTTCATGATCCCCCTCCATGTATGCAAAGTGTTTGAAGTTTTGTCACACCATGTTTCACATTGGTTTTCCCCTTTGCAAAACTCTTTGTGACTGCAACATATGATCTCTCATTTGCATGAGAACATGAAATAGAACTCTAAAATCAATCATCATGAATCATACCTTTGTGTTGCAGCGCTGCTCCTCCAAAGGATTCAACTCTTTCCCTCCATCCTCTTGCAGTAGCTATGGGCAATGTACTGCACTATGGATCTACATGTGTGGCTGAATGCTCACACCCTCCATGAGAATAGCTACGATTTGTCTCATCAACAAACCCCTTTCAGAAAATTCCTCCAAATTTTCCCTTTCATCAAATCTTCAATGATGTGCTAAATGGTCTGGAAAGAAGAAGGGAAACCTCCTCTCCATCATTCCTTTCCTTGTTTCCTCTTTCAATATCCTCTCCTTGGAGAGAAGCTCCTCTTGATGATGGCAATGGATCTTGGGCACAGGCTGAGCCAAGTTCATGCTCTGATACCACTGTAATATCCCAAATCTGGAAATATTTTTCTTTCTAGGGAATATCTTGAGATATTCCAATTCCTTCTTCAGTGAGCTATCACAAGTTCATTTCAGAGATTGAATGTTGGGGAATTTATAGGATATGAATCCTTCCAAAGAATGGAGAAATCCTGAGGCTAGCTGGCCCTTCACAGACTCTGCCTATGGATATGCAATATTCCACCTCGGGAATTTCTGCCACAGGGTCCTTGAGGATGTTGTATAAGGAAGATGTTGCATAAATAAGGAAAATCAACACTAGGATGCCCTAGATCAACTCTAATACAACTCCCCTGCATAAAATGAGCTCAAGTAAATAACTCTAGATGGGTTATTCAGATCTCCCCAATCTAGGTCTCTAAAACAATGCTCAATGAGAGAGCTTACAACAATATATGAAAATAAGCATGAACTCTGCAACTCTGAATACATCATGAGAGGGAAATGCTACAGCCATCATTATATTATGATATATCAGCAGAAATTTACAATAAATAGTAGAGGGACAAGCCACTCAAACTTTAAGAGAAAACCTCCAATGAATAAACAATGAAATACAAGAGTAGCTGCAACTCCACAAAATGCCGGAGTAGCTACAACTCTGCAATGTATATGAAGGCATAGCTGCTGAAAATAACTGAAATATATATGTGGCTGAAGGAATACAAGAAATAAGCCCAAGAACAAGATATGGGCTGAAATACAATATTTCTAGCCAATCTATGAAAGATTGCTAGAAATGTCGGAACATACAAAAATGTGACAACTGAGTTGTCACTGCAACTGAAACAAAATAAGAATGAGGCTGTGGCTGATCTGAAATCAAAATTCCCTCCTTTGTTAATGTCTCTAATACAAAGTGCTGATCACTTTGTCTCAGAAACACACTCCTGATGAGCTCAAGAACCCCTCTCTCACTTCCTCCTCTGAAATAATGCAGTTTCCTCCATGGACTGCGCAGTGGGAGATGATGGAATGTTGGCCCATGCCAACAGATCTGATATGAATCCCGGAAATCCTCCTTGCAGCTCCTCCAATGAGTGGATCACTCCTCCACTGAAGAAAACAAGGCAAGAGAGACTCCATGAGTTCCTCTGTTGCTGCACCCAGCAACACAACGTCCTCTCTGCTGCAGAAATAACACTGTAGAAGATGAATGTAGCTGTGGCCAATGCTGGATTGAGGAAATGTAGCTCAATCCTCATTCTTCCTTGAGGAAGAGGTAGGGATTCCCGATCGAGAACACCCTAGTGCCCGAGGGCACCATCACCCTGCTAAACAACTCAAGGATGCAAGATTTGCAGACCCAAGTCTGAAACTCTAAATCATAACATATGCAAAATGGGCTGCCATATCCTCCTTATAAAGAAATTGAGCTCTTCTCCACCATGGTCCCCACCAATTAGGGTTTACACCCTCATGAAAGTGTCTTCCCTCCAAAACTGCACATCTTCTCTAGGAAGCCTCTTCGTCCTTGGGTAGCGTTGTTGACTTTAGTCAATGGTGATTAATCAAGTGAGCTGGGTTCCATTCATGCCCTTGCTGTTTATTTCAGCTACTTTATTCACTCCCCTTTCACATTAGGAATGTTATTTCTTCATCTAAAAGGGGCTAAGGTGTCTCCTTGCCCATTTTATTAAATAAAAATAAAATGTACAACTATAATATTCCATTTTAGCTTGAGGCTAAAATTGGGAATATTACAATCACAATACATCTTATACATTTAGCTGGAAAAATGATTCATTATGGTACAAATATCGCTTATATCTTTGTAAGAATTCGCAACAAACAAAATATTTTTTTGTAATTGCACTCTTCTCCCTTAGGAAGGAACTCATGATTTTTAAAAACTTACCACAAGGTCAAGAAGGATTTTTTTTGGGATGACCTTAAATTTGATATTCAAAAGTTTGTGGTGGAATGTTTGGTTTTCCAACAAAATAAATTTGAGACAATTAAGACTCTGAGTCTGTTACAACCTTTATCCATTCCAAGACAATGTTGGGAGGAGGTCTCAATGGATTTTATCACAGGTTTACCCAAGTCCGAAGGAAAGAGTGTCATCATGGTGGTAGTTGGTAGACTTACCAAGTATGCACACTTTTGTGTATTATATAAACCATTTAAATCCAGTACAGTTTCTATTGCATTTATGGACATAATTCAAAAGCTAGATGGAAACCCAAATATTGTGGTAAGTGACAGAGATACCATTTTTCACTAGAAATTTTAGGATGAAATTATTTTCTTGTGTGGGTACTCAATTAGCTCGTAGCTCATCTTATCATCCTCAATCTGATGGGAAAACTAAGATAGTGAAAAAATGTTTAGAAGGATATCTTTGTTGCTTTGTATACGATAAACAAACACAATGGGTCAAGTGGTTGCCTCTAGTAGAATGGTGGTATAACACTTCCTTCCATACGGTAGAAAAAATGACTCCATTTATTGCACTCTATGGATATCATCCATCATCCATCACATCATCTTTAAGAGAAAATTATAAGGTTCAAGCAATGGAAGATCACATCGAGCATCAATAACAATTTCTCCAACTCTTAAAGGATAACCTCACTTTGGCGCAAAATCGAATGAAACAACAGGCATATCAACATCGTAGTGAAAGAAGTTTTGATGTAGGAAACTAGGTATTTTTAAGGCTTCAACCATACAAACAAATGTCCCTCAAGCAAGATAATAAGGATAATAAATTATCACCAAAGAACTATGGTCCTTACAAGGTGTTGCAAAATATTGGTACTATGGCATACAAATTGGAGCTTCCTGCATCTTCCCGAGTGCACCCAGTTTTCCATGTTTCATGCTTAAAAAAGGTTATAGGTGACAAGCTCCCAGTTCAAACAATATTGCCAGAACTTGACAAGGAAGGAAAAATGATATTGGAACTTGAAGTAGTCATGGAAACGAGAACTCGACAGCTACGAAATCGATCAATTTCAGAGTATCTCATCAAGTGGAAGAACTTACTCACTGAAATTTCCACATGGGAGGATGATAATTTTAAATAGAAGCATCCATAGCTACTCAAACATTGAGGAAAATACTTTTTTTAAGTAGAGGGGCATGTTAGGTCCCTATACTACTAGTGTAGCCCTTTATTGTTATTGCTAGCGTAGCCCCTTATTGTCAATGTTGTGCCCATGTAGTATCCATATTGTTATTATTGTGCACAATAGAAGCCCACTATTTTTATTGTTGTGCCCTTACATTATTATTGTTATTTAGGCTTTAATTATGTTGTGACCCCTTATACTCATATATAGAAAGGAGGTTTTGTCATTTGTATCACTAATAATTAGTCATTTATGTGATGTAAAGGAGGTTGCCCCCTCGAATAGGATAATTTTGAAGTCGTTGATCTATCTCTTTTGTGATCTGGTTACATAATAGTCCAAGTAGTACATTCGAGTAGTGTAAGGAAGGATAAAGGTATGTTCATCAAACTTGATATGGAAAATGCATTCAACCATGTCAATCAATACTTTTTTTATGAAAAGTGTTATGTCAATTTGGCTTCGATGGGACATTTATAAAATGGGTAGAGGTTTGTATCTCCTCCCCTTGGATCTCCCCCTTGGTGAATGGGAGCTCTTCAAGTTTTTCTAAAGCCTCAAGAGGGCTTTGTCAAGGGTTCCCCTTGTCACCTTTCCTATACATCTTGATGGAAAATTAATTAAGTATATGTATTGAATATAAACAAAGGAATGATATCCTTTCAAGTATAAGATATGTTTTAGGAATCAAGAGTATAAATCACTCCCACTTTTTGGATGATACCATTTTATTGGGAGGAGCCTCATTAATTATTTCAAAGCACTTCAAGCAGGTTCTATATTAGTATCTACTGGCTTCTAGAGGTATTACTAATCATAGAAAAGCACAGATTTATTCTTGGAATATTAGCCCCGTTATTCAGAAACAACTGAGTCTCTTTATTGGGTTTCATCTTCTAGCCTTGTGGAAAGATTTCAGATATTTGGGGATACTAATCTCTTTAAAATCCCATTCTTCCCAAGCCTAGTTAGGAATTATTTTGAAATTCACGTCCAAGCTACAATATTGGGGAATGATTTAGTTGAACTTAGTTGGGCATAAAGTTCTTATTAAAGTGGTATTATCATCTTTTCCTCATTATCAGTTCATAGTTCTCCTAGTGTCAGTTCTGACTTTTTGTGAACTAGCTAAAATTATGATGATTTTTTTTTATGGGAGGGTTTTAAGCCGAGCCATAAAAATTTTCATCTCATCAAATTGGTTGTGGTAAAATTCCCAAATTCTTATGGTGGTCTGGGTATCTGGGATCCCTCTCTTATGAATATTGCATTAGGTTCTAAGTTGGTGTAGATATACATTTCAAATCATTCTTCTTGATGGAAATAATTTCTATGTTGCAAATACTTTCAACAAATCTATAATTTCATCCTCAAAGCTCCCTTAGCTCCAAAAGGAGGCACATCCATATGGAATTTTTTTTATTCATCTATGAATTTTATTAAAGAGAATATTTCCAGATATTCAGGAAATGAGAATTCAATAAATATATGGTCAAATCAAATCCTTAATAAGAAGGCTTTGGAAAATCATGAGGAGCTAATCCCCTTGAGATATTAGTTGATTTTTGAAAGAAAATTCACGTTATCATCTATTTCAAAATGGGATAGCTCTGGTTTGTGGATTTGTTGGGACCGTGGCTATGTTCCACACCATATATCAACTTGAGTTACCCCATTGATGTTGTTTTTGGTTGTTTTCACCCCTAGGAATCAGGTCTCTACTGATCACTCTGTATTGTGATGTCCCCCAACCCTTTGTTGGGTGATGCCACTCACACAATTACCGACACAACCAAAAACATATACACAATTTATGTAGAAAATATAATAGTGTGAAAATATACATAATAACCAAAAATCATATGGAAGTACTACAAAAGCATGACGTGATAATTCATAAATAAGCATAAGAAGTTTTGAACACTTATCTGTTCAATTTTCTAGCTGGCTACGAACCTTGGATGTTCCTCCCAACTGTAGACTGTTGTTGGCTCAGCGGGTCCTGACCCAGGTTCAGAGGTTAAGGTTTGCCAAAAAACCCCTATACTACTGGCCCTTTCGACAGTGACCTACTTGTGTAGGCCAAAGTCTCACCCGAAGAAGTATGGGTGGGTGATAGAACCAGGTTTCCGCACCCTGAGAGAGAGCAGGTAAGTCGAACCGTTCGGCAACTATCAGAACTACACAGTTAGAGGTTATTCGCAGGAATTTTAATAATTAACCAGAGTACAGTTTTACCAGATTTAAATAACAGGCTGACATCCACGTGCAGACAGCTAAGGATAAGCATAAAAAAAAATATTTTCTGCAGACTTAATTAAATTACAGATACAGTTATCATAACACAGATAATTCGCAAGCTCATAAACACATATCATTCGCAGCTCGTAACATAATCACATATAATTTGAGTCCACAATAACAATAACCAGATAGATCAAATAGCATCAGATATCTGCAATACTTCTCATATATTACTTATCAAAAAGTCTCTTACATACCCCAAAACCCACCTGCACACACAACCAGCAGGGTCCGCACACAGCCAGACAAAGGATCTCCACGCACACAGCCAACAGGAGTCCTAACCCAATAACCCAATCCCAGATCTAACAATTCACACTTAGCATCAATCTCTATTCATTCCTACCTATCGACTAACAAAGGTTCAACTATTTATAGTACTTTAGCCTATGCATCCAATCGTCTGCAAACCATGGTTTGCGGACTCTTGGTCTACCCATGGCTCACTTACAATGTATTAGGGGCTTTGACCATGGTTTGCGGACTCTTGGTCTACCCATGGCTCACTTACAATGTATTAGGGGTTTTGATCTGCCCCAAAACTCCTGCACTAGACTAAATATAATAAAAAATATACAAAATGGACTAGATTCGCAGCTTGCAGGAGACCAATGTTTGATTTAGTCATTTAACAGCAGCATCAGCATCCTTTGATATCTAGAGGGCTGCAGCAGCCCAAGGCTTCAAGCGTTCTCCGATGATGTCCTTCTTATGTTGGAGTTCCTCAATCTCAGCTTGGAGGGAGTTGTTGGTCCTTAGATGAGCCAGACGCTGTGCAGGGACCAAAGTGGGTAAGGTAGCCCCGATCTGCTCAAAAGCTTCCACTTTCTGCCGCAATTCCTGATTAATTTTTTGGAGGATCGGATCATGCTGGACCTTGGTCCATAACTACATAGTTGTCTTTAGCAACGGGGCACCCTAAGAAATTTGTCCTGTAATGGTGTCCGTAGCTGCGGTCACCAGCGCAGCACGCTGAGCGTGTACCTCCGGGGGTGTTTTGGGCTATAGTTTGGCGTGCAGGTCACTGATTTGTTGCTCTAGCTGCATCTTAATGACCTGCATTTCTGTTCTGGAAGCCCTTAACGCTGCGACCAATCCTTCAACTTTAGCTTGAGGGGTGGCTGTGGCCGGGATCTCCTCTGTAACCTCTATGCAGAGTTGGTGGATCAAGGTTTCAAGCTCTGCTTGTTGTGCAACATCAAGGAGCACTTCCGCATTTTGTTGTGCAATGGTTTTCTCATCCACACCAAGTTGTTGATGTATGTAATATTCCTAATTAGCAATAGTTAATTGGAATATTATATTTTGTTTAGTTTGTCGTCTATAGTTTGTAAATAAATAAAAAGTGAGTAAAGAGGGTCTAACTCACTTAAGTGAAATAAGACATCCACCTAGTAGCACAACATTGTGACTTAAGTGGGAGTCAAGGGGGGCCTAACACCACGTAGAGGAGGGGGCCTATGTACACTCTAGAAGCTTCTGCAAGCTTCTGTGAAGATAAGGATGAGGATGTGGAGGAGAGAGAGAGGCTACGTTGGGTTTTGGAGGGAAACCAACGTTATAAAATATGGAGGAGCCTCCTCATTTCAGGCATTCTGGAGTTGATCATTTTGAGTGAGATGTTTGTCTTCTTGAGCACACCGGCTGTTTAGCCTGTCTGCAGCACTGTTTAGTGCATTGAGTGTCTCCGGTCGGAGATCTCGCCCTTAGCCTCGGGGGACTTAGAGTGCCTACTCGGGAAAGGTTGGTTTTTCAGTATTTTGTGAGTATTTTTATTGTTTGGGTTTGTTGCAGAGCTAGTGCTTATAGAGACTGCGCAGTCACTGGGAGAGAGGATGTAGTCCATTGTGGAGGTGCTTCGAATTGGGGTTTCTGTAGGAGATTCAGCTAAGCTTTTGAGCATAGGTTCAGCCTTTTCCCACAGGAAGATTTTGGCAGAGTTTGAGGTGGTGTTTCAACTATTTCCATTTGGCCTCTGCGCAGAGCCTTGAAGGCCAGCATAATTCCCTGAGGAGACAATTCTGGTGATTTTCGGGGGTTGGCCATTTTTGATATGGTTTATGGGTTTTGACCGGGTTGGTGAGTAGAGGAGGTTTGTATATTTTCAGCTCATTTCGGCAAGAGGATCAACCCCTAGTCTCCAATCCATTCCAGTAGTAGCAGCTACACTGTAGTTTTCCAACAGCTGGGATGCAGTTCATAGAGCAGTCATTTCCTGTATTTTATGAGAGAGTTTCTTCACTTGCCTCGAGCAAGATTAGGTGCCATCACTTTGATCACCTATTGTACTTCATTATAATTCTCAGATTAATAAGATGGCTCAGCATTTTCTCTCTATGTTTTTTGGATGAGTTGTCGTAATTTCTTTCTCTGTTATTATATGTCTGCTGCACTGTTATTTATTTATATTTTTGAGCATTCTAGTTCTATACCATTTGGTGTGTTTATATTTCACTCTTAGACAAAGTCTGGAAAGGGCCAGGTAGCCTCCAGATCTCGTCCTCTTTTCAGAGGCGAAATATCCGGTAAATGCCCTCCCAGTCCATCTCTGGTTGGAATTTGCCGTGTTATAGAGATATCCCTGAAACGGGATATTACAATGGTATCAGAGCATAGTTCTGGCTCAGCCTGTGGTCTATGACATCGGGAAAGAGACCTTATAGAGGCAGGAAGTATAGAGACCATGAGCGTAGGTTGGAGACCACCTACGAAGAGGAAGACTGTGCCCAGGTAGAGGACGCAAATTAGGAGAGAGAGCCTGTGACGGACGCAGAGTAGGTGGGTCTTGTAGTAGATTTGAGGCAGAAAGAGCCGATGGCAAATGAAACAGAGGCCAAACAGTTTGGAGAGGCACTCCTCAAGTCAGTGCAAGATTTAGCTCGACAGATTGAGGTTATGGGATAGAGGTTCACAGTTGTGGAGGCTAGGCAGCGTGAGACTCCACGGGGTTTCCAGGTCGGAGAGGGATCAGGTACATCCCACCATTTGCCAGAGCAGGGTGCTGCTCAGCATGATATTCCTCAGCCAACAGTTTCACATGCACCTACCCGCTCTACCATGCCCACTTTCTTGGGAGCAGATACAGGGGTAGGAGCCCAGCAGGAGGCAGAGCCTGGACACTTAGATGAGTATTTTGTCGAGTATCAGTCCTACGGGCAGGAGTTCAGGGATGCTCTCACATTCAGATATTTTGTGCAGCTCCAGCGGGACAGTAGACCCCGCGACCATCATAGAGGGCACCGGCATTACCATGATGGAGATTCCCACTATGCCTCTAGTAGATTTCATTTGCCTACGTTTGATGGATCATCAAACAGTTGGGCAAAGTCTTGGGTGGAGAAGCTGGATATCTATTTCCAGCTTAACCAGATGTCGGAGATGGAGGCCATCAAGGTGGCGACATTAAATTTGGATGGTGACACTCGGGCATTCCACAGTGATGACATATGCTGAGTTTACCAGGAGATTGATAGAGCATTTTGATGGGAGGGATCCGGAACAGCATTTTGTTGAGCTGACAAAGCTCAAATAGACAGGGAGCCCAGAGACATACATTGTATATTTCTTGAGGGCTTCGGTGATGGTGCCAGATCTATCCGTGACATGGATGATCTATATGTTTGTGGAGGGATTGGCAGAGCCACTTCGAGGTCTAGTCAGATCTACTAGACCAGCTACACTCCAGGATGCTATCAGTAGGACCAGGGACTTACAGGATGCATTGCCCAGGACGCGAACACCTTACCCCCAGAGACAAGGCTTCCAGCCCAAGGGGAAGGATGTGATGGTTCCTCCTCCAAAGGGGAATCTGGGATGGGAACAGATAGATGATGATGCCAGGAGGGAGTTGAGGAAGAAGCGACTGTGTTTCACGTGTCAGGAGCCGTGGGCACCAGGGCATAAGTGTGCTGCTAGCAAAGCACACTTCATTGAGGTCTTCTCCGATGATAGCGGGGAAGAGGATGAGGAGGATGATAAGGAGGCAGGAGATATTCAGACAGCCCAGTATCAGTTTCCGCCTCCACCTCCAGGGACAGGAGGTGCAGCTTTTACACCCACAGGAGGGGCCCTTGCAGCTTTGCGAGGAGTTCCTAAGTATTTTACGCTGGGCATACGATGGACAGTACATTGCCAACGAGTATCAGTCTTGGTTGATAGTGGGGCAACCCACAACTTCATTGATGCACAGATGGTCGAGCAGAGGGGTATACCGACCGAGAGTTTTGACGGGTTTTCAGTCTTGGTCCCAGGAGCCCAGATGATGCAATGTGCCCGGTATGTTCTAGAGTTAGCAGTGACGATGGGTACTTACACCGTGATTGATCACTTTTTTGTGGTCAACATACCAGATACTAATGTGGTACTGGGTGTTCAGTGGCTGATTAATCTAGGGAAGGTCACCACGGATTGGGAGGCCTTAGAGATGGAGTGGGATGACAAGAAGACCGAAAAGCATGAGAAGATCCGCGGGATGCATACTTACCCACCTCAGACAGTTTCGGCACACCAGATGGAGGCAGATTTCCGGAAGGGAGACATAGAGTGGGCAGTTGAGTTGCAGGCATCAGAGGCAGAGACCATTGGTTGAGCAGTTCATCCAGATGTACAGGCCATCCTTGACAGGCATGAGGTAGTGTTTGGAGATATACCACCAGGTCGGCCACCAGATAGAGGGTTTGAGCATACCATCGAGATTAAGCAGGGTATCCAGGCGGTGATCACTACACCCTATAGGCATCCCAAAGCCTATCGGGATGAGATTGAGCGAGCCATCCAGGAGTTGTTGGCTCTTGGACACATTAGATCGAGCACAAGTCTGTTTGCTTCTTCTATAGTGCTGGTGAAGAAGAAGGACAACACCTTGAGGATGTGCATTGACTACAGGGCCATGAATAAGAAGACTCTAAAGAATAGGTACCCTATACCCAGGATGGATGAGCTGATGGATGAGCTGAGAGGAGCTAAGTTCTTCTCGAAAATTGATTTGAGATCAGGGTACCATCAAATTCGCGTGAGGGAACAAGACATTCCCAAGACCGCCTTTAGGTGTCATTATGGGCACTTTGATTTTTTGGTTATGCCTTTTGAGCTAACCAATGCACCAGCCACCTTTCAGTCTTGCATGAACCATATATTCCGCAGTCATCTGAGGAAGTTTGTACTGGTTTTCTTTGATGACATACTCATATATAGTAGGACTTGGGAGGAGCATCTCCAGCATATAGAGGCAGTGCTATGCATCTTGGAAGAGCAACAGTTCTATGCTAAGCTCTCCAAGTGTGAGTTTGGGATGATAGAGATGCTTTATTTGGCTCACATTATTGGAGTGGACGGAGTGAGGGTCCACGAGGAGAAGATTAGAGCCATTAGAGATTGGCCAGAGCCGAAGAACGTGACGGAACTTCGAGGGTTCATTGGGATATGTACCTATTATAGGAAGTTCTTCAGAGGATTCTCACAGCTTGCTGCACCCCTTACAGATTTGACGAAGAAGGGGGCATTCAGTTGGTCAGATACAGTGCAGCAAGCATTTGATAGGCTCAAGGAGGTGATGAGTAGCTGCCTCGTGCTTGCATTGCCGGATTTTACGCAGCCATTTGTCTTGGAGTGTGATGCGTCGGGAGAGGGGATCGACTCAGTATTGATGCAGGGGGGACACCCTATAGCTTTTGAGAGCCAGAAGCTCCTTCCGCATGAGAGGTTGTATTCTTTATACGACAAGGAGATGTTGGCCATCATGCATGCCTTGGCCAAATTCCGGCAATATCTGGTAGGGAACAGATTCAGGGTGAGGACTGACCACAACAGCCTCAGGTTCTTTTTGGAGCAGAAGCAGCTACAGGAGAGGCAGCAGAAGTGGATCAGTAAGATCTAAGCATATGACTTTGACATTGAGTATGTCAAGGGTAAAAATAACGTTGTAGTAGATGCCCTTTCACGTAGACCAGCCACGTTATCTCTTATGAGCTTGGATATAGATTGGAGGGCTCGAATTTTAGTTGAGTACTCCAAGGACATATTTTCATGTGAGGTGCTGGATGGACAGGTGTTGGATGACAGGTACAGGGTGGTCGATGAGATCATCTATTACAGGGACAGGATCTTCTTGACTGAGGGATCTCAGCTTAAGAAGAAGATACTCCAGGCATCACATGATTCTCCATTGGCAGGCCATCAGGGGTTTACCAAAACCTACAGGGCCATTAGAGAGAGGTTCTCATGGAAGGGCCTCAAGGAGGACGTAATCTAGCACATCACAGAGTGCGATGTTTGTCAGAGGAACAAGGGGGAGATGAGCCATCCCGCAGGACTGTTGCAGCCTCTTCCCATTCCGGAGGGGAAATGGGAGAGCATATCGATGGACTTCATCACAGGGTTTCCCATGGTGCAAGGCAAGGATTGTATCTTTGTCATCGTTGATTGACTGACAAAGTATGCACACTTTTTCGCCATATCCGCGCACTACACAGCAGCACAGGTGGCCAAGCTGTTCTTCCGAGAGGTTTTCAAGTTGCATGGTCTTCCTAGGACCATCATCAGTGATAGGGACAACCACTTCATGGGCAGATTTTGGTAGGAGCTTTTCCGACTGGTGGGGATGGAGTTGACACCAAGTACCAGTTACCACCCACAGACAGATGGACAGAGAGAGATAGTTAACAAGTGGCTGGAGGGCTACTTGCGTAACTATGTTAGTGGGCAGCAGCGAGCATGGTTGAGATGGTTGCATTTAGGGGAGTACTGCTACAACTCGACACATCACATGTTTATTGGTATGTCACCATTTTATGCCTTGTATGGGTACCATCCTTTATCATTTGCTGATATGATGTTCGGTGCGAGTAAGGCTCCTAGAGCCAAGATGTGGATCCGAGAGAGTTAGGACATTCTCTGTGCTCTCAAGGACAATATGGCTACAACACAGAACCAACAGAAGCTGTATGCCGATAGAGGTCGGGTGGAGTGACAGTTTGAGGTAGGGGACTTGGTTTACCTACGCTTACAGCCATACCGACAGTCATCGCTGAAGCAGAAGGGAGCTGAGAAGCTCAAGCCTCTCTTTTACGGGCCATACAGGGTGATACGCAGGATTGGGTAGGCTGCATATGAGTTAGAGCTGCCCCAAGGCAGCAAGATCCACAAAATTTTCCATGTATCATGCCTGAAGAAGGCACTGGGACAGAAGGTGACAGTGACAGAGGAGCTACCACCTAGGGATGATGAGGGGCACTTGGTGTTGCAGCCGGAGGCCATTATTGATACCAGGGAGAGGCAGTTACGGAGCAGGACTGTCTGGGAATTCTTGGTAAGGTGGAAGAATTTTCCGGATGAGGATGCCACTTAGGAAAGCGAGAAGATTTTGCAGCATCCATCACTTCAGTTGCTTGAGGACAAGAAACATTTTTCCGGGGGGGACTGTAATATTCCTAATTAGCGACAGCTAACTAGAATATTCTATTTTGTTTAGTTTGTCGTCTATAGTTTGTAAATAAATAAAAAGTGAGTAAAGAGGGTCTAACTCACTTAAGTGAAATAAGACATCCACCTAGTAGCACAACGTTGTGACTTAAGTGGGAGTCAAGGGGGGCCTAACACCACGTAGAGGAGGGGGCCTATGTACACTCTAGAAGCTTCTGCAAGCTTCTGCAAAGATAAGGATGAGGATGTGGAGGAGAGAGAGAGGCTATGTTGGGTTTTGGAGGGAAACCAATTTTATAAAAGATGGAGGAGCCTCCTCATTTTAGGCATTCTGGAGTTGATGATTTTGAGTGAGACGTTTGTCTTCTTGAGCACGCTGGTTGTTTAGCCTGTCTGCAACACTGTTTAGTGCATTGAGTGTCTATGGTCGGAGATCTCGCCCTTAGCCTCAGGGGACTTTGAGTGCCTACTCGAGCAAGGTTGGTTTTTCAGTATTTTGTGAGTATTTTTATTGTTTGGGTTTGTTGCGGAGCTGGTGCTTATAGAGACTGCGCAGTCACTGGGAGAGAGGATGCAATCCATTGTGGAGGTGCTCCGGATTAGGGTTTCTGCAGGAGATTCAGCTGAGATTTTGAGCAGAGGGTCAGCCTTTGCCCACAGGAATATTTTGGCAGAGTTTGAGGTGGTGTTTTAGCTATTTTCATTTGGCCTCTGCGCAGAGCCTTGAAGGCCAGCATAATTCCCTGAGGAGACAATTTTGGTGATTTTCGGGGGTTGGCCATTTTTGATATGGTTTCTGGGTTTTGACCGGGTTGGTGAGTAGAGTAGTTTTGCAGATTTTCAGCTCATTCCAGCAAGGGGATCAGCCCCTAGTCTCTAGTCCATTCTAGCAGTAGCAGCTACACAACAGTTTTCCAGCAGTTGGGACACAGTTCATAGAGCAGTCGTTTCCTGTATTTTCTGAGAGAGTTTCTTCACTTGCCTCGAGCAAGATTAGGTGCCATCACTCTGATCACCTATTGTACTTCATTATATTTCTCATATTAATAAGATGGCTCAGCATTTTCTCTCTATGTTTTCTGGATGAGTTGCCGTAATTTCTTTCTCTGTTATTATATGTCTGTTGCACTGTTATTTATTTATATTTCTGAGCATTCTAGTTCTATACCACTCAGTGTGTTTATCTTTCACTCTTAGACAGAGTTTTGAAAGGTCCAGGTAGCCTCCGGATCTCATCCTCTTTTCAGAGGCGAAATATCCGGTAAATTCCCTCCCAGTCCATCTCTGGTTGGAGTTTTTCGTGTTATAGAGATATCCCCGAAACGGGATATTACAATGTACTTGCTGGTCCCGATGGTGAATCTCTTGAAACACCGTAGTGTGGAGACCATGTAATGCTTTGTGGGGTATCTGGGCAAGGTTCAACTGCACCCTTGTACCTACTTGAAGCTGTATTCCCTGGTCAGGTGAGCTGACGATAAGAGCATTGCTAGGTAAAGAATAGAGACGAATTTCCTCAGTAACTAGCGCTAGGTTGTTGGATGTCAAGGGGACCTATCCTCAAACTACGTTGGCCTGTCGCATATCCATCTTTAATTGCATTGTGCGTAGCTCAACCTGGATGGTGTTGATCACAGCCTTCTGTTGTTCCTCCAAAGCTACCCATTTTTCTTCTGTGGCTAATGTGACCGCATCTGCTATTTGTTCAAGATCCCCCTCAGTCAATGTGACCGTCTCATCTCGTTCCTTCCCTTGGGTGTGCTACTTTTTCCGAGCCCCTTTGACAAGCTCGCTTGTTCGTTTTGTACCCTAGGGGGAGGTGCTACCTCCGATGTCGACTTCATGCGTACCCAGATCTAGCTGTGAATCGACCTAGGTTTCGGCTGTAGTGTCCTTTACGGTGGTCTTCTTTGGCTGTGTGTTCTTTTTATAGTGTCCATGGTTGTCTAACAGTAGGGTATACTTCATCTGGAACTTACCATCAGGTAAACGGTAAAAAATCCCCAAGATTTGCCTTATTAAATGCCAGTGGGCCGCTCCTTTCAATGGTAACTTCTACTTGTTACCATATGTTATTGTACCAACGGCTAGTAATCACACCTTCTGTGTGCTTGACACACCTGCCACGTTTGAGTCACACACCTGTGCCTCTTGTGCATCCTCCCCCAACACAAGCTTGATCACTAGGTACTTTACAAAAAACAAGTGTGCCTAACATATATCATTCCCTCAGAACCGGGCCTCCTATGTAAGCAAGTCTTTCCGAGGTGCTGTGATTAATGCATACCTTCGAACCCACTTTCTGTAATATCCTGCATGGTCGAGGATTGAACACAATTTTCCCCTTGTTATAGGAGTTGTCGGATATGTGATAACCCTGCCTCCCAACTCCGCAACCCCTACTTTAGCCAACACGAGGTGTGTCCTGATGTCATTTGTTCGCAGTTTGAGCGGTCTGGTAGCTACGTGCGTCTCGTACCATTCTACTTTGGAAATAACTTGTGGATCATCCTTACCGTCTATTGGGGCTAAGATGCACTATTTGATCATACCTAGTACCCGCGTTTCCCATGTGGGTATTTCGGGTGCGACATACAAGTGCGATTCACCCCATGTCATAGTGTCAATGTTTCATAGGGTTGCGTTTAGTGCCTCTGGCCATCCTATTAACCCAAATTTTCCCATAAATTCATCCTTCAAGGTCTCCCAGTGGCGGGTGTGTTGATGGAGCTCTGCATCTAAGTACTAAGCTACGGGAATTGGTCCCAGGGTATGAAAAAATAGATGAATCGACTCTTTGGTAGTTATGTCGCACCACTATTCGATCCAAGAAAATAGATATTCGCTTGGGTTTTATGGCCCAAGGAACGTCTGGATTCGTACGTCAGCGGGGGCCTTGAATCATAAGATCATCATATCCCAACACTCCTCCCAATCCTGGAATGTCTCCTCATGCGTTATCCACCATTGTGCAGGTGTTCCACGCATGGCTAGCCTAAGGGCCCATAGCCTTCATTCCATTGGAACCTCAGCTTAAAATTCTCATAAAAATTCCCTAATATTACCAAAACCATCAAAGTAAGGTAGGTTTCTTACCTCTGAGGAAACACATCATAAGTCTGTTGTGACCCGGAGATATTGTAGCACAGAGACGTCGTGCAACCGGTTCTGCCAATTCTCTATCTCCCTAACAGTTGGAGAAGCATTCACTGTCCTTTTCCCAGCAGATTACTCCATCCACCGTGAGGTTGATCCAATCTTCATCCTGCGTAGTTAACTTATAGATGTGATCCACCTCCTTATTGTCGTGCACTGGCTCTGTGTATTGTTCACTTTCCGTGGGATCTAATGGTACTATCACCCTGGTACCGTTATTCTCAAACACCATGCTCCTCTTCTTCAAATTAATGATACCCCCCATATCTATGGCCCAATCTAACCCTAAAAATGCAGGGTAGGGGTCTGCATCTTCTACAATTTGAATAACTTCAAAATTGGCTCGAACCTTAACTCCTGCGATATCTACCACGATTTTTAATAGTATCCCCAAAGGCATGATCTTCTGTTGATTGGCCATATGCAACTGGATAGTGGACCATTCCAACTTAGGTTCCCCCATTTGTTGCCAAATTTGTTTAGGCAATACATTCGAATCTGACCCTAGGTCCAAAATAACCTGATCCATCTCGTAATCACCAATCTGCACAGTCAACCTCATCTCCCTACCAATGTGTTTCTTATATCTATATAGTTTGTGTACGTCCTTGATTTCCTAAGGGGTGTTAGGTCATGCTGCGCATCTATCTATTAATGCTTGAATATTTTCCATAGCCGTTGGGTTGCACAACAGCTTCATACATGCCTGTAAAAAGGGCTTGACCTCCCACCTGCCTTGAGGCCTCTTAACAACTGCAATTTAGATGCCTCTGCCTCCGTAAAGTCTGTGCGAGCAGCGACCAACGTTTCTTTTTATTTTCTTAGGTCCAAACCCTCCTTCTTGATAGCTGCTTGCCGGATCATAGGTTCGGTCGCAGTCTTTTCTAAGGCGGTGGCTATCCCACTGCGTGTTACAACATTTAAGCTTGGATCTTTGTCTCGCAGTTTAGCCTTAACCCTCTGCACATTCTGCGTAGGTGTTAGATGCTTCTCCTATATCTTTGCTATCAAGATCAAACAGTCTTCGATTTCATGGTCCAACTATCTACAATACCGACAGGACTACCTTGTAGGATTCAGAAAACCCCTGGCAAAGTGTCCTACTTCCACACAATTATAACAGATTAGTTGCCCTCGTCCCCGACCTGCGATTCCACCTCTTCCACCTCCCCTGCCCCTAGCTGGGGAGCTACCTACGCTCGAAAGGGATCTTGGCAAGGATGGATCCAACTATACCCTATAGAGGTTCCCTCGATCGATCATCAAATCATATGTTCGGCAGTTTTTTTCATCGTGTCCTACTGACTTGTAGAACCTGCACCATTGCTGCTTCACCTCTGGGACATACGCAACAAGGCGGGGATAGTGGTTTGTATTGTGTAGTCCTGCAACGCGGCAATCTTCGCACCATAACGCCTGCCACTTGATCTTATAACTTTCCTAGGGTGCAACGGACTAAGGCCCTCGACCTGCATATAGTCTGTTAAGAGAGGTTAGTTATCCTTGGTGTGACCATTCGTCCTGCATCGTATGCACCATTTTTCGGGGCTAGCTTAGGCTCCTCATTCCTTTCGCGAGTTTTGGATCTCCATGTGCATTGCCTCTAATTGTCCTTGGATCTGTTGGATGCCCAGTTGGGTATCATCTTTGGGCGCAGCTTCTAATTTCATAGTGACCTCCAAATCTTTTTCCTACGATTCGAAAGTTTTATGACCAATAGGTACGTGCAGGTGAGGCAACAACATAGCAATGAACCACTCCATGTGTTGTTTGTCATCATACTAGAATCCTCCTTCACTGACCACCTTCTTTAGTCGCTGATCGACCTCCCACACCGACTCAGAGGCCCCCTGCTTGAAATATTTTAGATCAACCACTATTTGAGAGTGGGATTTAGGCTTATTTAATTGTTGCTTCAAGGCATTCTTGATCTCTTCAATGGACATGTTTGCATGCTGGCCGATATACCCCATGTACCACTCCAAAGCTCTTCCTTCGAAGGCCAAGGACAGTTGTGCCCTTTTCACCATATCACTAGCTACATTCTGCGTAATCCAAAATGATCCTGCGACAAACCAGAACTGATCCATGTCTTCATCCCCCACACCCTTAAAGGTAGGAAACTTCATGTGTGTAGCCATGTCGCCCTCTGGTGGTGGCAGAGGTGTCGGTGATTTCTTACCCCTATGTTGATTGGATAGTGGTGTGGCCGGAGGGCTTTGCACAGCTACGTCTCTTATCGAATTGTAGGCAAAACTGTATCCTTCTTCGTTGGTCCGATAGTACTTGCCACTTCGTGTCGTACTTTCGGCTATATCAGAGGTCATTCATTCGGTGTGGCTGCACATAATACTCTTTTTGCAAAGTAATATCCTAATCAGCAGCGGTACGGTCCTTAGAAACTTACCCCAGAAACCCTTGAAGAATCTTCGTTCTGCTTCAGAGTAGGAGAAAAACTGATTGATGACAAATTATGTTATGAACACTCCTAGTACACTGTCCACCCAGTGATCCACCGTGAGAGTGATGGTGTTATCAATTTTTTCAAGCTGCTGGATCAATTCAGGGGTCCACTGCATAACTCGCTCATCCTTCCAACACTTCTGAAATTAGACCAACCTTGTGAGCCACTCCTGAAGCTCGATCACAATTGTTACAAAGAAGATCTCATAGATCTCTGTGAAAATATACTTATTCTTCCACTCTTCGGTGGTCAACTTTGTGCTGCGGTTTTATTTTACTGCAGATTCCTGAAATTGTTGTTCAAACCATTCATCAATTTATTTTCCTTCAGGCTTCCAATACGGCCTTGGAATTACCTGATCCCTCTCTCAAAATTCTCCCAGTCCCGGCAACAGAACCATTTGTTGGCTCAGGGGGTCCTGACCCAGGTTCGGAGGTTAAGGTTTTCCAACAAACCCCTATACTACTGCCCCTTTCAGCAGTGACCTGCTTGCATAGGCCAAAGTCTCACCCAAAGCAGTATGGGTGGGTGCTATAACTAGGTTTCCGCACCCTGAGAGAGAGCAGGTAAGTCAAACCATTCGGTAACTATCAGATCTATGCAGTCAGAGGTCGTTCGCAGGACTTTCAATAATTAACCAGAGTACAGTTTTACCAGATTTAAATAACAGGCTTGCATCCACATGCGAACAACCAAGGATAAGCATAAAATAATATATTCGCATCAAACTTAATCAGATTGCAGATACAGTTATCATAACACAGATAATTCCAAGCTCATAAACAAATATCATTCGTAGCTCATAACAGAATCACATATAATTTGAGTCCACAATAACCATAACCAGATAGAACAAACAACATTAGATATCCACAATACTTCGCATATATTACTTATAAAAAATTCTCTTACATACCCCAAAACCCACCTGTGCACACAGCCAGCAGGGTCCACACACAGCCGGACAGAGGATTTCCGCCCACACAGCCAGCAGGAGTCCTAACCCAATAACCCAATCCCAAATCTAACAGTTCACACTTAGCATCAATCTCTATTCATTCCCACCTATCGACTAAAAAAGGTTCAACTATTTATAATACTTTATCCTATGCATCCAATGGTCCACAAACCGTGGTTTGTGGAATATTGGTCTACCCTTGGCCCGCTTACAATGTATTAGGGGCTTTGACCCGCCCCAAAACCCCTGTGCTAGACTAAATATAATAAAAAATATAAAAAATGGACTAGATTCGCAACTTGCAGGAGACCCTGTTCCAATAGTCACCCTATTCCAACAACTGCACTACTCCAGTTATCTCAACAACCGCTCACCCCTAATATACGACCATGACTCCACTCAACATTAGCTTCTCAAGCCAAGTATGAGCCTCATACCAAACATAACAAGGCCAATGTACCAAACCCAACAACCTCCAACCTAGTAGGCTCACATCCTCCATCAACCCTTATCTAAGTCGGTCGTGGATGTTCCAAATCCATGCGGCTCTAGGAATTCCACTACCCTTATGGGTCTTCTAGGTACCCTTATAGGCCCTCACACTACTAAGGTACCAAAATTTCCAACCTCCAACCAACTGGCTCACATCCCCTATTAGCACCTATCTTAGTTGGCCAAGGATGTTATAGTGTCGTGTGGCTCCAAGAGTTTTGTTTTCCTCATGATTCATCCAAGGATTGCTATCCCTTTGTTTTGAGTGTCAAATTGAATAAGGCTAACACCTCCTTATAGACTTGGTGGCCCCTTTGTTGAAAAATTGTAACTAGTACTGGTCTTCATAATTTCTGTTTGGCTCATGATGTAATTTTTATATTTGTCAAAAAAAGAAAAAAAAATTGCAAGAGAAAATTTATTTAAGCATGGGTTTCATGCTAAAGTTCATTAGTCACTAGGTCAAAGCACTTATTGTGTGCTCCCATGTTTTTGTTATGAGTCATGGTCCATGTCAATATGTAAAAGACCTTTTTCAGGAATTTGCATCATCAAGAAAATATTTATTTTACATTCTAGAAGTGTCCATCTACTCCCAAAACCAAGTCTCCCAACCTTGCACAAAGTCAGCTTATTGTAGGGTTGAAGAGCCATTTGAAATATATTAATAAGAGGACTTCTACCTCTTTTTGTGATATGACAAGAATACATTCATCTATCCTCTAATGTGCGGTTTGGAAAAAGGCATACGAAGATTCGTTTTTAGGCTAGAAGACCCTAAAGAATAGAAGACAAGAAAAGAAGAATTGGGATCCCCACATCTAGATTTGTTTTGGTTACGTATGTTAAAGATTTGAAGCTTCTAGGGCTACCTCAAGTCCAAGTAACTCAGAAGAAGCTATAGTTCAGTTTTGAAGCTTGGAAAGCCCTTATCTTGTGAAGACATTGCCTTGTTGCTCTTGGGAAAATTAGTTTTGCATTAAAGAAAGGTTGGTTGTCTTGGTTTTGTAGGAAGAAATGTTATTGTCTTAGTATTGGAAGTCTCCTTTGGAGTCGATTCTATGATAAGAGAATTTATTTCTAGGTTTTCCCATCAGAGGGGTTTTTCCCTGGCTTGGAGCCTATCTATTATGTTCCTTCTATGTGTTTGTGATATTCATTGCATTAGAATTTATTTGATGATAAAAACATAAGTAGAAGATAATAAAATAAAAAATAATTGGAAATTAATAGAGAAATAAAATAATAATAAGCCTATCTTTTGCCCTAAAGGATTTCTCAACATGCTTTTAGAGCTAAGGTCGATAACTTAGCAGCTAGAAGGTCACATTTATTTTGTCAAGAAGGATTACAAGTGTAGAAAATGGTATGGTTTATTGAAGAAGGCTAGTATAGGCATATAAGTATAAATATATCCTCAGAGGGTCCAAGATTTTTTTTTGGGATAATACAATAAGTAAATAGGACCACAATCCTGTACTAAGAAGACCGAGGACTTAAATTAACCATACAAAGTGACAAGGCATATAAAGTGTCATTTCAAAGGTCAGAAGCATTGAAGTTGAGATCTAGAATTTTAAAATGTGTATATTGGAGCCACTTAATCTTTTTTTGGATCCAAGAAGACTAAATTAGGTCGAAGTCCTAAGCTAGAAGGTTTAAAATAATGGGAATTGTTATGTGCATAATTGTAGGAAAAATTGAGACCTGTGCTTATAGTTCCAACAACCTAGAAGCAAACTCTATGTCATCGAAAAATTCTATTTAAAAATTAAAAATCTCAGTTACAGGAAGATGTATTAGGCTTGTTTGTGAGGCTCACATTCTTTGAAGAGGTGTCTCTGAATTCAAAATACCAGGATTAGGTACCCGACCTATTGTCAACTAATTGTTTAAAGAAAACCTTGAGAGAGTCACTTGAAATAAAAGAGCAGTAGTAACTCAAGTTTGTGGGACCATAATTGTCTAACTCGAGGACAAGTAGCTATAACGACCTGTCATATTAAGGAACATTGAAGCAACAATAGTATAGAGGAATAGTTTGAAGTCTTGAAGCAAGAACAGGCATCCTTGATTGGAATCTCAGAAGTATTGCAAATCAGTCATTGAAGGAATTCTTAAACAATCTTAGGACCAGCTTGTGTTTGCAAGAAGAACAATAAGCTCAATGAAACATAAGTCTTTCAATCATGGAAGAAAAAGGTATGTAATCTTGAGGTATGTATATCATGTTCATTTGTCAAGGATGAAATGTTTTAGGGTTTAGTTGCTTGTATGATTCTAGTTTGTAAGTTCTCATTGTGTTGAATATTTTTAATATCTAAGGATTGTAAACATTAGATGGTACATAAAAACCTTAGTCATATGGAAACCATATCCCTAATTCACTTGTTTCCTCTTAGAAACTCTTACTCATCTAAGTTTTGTAGGTAGCCCACGATATATGGAAATCCTTTGCGAAAAATGGAATTGAATGATGTTTAGTTTTTTACATAATGTCCCTAGAACTAGTTAGGGTTTGTACTAAAAAACCCTTGGAATTCATCCTCTAAAATTTAATGAAAATCCCAGATTATCATTATGCTCCTATACCTGTATATTTTTCTTGCTAGTACTTGTCAATAAATGTTGCAAGTACTTAATAAGTAAGATATGTTAACCCTATGAAGAGTATAATGAATAAATACTTCGTAATCAAGTTGGCTCCTTGGGCACTTTGATAAAATGTATACTCATATGGAGATGGACCATGAAGATATTCTCGTGATAAAGAGGAACCCCTTCAAGAGGGAGCTCTTCAAAAGTTTGTAGTAGAAGCATCTCAAGGTATGTTTAGAATTAAAATTTGTATCATGTTCCCATCATATAAAAGTATAATCATTTTCTCTTTAAATATTTCTTTACATTAATAACTCTCTCATTTATAGAGTTTTACGATAGAATCATAAAGATTCTTATATTGTTAGGGTGATTGATATCCAAATTAGATCGACCCTTGTAATTTTATCTTTTATTAAAACCGTACCCTTTTGATTTTTAGGTTTTACTAATATCTAGGATATACAACAAAACCCTAGCTTTTTAGGGTTTAATGATTATATCTAGGGTTTATGAAAAAAACCTAGTAGAGGTTGATATAGGGTACTATGGAATGAAATTGAAACCCTAGGTATAAATGCTTTCTTTATGGTTGAAACCCTAACATGATTTAGTTGTGGAATATATAAGGTTTAGTATTGAAGTTTTAATGATGATATCTAAGGTTTGGGGCAAAACCCTAACAAAGGTTGTTGTAAGAGTCCATGGCATGAAAGTGTTACCCTAGTTAATTGCTAACTGGGTATGTGTTTTGAATATATAAGTTTTTATATAACATAATAACCCTAGATCGGTAAAATTAATCTTCATGCTCTTGTACATATATAATTGTGCTTGTTTTTTCTTGTTGAAGATATTTGCAAGTAAACAATTTTCAAAAGGTTGTAAAGATTGAAGACTACCTGATGATGACTTTATGATGATACTTAATGAGCATGATGGTAAAAGGGAGATGTGAAAATATAATTTTACATTGATGTTTGATAGCTGACCTTGTTTCTATAAGAAGATAAATAATGATGTTTTTGAAGGTTGTAGTTCTCTGATAACATGATGATGTAAAATAAAGAGCTTGTGTAGCTAGAAGAATATAAAGTTGTTGAAGATGGACTTATCCTCGTAGTTAAGAAAGTGCTTGGATGAAGGAAATTATATATCCTCCATAATTAAGAGGGAGGACATGATGTGTAAGAAATACGTATAGTAAGAAGAGAATGAGATCAGAGAATAACTTAAGCACTACTAATGGTTATTCGTGTTTGATGAGGTCAGGAGCTAGACTTGGTTGTTTTGAAAAGCGTTGAATTTGAGTTTGGTGTTGCTAAAGAAGTTGGATAAGGAAGCTTCCATCAAGATTTGTTTAGGTATTATGATGAAATAAGCAACATCAAAATGATTGAGAAATCCCAGATATTGTGTTATCATATCGATAATAAGAACCAATATATTGGAAGTGACTAGGGTCACGAGGCTACAATATGTTCAGATGGATCAACTAGTTGATGTGTTGATCCCTTCCTAAGAAGATTGTATATTTTAGAAAAATGTTTGGATTGGTAGATACCTCTGATTTGGTTGAAAGGGGGAGATAAGTACCATAAAATTCTCGTATGATGGTACTTGGGAGGATACACTGGCATGGTTGGTAATGAGATCTCACGCTATGGTTTGGCCTTAATGATGTCTATATCCCAGTGTGGGAGGATATATTGGTCATGATGGAGCTCCATTTAGTTTTTTACCTTGATGATACCTGAATCCCTGAGGGTTGGTGTCCTGTCATGAAGGTGTAGATGGTATCTATATCCTGTTGGATTGATATCAGGGTTGTAGCCTGATGGTAGCTATAGTGGAAAGTTTCCTTGATGACACCTTAGTCCCTGTTAGTATTATATATCCTTGTATTATTCTCTTTGAAATGACACTTGGATCCTTGAGTTAACAGATCCTTGAAATAGTGTCTTGACACTTTGATATTTGATGTATTGGATATACCTTGGAATTTTTGTTATCCCTAGCATTGCATATGTTGATACTCTTTTTATGGGAAATTTTCAAAGTGTGTATTTTTGTGTACTAGTTGATCAATTATGAATGCCTCCCTAGTTAAAAGGGAGTGTTGGAAAAGTTTAACTAGTATTGGTCTTCATCATTTATATTTGGATCATGATGCATTTTTTATATTTTTCAAAAGAAGAGAAAGAAAAATAATTTTGTAAGAGAAAAATTATTTAATCATGGGTTTCATGCTTAAGGTCATTAGTCACTAGTTAAAAGCACCCATTGAGTGCTCCTAGGTTTTTATCATGAGTCATGGTCCATGTCAATATTTAAAATACCATTTTTGGGCATTTGTTTTGTCAAAACAATATTTAGTTTACCTTCTAGAAGTGTCCAGTTTCTCCAAAAACCAATTCGAACAATGATCCAAGTGGATATTGGTCGCCACCCACCTATTCCACCTATACCTCCAGTCAGTTTCATTAGTTTCATTTTTTATAGTAGCATTTACTATTTTTAGCAGTTTTTCGAGTCCTGAACTTCTGAAGTAGCTTTGACCCCCTAAACGGCATTCTTTTGAGGTCCACTATAGTCTCATAGACAAAGGCAGGGGACTAAGGAAAAACCTATAATATTCAGAGAGATATTTCCAATGATATATCAAGCGTGCCAAATGGAGATAATATGACCAAGTTACGACCCTGGGAATTTGGTTGCCAAACTAACCTCAACGGGGCCCACAAACTCTTGGTGTTTCATCTCTTGGGGTTAGTTTTTAGGTTGTTTAGGTTGTTTAGGGTTTTCATATGTTTTTCAATAATAAAAAGGCCTTTGAGGCTCATTGTAACACATTTTAGAGGCCTGTAGCAGCCACATCTCTTCTTAGAGATAAGCTACCAACGTCCTAGCTAGCTTATTTCCATTATGTCTATAAGCATATTTCAGTTATTTGATATTAATGAAATGAAGTATTTCAAATGCATCTCTGCATTTATGTATTTCATTGCGTTCCTGCATAATTTTGGATCAATGGTATCAAATCGGTTTGCTCTTTCTCGATCCTTCTTTGCATGTCCCCAACAAGGTCGGGGTATAAGGAGTTAGGGCTCAATCTGTTTGAACCTTTGCAAGATCAGTCTTGCAAACCCTGACAGATGCCCATGGGGGAAGAAAAGAAAGATAAGGGAGTAGGATATTCTATCAAAATATTGCCCGAGGAGGCCCTCGAGAAAAAAAGGAACGTGATGATGGATAACTTTGCCTAGATCCTTCAACGACTACCCACTGGCGACGCCTCTGCATCCAGGAGCCACTCTGGAGGCGCAACTCCTTTTAAGGTACAATTAAACTTTGACATTCCCATATTTTAGGTCTAAATTGATGCAGACGTCATAGATATATGGTTGAATCTATTAGAAGGATATGTAATGGTTCATGACTTTTCCAACCAGGAAAATATTACTTTTGAACTTTTCAAAGTCACCCCCCATGTCAAGGGTTGGTGGAAAACCTACTGTGAGAAAAAGAAAGAGAGGGAACCCTCTCTATTTTAAACCACATCCACTTAGGATTCTTTCTGAGATGCCATCAAGGAACAATATTATCCCGTGGGGAGCTATGAGGACAAGTGCATACAATGGACTACACTGTGGCAACAAAGGGATCAAGATGTGCATGAATTGACGAATATGTTCCATACCCTGCGCACAAAGTTGGGTATCGAATATTCGAAGAAAAATTTGGTGTTGAAGTACCACATTTTTCTGCACATATACATTCAGGAAGAAAAGAAGTTCCTCGACATCTCCTCTCTTGGTGCAACATACTGGTATGCTTCCAAGATTGAGCAGAAATTCAAACAAAAGAATCAATACTTTGGATCTGTGAAACAGAAGCAAGGGAAAGGTGTCCCCAAACCATAGAACAAATTAAAAAGCCAAGGCGGGGTGGCCCAGGACAACCCGCCAAAGCTACAAAAAAAGAGCAACATCACGAAGCCAAAGAAGGACATGAGAAAGTGGTGTGAGTTCCATAAGAACTCCACTCACAATACAAGTGAGTGCCAGGCAAAGAAGTGACTGGTGGCCGAGCTGAAGGGTTCCAAATTGGATGCATTTTTCAACTTTGAATCAAAATCTAGCAAGGGGAATGACTAAGGGAATCAGATTATCAATGCGGAGCCCAACGCCATCGTTTCCACCATGAAGATCCAGGTGGAGGAACCGAAAGATCTAGAGGAGGGGGAGTGCCTCTTCCATTCCTAGATGTGGGTAAAGGTTTCCCCGTTGTAGTTCATTGTCGACAGCGGGAGCTAAAAGAACCTCATTTCAGTAGAGGTCATGAAGTGGTTGGGCTTGCTGACTACAACACACCCACATTCGTACACCATCGGGTGGCTTCACCAAGAACGAGATCTTCGCGTCAGCCAATAGTGTCACCTTCCCTACAACATCAATCCCTTCACATACGAGGTATTATGTGACTTTGCTCCTCTTTATGTTTACTTGCCGAAGTGACATGATGTCTATGAGTCTTGGCCTCGTGCTGTTATTGTTACTTTGGGCAATAATTTGTCCATGATATCGAAGGTAGCACTGCCTATTGCTATCTCTTTGGCTACTGCAAAACAATGTAGTAAGCACATTTCCAAAACCGGGATATTTTTTTTCCTGATGATCCGCCCCCAAGGCAAGAAGAAGATCGTTTCCATGACCTTCAAATAGGGCTCCGCCACACGACAAAAATAGATGGACAAGTTCGTGGAGGAGTATGGGGACATTGTAATATTCCCAATTAGCTATAAGCTAGTTGGAATATTAATTTTTGTTTTTTTCTCCTTAGTTAGAAGAATAAGAGGGTATGGAGACCCATAAATCTCCTTAGTAGGAACAAAATCATTGCTAATGTGAATGGAGATCATTTTAGTGGCTTGATAAAGCACCCTTATGTGTGAAAAGGGGTTGGAGCATGTAGAATGGGTCAACTTTGACCAAATGAACAACGTTGGTATCGAAGGAGTGGTATTCATTCAGGGACAACGCAGTTTTAGAGGGAGACTCCATGCATGAAATTAGTGGCTTTAATGAGCAGGGCTGAAGGTGAGGAAGCTCACCAAGCATATAAGGAAGGGGATGGCAACCATAGAAGGTATGCTTTTTATTATTATTTTGATATGGTCAAATGACTAGTTTCTCTATTCAGTTTAGCAAAGACCGCAGTGCTATTTAGCGCAAGGGTGTTCTCGAGCGGGAATCCCACCTTCATCCCCAGGGTACTTCGAGTGCCCACTCAGGAGAAGTATTTGCATTATATTTCCACATTCCGGCATTAGGCCAAGATCCATCTTTCTTCTACAGCACAATTTTTGCAGAGGGTTGTGTTGTGTTGTAGGGTGCAGCAGTGGATAATACATTTGGGTCAATTCAGATGTTATTTTTAGTGGAGGAAGGTTTCCTTCCATTGGGAGGTCATAAAAGAAGGCCCTTGAGCTGATTTGTAGCATTTGGCACCATGCCACATTATTAGTATCCCCTACAGTGAAGTTTCAGTCTTGGACTACGTTATTTTAGGGAGGAGTTGCAGGGGTGGCTTCAGTACACCATTTGGGGAGATTATTTTCTCATGAAGGGATCAGCCTTTCACCTGGAGAGTATATTGGGAGGAGGCTTCATTCTATTCTACATCAGATCAGCCACATCTTTCCAAATATTCATTTTCATTGAATCTTCATCCCTAGGGCTTTGGTTCACCTCTTATATTTTGGTGTATTTTCTGGAAACCCTCTTAGGTTCTTTGGGAGGTTGTTATAGAGCCTTGATCTTTATGTATAACATATTTTGAGGCATGTATCAGCCATTTTGTATTATTGATAGCAATTTTCCTAAGCTAGGTTCTAGAGATGCTACATTACTTGACGCATGACAAAAGAAGGTAGCAAAGACAAGAAGAATTTTGTTGGAAGGTGTGAAGGACCATATTGTGTCTAGCCTTCACCAGAAAGCCACTCCATTTGCAATGTGGAAGGATTTGACAGATTTGTTCCAAAGAAGCAGTGACCAGAGGAAGTTGGCGCTGAAAGATAAGCTTAGAAATATAAAAATGGAGAAGGGTGACAGTATTCCAAAATATCTCACGAAGTTTGTCCACTGTAGGGATGAACTGGAAAGTGTGGGGATTACTGTTCAGTGTTGATGATGATGACTTGGTGAGCTTGGCTCTCCTTGGGCTTCCAAAGATTTGTCATAGCTACGAAGACTCTGTCAATGGATGGGAAAAACTTCCAGGTTAGGAGTGACTTTGGTAAGATCTTGTGCAGGAGGAGATAAGGCAAAGTACCAAGGATGACTCTTCATCGAAGAATGAAGATGAAGAGAATTTCGCTTTGGATGCCAAATCAAGGAAGGGGAAGGGGAAGAAATTTCCTTCAAAATATGAGGCTAAAGGCAAGAAGTAGGATTTTTCCAAGGTGAAGTGTTTTCACTGTCACGAACATGGGAATTTCGCCACTAACTGCCCACAGAAGAAGATGAATAGGAAGGCTACTGGAGTTGCAGCGGGTGAGGCCTTAGCCTCGCAATTTGAACTTGATTTCTCTTTGATCGCATGCTCAGTTTCAAGCGCTATGGGATCGATGTGGTATCTTGATAGTGGTGTGCCTTTCCATATGACAGGAGACAAGGCGCTGTTTAGTGATTTGGAGGAGAAGGACCTCCAAATGCATATAGAGATGGGTGACGATGGTCGATACAGTGCAACCGGCATTGGGACCATTACCTTTGAGAGGGAGTTAGGTAATCCATTTCTATTGAAATATGTAATGCATGTTCCATGTCTAAAGAAGAACTTGGTCTTGGTCGTAATGTTGGAAGACAAAGGTTATGATGTTGTTTTCAGTGAGGGAAAAGCGTTCCTTCGACATAAAACAATGGGTCAAACCAAGAAGATAGGGATTCGAGTTAAGAATATCTACAAGATGGAGGTAGGCGGCTACACTACAATGATGGGAAAAGAAGAAGAAGTGGTGAGATGGGATGAGGGCGAATTATGGCACAAGAGATTGAGCCATCTTCGCCATGGCACTTTGAATATTTTGCAATAGATTTCTACTGGACTTCCCAAGGGTACTCTTGCATAGTTATATCAGTGCAAGGGATGTACTATGGATAAGTTTGTGAATACCACCTTTCATGAGAAGGATAACTGTGCTTCGGTGATCCTAGAGAGAATTCACACAAACGTGCGTGGACATTTCTCAGTTGCTTCAACAGCAAAACACACATATTATGTTATTTTTGTTGATGACTATTCTCATAGATGCTGGATCTTCTTCATGCAGAAGAAGAGAGAAACATTCTCAAAGTTTTGTGAGTTTAAAGCATTGGTGGAGAAGTTGTTGGGGAAGCAAGTGAAGGCTCTGTGGAGCGATAATGGTGGTGAATATATCTTGGGAAAATTCAAATACTTCTATAGCAAAGAAGGATTTTGAAGAGAACTCATAGCACCTCATAACCCATAGTAGAATGGGGTCACGGAGAGGAAGAACATAACAATTGTGGGTGCTGCATGAGCTATGTTTCATGACCAGGGCCTACTGATGCACTTGTGGGCAGAAGCATGCAACACTGTGGTTTATGTGCAAAACTATTGTCCTCATAGAGTACTTGGCATGAGTACACTCGAAGAAGCTTTTACTAGTAAGAAGCCTGATATTTCTCATTTGAAAATTTTTGGCTCATCTGTTTACATTCATGTGACAAAGGATGCCATGAATAAGCTGGAGCCGACTGTAGAAGTTGGGATATTTTTTGGGTACACAGAAACACCCCATAATTATCATGTGTATTTTCCAAACAGTTGGATGACTGTGGTGCGACGAGATATAAAATTCAATGAGGTGAAAGCCAAGAAGTTGTCGCTTGAGAGGGAGCTACACTTGCATGCAAAGGAGGAGCTACTTGTTCCCAAATATGAGCCTCTAGATGTGGATCAGCCACAGGAGGAGATTCATGGAGTGGATGAGTCCACTCATGCAGAACCAAACATCAAACAAGGTAGAAAGCATACCACAAAATATGAGACACTGAAGCTTGATGCGGCACAGAATGTAGGAGTTCCTACATCACAATGTAGACAGAGACAGTCACCTGATCGGTTTACTGGATACATGGCTCTTATGAGAAAGTGTGTCATGAAAGAGCCATCTTCTTTTGAAGAAGCAGTGTAGGAGCCCACATGGGTAGATGTCATGGTGGAGGCATATGAATCCATTGTCAGAAACAATGCTTGGGAGATTGTTCGAAGGCTAGTGGGTAAAGAAGTTGTAGGATCAAGATGGATCTATAAGGTAAAGCAACATGTTGATGGGAGCGTCGGGAAGTATAAGGAAAGATTTTTTTCTCGGGGCTTCTCACAGATCGAGGGGATTGATTATGAAGAAAACTTTGCACCTGTCGCACGGTATTCTTCCATAAGGACCATCCTTTCTCTCTCAGCGCAGATGGATTGGCACATTCATCAGATGGATGTGAAGACTGTGTTCCTTAACGGGATCATTGAGGAAGAGGTGCACATTGAGCAGCCTGAAGGATTCTAAATCTTCAGCAGCGAGTCGCATGTGTGCAGAATCAAAAGAGCGATGTATGGGCTGAAACAAGCACCTTGTGCTTGGTACACATGGATCGACAGCTATTTCACTGGACTTGGCTTCACCAAGAGTGAGGAAAATGCAAACCTATATCAAGTTGTGGTGGAGGGTAAGCTTTTAATCATTGTTCTTTATGTTAATGATTTAATACTAATGGGTGATGAGCAGTTGATACACTCATGCAAGGTAGATCTTGCAAAGGAGTTTGAGATGAAGTATTTGGGCCTCCTTCATTATTTCCTTGGATTGGAAATATGGTAGCGGGAAGGTGAATTGTTTGTGTCTCAAGGCAAGTATGCCCGAGAGATTCTGGAGAAGTTTCACATGCAAGGCTGCAAGCCTATCGACACTCCTCTTCCAGGAAATTGGAGGAAAGAGGATGCTACATCGACAGAGGTAGTGGATGCCACTGTTTATCGACAGTTGGTGGGTTCGCTCATGTATTTAGTTAATACAAGACCAGACATATGCTATGCGGTGAACCAGCTTTCACAAGTGATGGTTAAGCCTACCAAGCTCTTTTAAAAAGCAGGCAAGCATGTCCTGAGGTATCTCAAGGGCACATCTGAGTATGGATTATGGTACAGACAGACAAATGAGGTGGAGTTGCATGGCTTCACGGATGCAGATTGGGAAGGCAGCCCAAAAGATAGAAAGAGCACACCAGGATGGGTTTTCAGTATCATATCTACAACAGTTTCTTAGTACAGCAGTAAACAAAGATCCGTGGCACTCAATTCAATAGAAGCAGAATACATGGTAGCAAGTCAAGTTGTATGTGAGGCTATCTAGATGAGGAAGATCCTGGTTGGTTTGTTTGGTTCACACTTAGATCCTACAGTGATACATTGTGATAATCAGAGTTGCATTAAACTCTCTATTAATCCTGTGTTTCATAATAGATCTAAACATATTGATATCCGGTATCATCATATCAGTGGAAGATCATGTTGCTTCAGTACATTCCTATGGAAGATCAGGATGCAGATATTCTGACGAAGGCGCTCACCAGGAGAAAATTCAAATACCATAGAGGCAGGATCGGGGTGATGGATAATCCCTATCTTTTTGATAGGGAGTGTTGAGATTCGACAAGATGATGGAGCTTAGTGAAAAGCAGTCGCCTTCACTAAGTGGGCCCGCAGGCTATTTTTAGGTACAAGTCTATTTTTAGTCATGGTGATCATATTTCAGAAGTTGCATGATGTTATTTGTGGATGGTTGGTCAAGTTGGAAAAATAGTTGAAATTCTATTTTTAGAATATTGGGAGAAGTCTATTTATAGATTGTCAATCAAAAAATAGATGCATGTCAATTATTATTAGCTCTTAATAATAATCCGACAATAAACATCAACTTATTCTCTTGGAGAACTTTATTTCAGTATACAAATTTGGAAAATCAGTGGGTTGAAGGAATTATGCAATTCCTAGGGTTTACTGGTGGTTCATGCATGGAGGACTCAGTTAGAAATGAAGTGGCAAAGTTATGACAGAGTTGGAAGAGTAGTTCATGCAGTTGTTATTCAGTTTAACTCAGTTATTGGAGTTAAAATCAGGTGAGCTAGTTGTATCTAGTCTAACTGAATGATACACTAGTGAGAATGGAGTGAATTAATTATTGAATTAATTCACAAATAATAACTCATTAATCAATTGAACAAATACAACAGTTAACTACAATGCATGTCAGTTCCAGTGGAGACCCAGTGGAGAGGTAGGTGAAAGGGTGAGATGGACTATCTCTTGTGACTATAGTGATGCATTGATTGCATCACACACACATTGGAGTTGCCAATGAGGATTGCACAGTCAAGGCAAGGCCAATTCGAATTCATTCAGAGGTCTTCTTCAACAGGGATTACGCAGTGGAGGCAAGCTATCAGGTGGCAAGAAATCAGGGCATGGATTTGCAGATTTCTTCATGTTAGTGTGTGACGATTGTATTATACTAAGAGCTTGATGTACTAAGCTTTGTATGAGATTGTTACATGATCTCCATGATACATAATATATGATAGTTGGGGTTTTTAGCTTCAATATTTCCCGTTAAATAATTGTGTTATGTGCGATTGTTTTTATTGCTTCATGTGTTTGCAATTGATTTTCTGCAAAAGATTAACAGTGGAAGGATTATGTATTTAGCAAGAAGATAAATATTGTTAGATCAAGAGAATATGGATATATAATGCATATGTTATATAATTTCTACAGAAATCCCAGCTGTTGGTGGATTATTTCAAGGATCTTTTTACATGCATGATACATGATGACCAGCTACTAGATGAGGGATATTCAGTAAGAGATGGGGTCATATAATATTAGAGTAGGATCTTCTTATCTAGAGCATCCAAGCTCATGGAGAAGTTTCTACAAGTAGCACATGAAGATTTTCTCTTCAGCCACACTTATTCGATGAGAGCATACCATACCACCATGGAGGGATTTACTTGGGAAGGCTTTGAGGAGGAGATATATAAACATTTTAGGAGATGCATGGATCATGTGTTGATGCAGGAGAGACATAACCCTTTGATGGAGTTGTCACAAGCACCTCTTTCCTCTTTGGGAATGAGAGGGGACCTATCTATGAGCCATTCCATTAGTATGATCAAAGTATATGGTAAGGATCATTTTTTTATGCATAATGATTTACTTGATAAATATTTGCGTTCCTTTAACATATGTGTGCAGACCATTGCTCCAAGTGGGGGCATTCTACCTTATAAAATTCATGGTCAACTTGGGGCCATAAACAATGATGAGCATGGCCACTCCCTAGGAGGATATAGGGAGATGGCATATCATTCAGGGTGTACTCCATTGGCACCAAACATTACTCACCTTCTCAAAACATGTGAGAAGACTATGGAAGAAAAAAAGTGGTGGGGAGATATACTGCGTTGGTTCCACATGTGAGAATGTGATCCTCCTCCATTATTGCATATGGAAGCTTATGTATCCTTGGTTTTGATCCCATACATTGATGATGTCCTTATTATTATTGTGGGAAATAATGGAGGAAGGATGCAAGGATTAAATATGCCCATTGGGAGTGAGATGCTCCATGTTTCTTATGCTTCATGTTTCTAGGAGAACATTGGGAGGGATTGATTGGGGGACACTAGGTATATGAGGAGAGATTATCACATGGAGGTGTCACTAAGGAAAAAGGAGAAGAGTTGCAGCACTCACCTTTACAGTTGCTTGAGGAAAAGCAACATTTGGGAGGGGAGGACTGTAATATTCCCAATTAGCTATAGGCTAGTTGGAATATTAATTTTTTTTTTCTCCTTAGTTAGAAGAATAAGAGGGTATGGAGACCAATAAATCTCCTTAGTAGGAATAAAATCATTGCTAATGTGAACAAAGACCATTTTAGTGGCTTGATAAAGCACCCTTTTGTGTGAAAAGGGGCTGGAGCATGTAGACTGGGTCAATTTTGAACAAATCAACAATGCTGGTATGGAAGGAGTGGCATTCATTGACGGAAAACGTAGTTTTGGAGGGAGACTCCATGCATGGAATTAGTGGCTTTAATGAGTGGGGCCCAAGATGAGGAAGCTCACTAAGAATATAAGGAAGGGGATGGCAGCCATAGAAGGTATGTTGTTGATTATTATTTTGATATGGTCTGTATGACTAGTTTCTCTCTTCAGCTGTTTAGTGGAGACTGCAGTTTTGTTTGGGACAAGGGTGTTCCCAAGTGGGAATCCCACCTTCATCCTTGGGGGACTCCGAGTTCCCACTCAGCAGAATTATTTTCATTATATTTCCACATTCTGACATCAGGCCAAGCTCCCTCTTTCTTCTACAACGCAGTTTCTACAAAGGGTTGTGCCGTGTTGCAGGGTGTAGCAGTGGATAATACATTTGGGTCACTTCAGAGATTATTTTCAGTGGAGGAAGGTTTCCTTCCATTGGGAGGTAAAAAAAAAAGTCCCTTGAGCTTATTTGAAACATTTGGCACCATGCCACATTATTATTAGCCCCTACAACACAATTTCAATCTTGGATTGCGTTATTTTAGGAAGAAGTTGCAGGGGTGGTTTTAGTACACCATTTGGGGAGATGATTTTCCAGTGAAGGGATCAGCCTTTCACCTAGAGAGTATATTGGGAGGAGGCTTAATTATATGCTACATTAGATCGACCAAAAATTTATAGCTATTCATTTGTAGTGAATCTTCATCCCTAGGGCTTTGGTTCACCTCTTGTATTTTGGTGTATTTTTTGGAAACCCTCTTGGGTTCTTTGGGAGGTTGTTATAGAGACTTGATCTTTATGTATAACATATTTTGAGGCATGTATCAGCCATTTTGTATTATTGTATGATCTCCTATTGTAACTATGTTCACTATGACTGCGCTGTAGCAGCCTTCCGACATTTTTTATAATAGCAACATCTCATATTTGAGAGGGTTTGATCGTGGGAGGCTTGTTTGTTCATGTTGTATGATTTTTGCCTCAATATATTGCACATTTTTTCTGCTGATATGATGAATAAAAAGGCTCCATATTGGTCTATTATGTTTGTGAATTGATCTTCACTGCTACTTTCCATTTTTATGTCTTATATTACTTCTTTCCCCATTTGGAAATATTACAAACATTTTCACCTCACCAGCAGGGGTGCCTTTGCATTGTCAGGTAGAGCACCCCATCGATTTGACCCAAGGTGTTCAACTACCTAATGGATCAATATATAGACGCTTTGTTCTAGATAACGACAAAATCATGAGGTAGATTTAGGAGCTGCTGCAGAAAGGTCACATCTGGTCGAGTTCATCGCCCTGTGTGAGCTAGATTGTGTTGGTACAGTAGAAGGATGGGACCTAGAGACTCTGTATTGAATATCAGGCACTAAACAAGATCATTGTCTAGAATAGGTATTGGATCCCACTGATTGATGATCTTCTGGACCAACTCAAGGGGGAAAAATATTTCATCAAGATCAACTTGAAGTCCAGGTATCACCAGGTACCAATCGAACCCTCCAATGTGTGGAATATTGCCTTCAAAGCCAAGGAGGGCCTTTTCAAATGGCGGGTCACACCTTTCGGGTTGACGAATACTCTCGCAATCTTGATGAGGCTGATGGACGACATATTGAGGCGATTCACCAACTCATTTGTAGTGGTGTACTTGGATGACATCCTGATATTCAGCCAAACATGAGAAGAGCACTGTTGGGTCCCCATTTTGCCTAAATTTGACATATTTCCTAGACCTTATCTCTCCCATTTTTAACTCTCCTTAACCCCTAATATTCTTATTTGGGTTATATCAACTAGGTTTTGGCCAAAAGGGTACTATACGCTTGAGGTATGCAAATTAACATAAAAAAAAAGTATTAATTTTACCTTTAATCTTAAGTATTCCTTAACTAGTTGTTTACTTACTGAAATTATTAGGAAAATTGATCTAAGAATCCTATGCAAATTTTCTTTGATCCGAAACAACCCCAAAATTCCTAGAGACAGCTCGTGTGGCCGCATTTCTTGCAGACACTCCAGTAATCCTGTAGCGGATTTCCTGCAGCTGCTCGGATTTCTTGAAACATAATTAGCGGTTAGCTATGTGTCAGTCACTACAAAATCAAATGATAACATGGGTTTTGTGGGGAATTTGTCATACATGGATGATGTCCTATTGGCCGTGCCAAATCTAACTTCGAAACTACTCAGATTCGTAGACCTCTTCTCATTGGCTGGATGAGGAGCAGCTTCAACCTTGTAACGATGATTGTCTAATCCATGCTTTTAGTCATGGATGAGAGCCAACTTAGCTAATTTTGATGATATTGTACTGGTATTGATAGATCCTAGCTCAGATTAGCATTTTCCTCATTCGATCCAAATATGGGCTTTCGAACTTGTATAAATTTGATTGTGTTTTATGATGTAAGGAGTTGGTTGTGTTGGGATTTGCTGATAGCACATATTAGATTGTATTCGACTGTAATATTTCCATATTAATACAATATTTCATGTTCTGTCTACTCTACTGAGCAATCCCCTTTAATCTTGCAGGGGTCGTGGGTGAGGGAGGGCCCCCTTCATTCACAACTCCCTTAGTTGTGTGTGTGTGTGCATTTTAATTTATGTTATTTAGTAATAATTATTTCATTAAGCTAATGTTCTCTTTCTGAATTTTTAAACATAAATTATCAATTGATTAAGTGATTCAATTTTTACGTTAAATGTGTGTATTTCATTTGATCAAGTTTGATTTGTATTGTCAAGTTGATTTCTTTCTTTTTGTAAGTTTGATCTCCTATATTTTCTGATCACATCAGCAAGACTAAAAGTTGTAGAGGGATGTCCAGATCCACTCCATAGCCTTTGCTACAAAATGTGGATTCAGAAAAGAGGAATTATTTTGATGAGTGATTGACTAGTTTGATTAGTAAACACTTGAAATATTAAGCTTGCATATATTTTTCACAAAGTCTCATAAGCTTACCTACCCTAGGTTGAAAATCAATAATTGAAAAATTATAATCCTATAATTTGACTCAACATTTTGGTGCCATTTCCGAGGAGGTACTAAGGGATGATACTAAAAGTGTTTTAATGATTTTTTTCATTGTTCAATATTTTTGCAGGATTGGGGGAGTCGAAGTGATAAGACATGGGGTAAGGCCTACGCACTTGCACAGATCAGAATTTCACCAAAGTCGTGTCCTGCTTGTTTGGTAAGTATAATTTTTTAATTTTTTTGTATAATAGATGAATAGGGTCCAATATTGTCAATTATTTTTTTTGGTGGTGTGAGCACCACTTCATTCACTAATACACTAGCTAGAACAAGGAGGTCTGCAAGAAACAAGGCAACAAAATAAGGAGAATCTGAACAGGAGGTTTGTAGTCCTGAAGAGAGTTTATTTGTTGATTCCAAACAAGTCAATACCTCTACAACATAATCTTATGTTGGGAAATCCTCTGTTGCTTCCCATTTAGAACCTCCTTCCCAAGGAAGTTGACATCATTGCTCAGTGGTTAGCCTGAAGAGGAGTTCTTCATTAATCCTATTCAAGAACCAAAATTCCAAACCATTGATTCCGATGAATCTGTATTTTACATAGGTCCTGCTCTCTCTTTGTTAGATATGGCTCATGAAGAGGGTACTAATAACATAGATGGGATATACTTTGAGAAAGAAGAGAAACTTGTTACCTTTGAATTCCCAATTAGGGAGACTGGTGGAGCTACCTAGATGAAAAACATTCCTCCCTCAGACTTGCCTAATTTTCGTGGTGCCTCTAGTGAAGATCTTGATTCCTTCTTATTCGAGTTCGATATGTTATGCATGAGCTGTGACTATTCTTCCAATGCTCAAAAGCTGAAATTGTTTCCTTCTACACTGAAGGATGCATCTCTCAGGTGGTTTATGGGTTTGGGTCCAAACTCCATTTCAACTTGGGATGAAATGAAGAAGGTATTCCCGAAGAAATGCCAAGATTATTGTAAATATAGAGACCTCAGAGAAGATATTTTTGGCATGAATCAGTAGGAAGGGGAGAGTGTGGAGGACTTGGTGGAAATATTTCAATATAATATATAGAGATACAAGATGAATCCTCTAAGAAAAGAAACCAAAAGGACAATTTTTCTTAGGGAAATCAGACCAAAATTTCTAGATATTTTAAACTTAATGGGAGCAGGTGATGTATCAAAGTTGAAATAGATATGTCACAATCACATTTTCAATTTCCTTATGCTCAAAATTAATGTGGAATATTCCAATTCCCTGGCAGCCTTTGCCTCCTCAAAAACCTTAGTAGGGGAGCTTTTCTCACCCTGCTGCTCAGAATTTTTTAGCTCAAAAATTTTATCCGTCGCAGCCCACATCGTAAAAAATGATATAGCCACGACAAAAAATTTAGTTGCTTGCCCCACCACATCAACCTTGTCCCACACAAATCCCTGCTCATCCAGTGTCTCACCCCAACAATAGAACAATCCAATTTGTTCACAATATTCGATTGGTCACTTATCCCAGTTTTCCTACCTATTATATTGCACCACAACCGCTGCAAGAAATTTATGTTCCTGTGTTATAGGAATTTCCTGTGTCACTGTAAGAAATTTATATTCCCATGTTACAGGAATTTCTCGTGTCACTGTAGGAAATTAAACTTAGTTAAGGAAAAGTGGTGATTCAACCTGAAATAATTGAAGAGATTGTAGAGGAAGATACTCTAGAAATGTCTGTAGTTGAAACTACACTTAAACTAGCAGAACAACCTACTTTAAGGCCGCAATAACCTTCCTCATCCCATACGGTCCCGCCTCCTTTTCTAGAGAGGTCGGAAATGAAATTAAAGCAAACTAAGTTTGATCTTGTGTCTGAATTGAGAAATTTGTGCATTAATATCCCGTTAGTACAAGAAATTAAGGACATACTAATTTATGCAAAAATAGTGAGGGAGATATGTACCAAGAAACCAGGAAGATAGAAGGGAGAACCCTCCACAATTCAAGTAGGCAGAAAGGTTGCAAGTTTAATGTCCACCGTATTTTTTACTGAAAAATATGCAGACCCTGGACTCCCAGTGGTCACCACCTTTATCAATGGGTATCCCATAAAGAACACTTTAATTGATTTAGGTGCAGCCATTAATGTGATGACTATAGAGAATTTATCTCATATAGGATTCTTTGAATTATTTCCTACTCCTACCATGTTAGAATTAGCAGATAGGTCTTACGTAAAGCCAGAGGGGATATTAGAAGACATTGTCATCTCATTAGATTCTTGGGAGTACCCTGCATAATTTTATGTTATTCAACTTAAAAATAATATGGGAGGGAATCCTTTGATCTTGGGGAGGCCGTGGTTAGGCACAGCAGATGCCTACATAGGGTGTATGTCTCGAAACATGACCATCACTCATGGAGCTGAAATAAAACATATTAATTTGTATCCCCCTGCTAAAGCCCTCTTGAGATCAGAAAATACACATTGGGTTGAAGAAGAAGAGCATGATTCAGAATGTACCCATGTATAAATTATACAACAATCATGTAAAGCACGGATTCAATCCCATCTAACAATGTACTAAAGTTAAATAATGAATCGCTTCTACAAATATTTTTTGGAATTAAAAACACAATCGCCAATCACATGAAGCAAAGAAGAATCAATCAAGCCACAACACAGATAATTTACTGGGGAAACCTTGCTGCTCAAAACCCCATTATATTCTATTGCATATTCAACATGGAATCATGAAACAATTACATACAACTCTTCTCACAAGATCCCTCCTATACTGAGGTAATTCTATCGCATTGTCATAAAAAAAGCTGACCAATACTTAGCCAATTTACTGTCTCCAGATAGCCTACCTTGCTTGCACAATCCCTGATGAATGCAATCCCTAAAGAATAGGAATTTTGGTCGTCCTTGACTACGCAAGTATCATGGGCACTCCAATGGGTGTTTGGTTACATGGGTGCAACCCAATAATCCTACAACTGATAGTCAACTTCTCTTTCACCTAGATCTCAATTGGGTCTCCACTGGATCTGACATGCATGCAGCTAATAATAGTAAATCCTCAGTTGCATGTGAGATCACTAATTGTGAATCGATTAATATTTAATTCACTTGATCTCTCACTAGTGTATCTAATAGTTACAACTAGCACAACTGAGTTTAAGTCACTTAACTAATTTAAATTGATTACAACCTGCATTAACTAATGCACCACTCCACTTCAAACTCTGTTACAACTAGAATTACTCTGCATGCGTCACCAACTACCTCTAACTCGAAATTCATGAGATAATTGAGTTTATCACACTTAGTTAACTATTAAAAGTTATTTTTAGACTAGATTACATTTTATTGTCCATCTTAATTAAGGGATAGCTGAAATAGACATGCACCAAGTTTAGCCCTATGGGCCCTAACCTAGTGTAGGTGCTTAATGCACTAGGCGTGGGTGCTGAAATTTTCTTGTTGAATTTCAACACTCCCTCCCAACAATAAATGGATTATCCTTCACCCCGATCCTATCTCTATGGTATTCGAATTTTCTCCTGGTGAGTGCCTTCGTCATAATATTTGCATTCTGATCTTTTGTGGGAATTTACTAAAGCAACATTATTCTCCTCTGCAAAAAATCTCTGCGATGATGGTACCAGATATCTATGTGCTTGGATCTATCATGAAACATAGGATTAATCGAGAGTTTAATGCAATTGTAATTATCACAATGTATCACTGTCAGATCCATCTGAGAACCAAACAAACCAACCAAGATATTTCTCATCCAGATAGCCTCACATGCATCTTGACTTGCTACCATGTATTCTGCTTCCGCTGAAATGAGTGCCACATATAGCTGTTTCTTGCTGTACTAAGAAACTGTTGTCGATCCTATGTTGAATATCCCTCTCGATGTGATATTTCTGTCTGATGGACTGCCCACCCAATGTACATTTGTGAAGCCTTGAAGCTTCACTCCCTCTGTTCGTCTGTACCATATATCATACTCTGATGTGCCCCTCAGGTATCTCAAGACATGCTTCCCCACCTTCTAAAAGAGCTTCGTAGGCTTAACCATAGCCTGACTCTGCTGGTTAACTGCGTAGCAAATGTCTGGTTTGGTGTTCACTAGATACATATGTGAACCAAATAACTGCCTATAGATAGTAGCATCCACTACCTCTCCAGAAGTAGCGTCCTATTTCCTCCATTTTACTGGAAGAGGAGTATCCATGGGTTTATAGCTCTCCATGTGAAACTTACCCAGTATCTCCTTTGCGTACTTGCCTTGAGATACAAAAATTTCACCAACCCGCTGCCATATTTCCAAACCAAGGAAATAATGAAGGAGTCCCATGTCCTTCATTTCAAACTCCCTTGCAATATCCTCCTTGCATGAGTGTATCAGCTACTCATCACCAGTCAAAATTAGATCATCAACATAAAAAACAATAATCAATAGCTTACCCTCAACCACAATCTAGTACCGATTTGCATCAACTTCACTTTTGGTGAAGCCCAGTGTTAACACTGGAAAATCATACAAGAAGAAGACAACATTATTTAATGTTAGGCATAAGGATTTACAGGGCTAAAAGACATTAGATAACCTGGAAAATATTTAAAAATCTTTAAGGTCTAAGGAAAAATAAAATTTGATCAAGTCATAAATGCTTTTGCACGCATAATCCTTCGAGAAGAGCGCCTTTGCGCACCTTTTAACCCGAAATGTGCGCAATCCTAGGAGTGGCGAAAGTCACTTTCTGGGACCACAAAAAGCACACTCCAGGATAGTGATTTCACACTTGAAGCTGCCTAAGGACAACCACTGAAGCCTCCTTAGACATAAAATGAGCACACAATTGAATCATCCCCCTCTCTTGGGTCACCATCCACAATGTACCAAGGGAGGGAAGGAGGATTTGAATTCTCCTGTATAAGGCCACCAAGAGATGAAGAATGTGAGAGCACATTGTTATGTTGGCCGGAATTTCCCCAAGAAATACCAGTAGTGTGTGATCCAGAGCTGAGATAGAGGGGAATCAATTGTTGTCCATCCAACAAGTTCAGTCCACCACAATAGAGAGAGGGAGACTTTGCACCGAAGCAAGCTTAGAAGTAAATACATCCTTGCATCGGGACTTAGAACCCAAGTTCTAAGGGACCTTTGGCAAGAGGGTTAAAGTTTCATCCTCATTTCCTACCAGCACTTAATAAGAGGGACCGAAAGAGCCACCGTTTGTATTATTGCAGTTGTTTGACTCTATTCTGAGCTTTGTTTTATTTGTTTTAGTTTTAGTTTAGTTTTAGTTTAGTTTTAGTTTATTTATGCATGCTATTTCTCTATATAGTATGTTTATGATTCTAGCATTTTCCACTAACTTGCTTGCCTCCACTTCTTTTTCCACCTGTGACCAATAACTTAAGAGGGTAAACCACACCCCTTAAGTTGGTGTGATTTCATACATGCATGCACCAAACACACTAACACAGGATTGGCGACTCCACTAACGTTTATTTCCAAGTTTATCTGGTTGTGCCTTTTTGCAGAGACCCCTGTCTGTGCTATGGAGTGGAGCTGAATTTCCCCCTTCTTCTCTTGCAGTCCCTAGTTCATCCCAAGTGACAGAATGACGTAGAAAAACTGCAAAAAAATTACTTTTGTAGGAGTTTGCGTGCCTTTCCCTACCATAGACGCGCCCAGGGCACGCGTTCAGAGTTGACCCGCACGTAGACATCGCGCCTGTTGCAGCCTTTTGCGCGCAAAAGACAAAATGATAAATTTCTCCCACATTCATTAGGGGAATTTTGAGGTCTAAAATTGGACTCCTTAGGAAATTATACAATAATAGTGGAAATAATAAAATAAGATTTGATTACATCATCAAATTTTAGAGGGAAAAAAGAAAAAAATTACTTTTTCAACTTGTATTTTGAATTTATCTCCCTAAGGGTTTATCGAAATTTCAAGTGGGAATACTCGTTCGATGCAAAATTTAATTCCTCATCCAAGGAGTACCCATGTTGCATACTTTTGATGGACTTTTCTCCATGAAAAATGGGAAATGCATTAAAAAAAATGATTGCAATCACGTTTTTTTATGTATTTCTCATTTTTCGTGTAGCAGGGTCCATCAAAATTATGCAACATGGTACTCTTTGGATAAGGAATTAAATTTTGCATCGAACGAGTATTCCCGCTCGAAATTTGAGTAAACCCTTAGAGAGATAAGTTGAAAATACGAGTTGAAAAAATATTTTTATTATTATATTATTTTTTAATATTTTTACTTTTTTACTCCAAAAATGGTGAATCATCCCCCATGGTTGACATCATCATCTTGAATCATATTGGTTCTTATAAATTTTATTTTAGTTGTACATTTTTTTTAGGAGGCCCATTTTATACCTCAAAATTCCCCTAATGTCTATCTTTTCCTACTTGTAAAGTGCTTGGCATCACATAATACATCTGCCAGCACTGGTTGAGGTACCCCGTAGCTTGCTAAAGCTCACTCTTAGCTGCTTTTTGTAGGCTCAGTGTTAGTTTTATTTCAAGTTGATTTTTGCAAAGTTCACACATAGTTTAAGTAGGGGGGGAAATTAACTTGCATTTCAAAAAAAAATTATGTTTTGAAAATTTAGGTACCAACACACCCAGATAATTAGCCAAAGTAAGTGGCCCAAGTCCATGCATGCTTAGTTAGTTTCTTTTTTATAGTGTAAAAGTTATTAGTTTAGTTCAATTTTTGCACTAGGATTTCAAGACCAGAATTGAATTGTCGATAGAAGAGAAAGTCATCTTTGCTTCCTTTGCACCCTTTGGTGATCCTAGGCAAGCATATGAACACTCTCTATTCACAACTCACCATCTCCCTTTAGTTGATCACATAGATTAACTAGGAAAAATAGAAAGCGGCCCATATCCGCACATGTTTTTCTTTTGAGCAAGGAACAATACAACATAGTTTAATAGGGGTTTTTGAAAAGGATAATCACATATACACATGTTCAAACTATGTGCTTGTGCACTTTTTTCTCACACACATCCACACAGTAAGCAAAGCAAATACACCTAAAACTAACTTAACAAAACTCACTAAATTCTCCCCACAAGGGCCATAAAGGAATTTATAGTTTAAGTTAGGATCAAGGGGTTAGGCATCCAATAAGCCACCTTGATCATTATTCATCTTGAAACATAGAAGTTGATTTTTTAGGGAGCTTTAAATCCACCTATCAGAGCACAGAAAAGAAAACCCGAGCATGGCAGAGACCTGTTTTAGACGGGGGTAGGCTTAGGCGCAGTGCGGGCAGGTATCAGTGAGGGCTACTTAACTTGGCTAATACTCGGTACTGTTAGCTGAATTACCAAGAAGCCCAAGAATCGAATGCTCACGTGGGACAGTGGTACTTAGTGGCCAAAACTAGGGCATCCTTTCCCTATAGGTGATGGTGCAGGAAAGCACTCGATCCTCTACCCTTACCTTGGTATATTTTCTTTGGCTGACTGGGGGCATTGCCAGCTCTTATGGGACGTTCTGCCAGCACTCACAAGATATGTTCTGAAGGTCTAGTTACATTTGAGTGTTTGAGGACCAATAGGTCTTCTAGGATTTGAGTATCATATGTAAAAAAACAAAAACCGTATTTTTGATTACTTGATCACGCAGAATTAATTTTAAGGGAAATTTTATTTTATTTTCGCTTTGTTTTATGTATGTGATTAGAATTTTTCTTTGATCATACACTCTATCCTCTCAATTTTTTCCAAAACTAGACCTAGTTGACACCAGAATGGACCCAATAGGACCTCATCGATCTAGGCATATTTTGGACCTCCCCCTATTACTGGGAGGGGTTCCAGGTCTTTTTCCATTTAGGCGTCAAAGACAGAACGCTACCACCATTATTGGTTCATCCTTTATTAGGGCATCCTTAGTTGGGAACCCTAGTCAGTCTCCCAACACCACACCACACACCACTCCTCCCAAAACCCCTAGAGGGAAGAGGAGTGTGACCCATTAGGGAAGTCAGTTGAATACAAAGCAAGGTATGTCGTAGACTAACCCTCTTCCTAACCAAAACTTTGTGTTTTCGCAAGTTGCAATGGCGTCAACCTCCCAGTCACCTTTCCTAGCTTCGTTGAATCTACAATATTTAACAAAGCTGACGAATGACCCATCGCACACAACCCTACATGCCCCCCCATGCCCACAAATCTCCCTTTGGATATTCCAAAATTTGAAGGAAAGCAAGTGGAAGACCCAGGTAATCATGTCATGACCTTCCACCTGTGGTGCTCATCGAACAATATCATTGAAAACGGTATTCGATTGAGACTACTTCAATGCACTCTAACAGGAGTAGCCGTGAAGTGGTATGTGGAGAAGCCCACTGCTACACATGGAACCTTTAGCACCCTCGCCAAGATGTTACTAACATATTTTCAGTTACCCATTCACCATGATTATGGAATGGAATTACTGACACATTTTAGACAAACCCCCGTCATCCATATCTCAGACCATCTCCACAAATGGAGGTGGCATCGTAGTTTATGTAAAGCTAAAATTGATGATCAGGTACAATTAGACCTTTTTTCTGAAGACTCTCACTGTAGATATTTCAAAGAATGTGGTGTAGCAAAGGCCCACATCTGAAGAGGACGTCATCAGCAAAGCCCAGCAGCTTGATCTAATTTATATGTAGTCAGGATATATTTACAATATCCTGTTGAATGCCTCGCGCCTGCAAATGCGTCAAAATCTACAAATGGTCTCATTGGGTCATTGACCAAAAATTACCTAGGCATTAGCAGTCAAAAACCCGGTTACACGTATGGTCCTAGCCAGAACGTACCGCAACCCGGTTTTCAAAGTCATCATATGCCTCAACAAAATTTGACTAATAGGGCGCCAACGTATCACCATGGAGGACCCTATCCTCCAGCTCAGGGGATCCAGTACGCAGAGATAAATACGAATGGAAGAGCTCCCCCCCAACAACCAGGTGAAAACTAGGGATCGCATTATGCTCAGTCCCTATCACAAGACCCGCCTATGCAGACCAATGCACAGGTGAATTTTGTGTAGCCTTCCCAAAACCAACCACACCAATATAACCAGGAGAACTACCCTCCTAACGTGGTGAAGAAAAAAGGAAAAAAAAAGCCCATAGGGAATCTTGGAAAGGGGGGCACCAACCAGCAATGCCCCCCACGATCTTAGGCTGTAGGCAACTCCAACCGGAATCAGAACTAGGAGCCAAGAAATGCCCAACAACAGAGAAAAAGGCCACCTCTTCAAACAAACCACTCTTGTTCAATATGTGGTGAATAAGGCCATTATACTCACCACTATCCCAATCTCCCTCAGCTGAAGAAGTGTTGAAAATGGCAACAAGAAACAGTGAAGGAGGCCTCCTGAAACATCTTTCTTGATCCTAGTTGGAAAGTGATCACCTAAACTAGGTGGGGACCACACATGTGATTTTTGTCGAAAAATCTATTTTTAGACTATGTGTATTTTTAGACATATGGAGCATGGTCCAGGGATTGCAGTATGATATTCTTGGAGTATTGTTCATGTTGGTAAAAATACATGGACATCTATTTTTTGGACCTATAGGTCGAAGTCTATTTTTAGACTGCCTCTCCTTAAAATAGGGAAGTCAAATATTATTTAGCCTTAATAATATTTGGACCCTAAACTTCAGTTTACTCTCTTGGAGCACTTCAGTTTGACCCTCAGAGGTGGGGCATGCAGCTTCCAGAAGGATTTACGCTTTTCCTATGAGTTAGGTGAGCTAATGCATGGTTGACTTCAGTTAGAGCTCAAGTGGCAGAGTTCGGTGGAGTTGATGCGACAGTTAATGGAGGTGGTGTTTTGGTTAACTAGTTGAACTAGTTGTATTTAGTTTAACTGGCTAATACACTAGAGATGAGTTGTGTGAATTAAATATTATTTAATTCACAAAATATTAACTCATTATTCAACTTAAGAACACATCAGTTTAACTCAGTGCATGGACAGTTCAGTGGCGACAAGTGAAAGAGGTAGATGAAAGGGTTGAGTTAGCTATCAGTTGCGACATCAGTTGTGCATGAGATTTGCACCACACTTGGAGGAAATTACCAATGAAAATTGTGCAGTTGGAGCCAGTGAGATTCGAACCTGGATCTCTATTTAGACCAGCCTTGATTGCGCAATATAGGCAGAGAAGTAGTGGGTGTGTTTTGAACCTGTGACTTGTTCAAAACCAAGCTAGTTTTTGTGTAGCTTTGGGAGATAGTACTGAGTACTTGTGAGGAGTTTGTGATATGTATTTTCTGCATGTTCTCTCCATTTATAATATACTATAGCTGGGGTTTTTCAGCTATAAGCTTTCCCCATACATAATGTGTTAATGTGTGTGATGATTTGATGTGCTATCGCTTCTATTCTTTCCGCATGTGACAATTAATTGTAGAAGAGATTATGTGTTATGCATGCAATTCGAAATTCATGTGTGATAAAGTTAATCTCCATTGAATAAGTGATTTATTCAGCAAATTTCTACATGGTATCGAAGCGATCTTAATTGTCGAGATCTATTACGGTGATTGCAAACTTATTTCCTCGGACAGAGTCTGCATACGGGCCAGGTAGCCTCCAGATTCATCTTTCTTCGGAAAGTGAAAGGTCTGGTAAACACCCCTTGCAGTCAATCTCTGATTTGGAAATAATTTGTTCTCAAGTGTAGATCGGAAGCGATTGAGTTATCAGCTGGTGGTGAAATTCGAATTTGCAGATTTGTGTTCTTGGTGCCGCGGTGAAAATGTCTTTCATCGGGTTGCGACTAGAATATGCCTTGGAAGGCAGTTCGAATTATGTTGCATGGAAGGACCGCATGGAGGTTGTATTAGATGATCATGGGCTGTTGGAATTCGTGGAGAAAGAGATTCCAAAGCCTACTTCTAATGATCCTGCTGAAGTCGAAGCATGGCGAAAGAAACAAGCAAAGTGTCGAAGGATCCTGTTGGAGGGCGTAAAGGATCACATTGTATCCAGCCTGCATGGAAAGGCTTCTCCATATTTGATGTGGAAAGCTTTGATGGATCTATACCAAAGCAAGAGCGACCAAAGGAAGCTGGCGCTCAAGGATAGAATAAGGAACATCAAGATGGAGAAAGGCTACAGCATCGCAAAATACCTCACAAAGTTCACTCAGTGCAGAGATGAGCTGGGAAGTGTGGGGGTGACTGTCGAAGATGAGGATATGGTGGACCTGGCTCTCCTTGGTCTTCCGAAGGCTTGGCATTCCTATCAGGATAGTGTCAATGGTCGGGAGAATTTTCCGGGATGGGAGCGACTGTGGTCGGATCTCATGCAAGAGGAGATCAGGAGGACTACCAGGGATGGATCTTCATCAAAGGTATCTGATGAAGAAGACTGCACTTTGGCTGCCAAAGCAAGGAAGGGGAAGGGCAAGGAGAAGGCTTCTCAATCCGGTGCAGATGGTAAAGAGCGTGATATGTCCAAAGTGAAGTGTTTTCACTGTCACGATCATGGACATTACGCCACGAATTGCCCAAAGAAGAAGAAGAACAAACAGGCTGCTGGAACTGCAGCTGGTGAGGCTCTTGCCTCGCAATTTAAGCTGGAATTCTCATTGATCGCATGCATGTTGTCTAGTGCATTGGGATCGGGGTGGTATATTGATAGTGGCGCTTCCTTTCACATGACGGGAGATGCAAATATTTTCAGTGACTTGGTGGAGAAAGGTCTCGAGATGCATGTTGAGTTGGGCGACGGTGGACGATACAATGCGACCAGCATTGGTACCATAACCTTTCAGAGGGAGTCAGGTAAACTCATTCTCTTACAAGATGTATTGCATGTACCAGGTCTAACAAAGAATTTGATCTCAGTCGCAATGTTAGAGGATAAAGGGTATGAAGTTGTCTTTAGAGAAGGAAAATTTTTTCTTCGGCACAAGGCAACGAGACAAGTCAAGAAGGTTGGGATTCGAGCAAAGAATCTCTACAGACTTGAATTAGATGGGATGTCTACAGAGCTTCCTACTATTGGGAAATGGAAGGAAGACATGCAACTGAAGCTTGAGAGGGAGCAAGTGTTGCATGCAGGTGAGAAAGACATGTAATTGAAGCTTGAGAGGGAGCGGGTTTTGCATGCAGGCGATAGTGAACCTCGAGATGTGGAGTAGCCACAAGAGGATCATGGAGTGGAAGAAACCACTCATGCAGAGAAATTTCGTGCCAGACGGGCAGAGGGAGTGCATGCAGCTATACCACCAGGTATGAGGTGGGGCGACATGCATGATTAATCCCATGAGGATATTTCTGGGCAGATTCATGAGATGGTGTGGATCTCATGGATTGAACCTAGCTACAAGGTGCCCAGCAGTAGCAAGATCAGTTGGAGTGATGCAGGCAGATCAAAGTGACAGTGTCGGATACTGGAGCGCGGATCAGAGTTGACAGCAAGTGCAAGAGTGCATGGTTGCAAGAGTTCAACAACGCAGTAGTTCCTGATGACATGTGCAGTTGGCCAAGCAGAAGTCAAAGACTTTGATGATAGATGCTAGATGCATCAAGACTGATTGAGTTGTTTGGAGCCTATTCAGTTTCAGAGGAGTTGTAGAGCAGATGCATGGAGTTGCATGGTGCTTGTGGAGGTTGCAGGGCGAATGCACGGAGTTGCATGTCGCATGCAATGACAGTCCTTTCTTGTTGAGAGGGAGTGTTGAAAATGGCAACAAGAAACAGTGAAGGAGGCCTCCTGAAACATCTTTCTTGATCCTAGTTGGAAAGAGATCACCTAAACTAGGTGGGGACCACACATGTGATTTTTGTCGAAAAATCTATTTTTAGACTATGTCTATTTTTAGACATATGGAGCATGGTCCAGGGGTTGCAGTATGTTATTCTTGGAGTATTGGTCATGTTGGTAAAAATAGATGGACATCTATTTTTGGACCTATAGGTCGAAGTCTATTTTTAGACTACCTATCCTAAAAATAGGGAAGTCAAATATTATTTACCCTTAATAATATTTGGACTCCTCGCTCGATTTACTCTCTTGGAACGCAGGTTTGACCCCTCGAGAGGTGGGGCATGCGGCTTCCCGAAGGATTTCGCTTGGGCTATGAGTTGGGTGAGCTAATGCATGGTTGACTTCAGTTAGAGCTCAAGTGGCGGAGTTCGGTGGAGTTGATGCGACAGTTAATGGAGGTGGTGTTTTGGTTAACTAGTTGAACTAGTTGTATTTAGTTTAACTAGCTAATACACTAGAGATGAGTTGTGTGAATTAAATTTTATTTAATTCACAAAATATTAACTCATTATTCAACTAAAGAACACATCAGTTTAACTCATTGCATGGACAGTTCAGTGGCGACAAGTGAAAGAGGTAGATGAAAGGGTTGAGTTAGCTATCAGTTGTGACATCAGTTGTGCATGAGATTTGCACCACACTTGGAGGAAATTACCAATGAAAATTGCGCAGTTGGAGCCAGTGAGATTTGAACTTGGATCTCTATTTAGACCAGCCTTGATTGCGCAATAGAGGTAGAGAAGTAGTGGGTGTGTTTTGAACCTGTGACTTGTTCATAACCAAGCTAGTTTTTGTGTAGCTTTGGGAGATAGTACTGAGTACTTGTGAGGAGTTTGTACTATGTATTTGCTGCATGTTCTCTCCATTTATAATATACTATAGTTGGGGGTTTTCAGCTATAAGCTTTCCCCATACATACTGTGTTAATGTGTGTGATGATTTGATGTGCTATCGCTTCTATTCTTTCCGCATGTGACAATTAATTGTAGAAGAGATTATGTGTTATGCATGCAATTCAAAATTCATGTGTGATCAGGTTAATCTCCATTGAATAAGTGATTTATTCAGCAAATTTCTACAAGAAGTTGCAGAGTAATCGAGGAAAAGGAGGATCTTCCTAGAAAACAGCTGTGATGAAGGAACCTTTCCCCCATCAAGGGACGGTAAACACTCAGCAGAAAAATCTAGACGACTCCAGGAAAAACAGCCACAAAATCTGCATGACTGGTGAAGAGATGTTTTTCCAAACACGAAATCGCAATTACGACACCCCACCAGACACCAAGGCATCAAGGGCTAGTACCAGTGCACCAACTCCACCTTTTACCATTTCAAAGATGCCTATTGAACCATTTCCAAAGATAGTGAAGGGACCAAATAGGCGAGCAAGAAAATACTCCAAAGCGGCCCATAATTATAGCATTGTGGATGATGTAGCCCAATCTACCTCTTCTATGTTAGCTTTGGAAGTATTGTAGTCATGCCCAAAACAATAGAAAGCCTTAATTTTTGCCTTAGGTGCTATCGACCTTGCTGATACTGTAATATTCCTAATTAGCCCAAGCTAATAGGAATATTTCATTTTGTTTTGATTTTCTTAATTGATGAATAAAATGTAAAGGAGGACATGTAAACTCCTAAAATCATCAAAATAAATCAATGCCCAATGTGAGCAGAGGAAAATCAGGGTTGTCTCAATAAAATACCCTTGTATCTGAAAGAGGATTGAGGAGATTGACTAGATCAACAGGAGCAAATCACAGCACTGTCCAGATGCATTGAACCTCCTTGTTGATCAACGCAGTCTTAGATGGAGGATCTTCATGTGAAAGGAGCTAGAGTTTTGAAGGTGGTTTAGGATTTCTCAAGCTCTCATCTTATAAAAGGAAGGGGAAGGCTCAAGAGAAGGTTGTTGATGATATTTTATTTTGATGTCAATTTAGACAATTCCAGTTATCTTGGCTGTTTAGCAGAGACTTGTGAGGATTTCCTATTTAGGGATTCTCTCTCCTTCCATTGAGTAGTTCTAGGAGGACATTGTACTTCTCTTCCACTATCAGGCATGTGGCCAAGCTCCATCTCCCTTAGACAGCATAAATCCTGTTGAGGCTTACTTTTTTCAGTGAGCTGCAGCAAGTGGAGACTAGATCTGCTCAGATCTAGATTATACTATTGCCTCTTCTCAGTGAGTGAGTCTTTTATTCTCTTGGAAGAGTGTATTAGCTATTTGGGCTGATATTCAGATCTTGGCATGTGTCCAATATATTCTCCATCTCTTCCAGCGCATTTTTTTGCAGGAACTGCGTTATTCTATTCAGTGTTGCAGTAGCATGGTTTATACCCTTGCTTTTGAGCTTGTTCCTTGGAGGAAGGGCCAACCCTTCTCCTGGAAATATTTGTACATAATTATTCTTCTATATCATGTATTATTCAGCTATTTCATTATACAGCTTTAGTGTACTACGTTTTCCAGATCCATATTCTGCAGATCTGTCATTCTCACACTTGTACTTTCAGGAAACCCTTGCCGGGTCATTTATAAAATGTGTAAAAGACGCTGATACTCCATTTTTTTTCGTGATCTGATGAAATACACTCCATATTTTCTATTTCCATAATATTTCATCATAAAACCTCTAAAAAAGACGTTGTGAAGGCTTCAACAAATTCTACATTAGCTAAGTCATGGGGTTTGGGCCTTTTTAAGCCATACCGGGACTGGGACGTCTGTTTAACATAGCTAGAGTGATTTTGTTTTGATGAAATTTGATATTTGAGTCCCCTATAACATATTCTAAGGGATCCAATCGTCAATTTCCTCTTTTTTTACGCAGATCTCTAAAATTAACCTTTTTGGGGCTTAAATCGTTGTTTTTTTCCACTTTTTGGATCATAAAGGAAGTACAAGTTGCTGCTGAGACACCAACTGATGTTAATGTGTTTATTGAAATATTTATTGAGTGAATATATTGCTTCATCTCCATCATTGTGTTTACATATTGCTGCATCCCCATTATTGGGAATTTTCCGGCCATTCTAGGTGTGAGAGGCTTGTTTATCTCACCTAGTTTGCTTGGTTTCTGATTTCCTTTAAGATTTGGATCTTAGATTATCAGATCTAAAAAGGGATAATATTTTTTTCTATAGCATACATTCCTAATAAATGCGTTTTTCAGGCATGCCTTGCTAGCAATCACAATTTGGGGATATTACAGTGGTATGAGAGCATGATCTCTAGCTCAGCCTATGAGATCGAGCTATTAGAAGAATAAAAAGAAGAAGTGGAGAACAAAATTATGGAGAATACGAGATTACTCTCATCAATTTTTAGATCCAAGAAGAACCTCTCTAAGGAGGTTGAGCAAAAAAAGAAGAAGAGATGCAGTGAAATTCCTAAAGAGTTTCAAGAAGAGGAAGAGCCATGCACTTCCTATTCTCAAAGAGGGGAAGACCAGAGGCATGAAGGGAATTTAGAATCTAAGATTCTAATTGAATACCTTTCTGAATACAAATCTAAATCCAGAGCCTTCAAGGAGATTCTAGCATTACCACATTTCATTCAGCTAGAGGAAGGGAAGAGACCCTACAACTATGGAATGATGAGAGGCAATGGGTTTCTATTGCCCACTTTTGATGGATCACTAAAATGTGCAGAAAGGACTTGGGTGATAAAACTAGAGGCTTTCTTCCTACTACATCTAGTGGTAGAGAGAGAGGTTGTAGAGATTGCAGCATTGCACCTTGAAGGTGAAGCAAATGTTTGGTGGTTCAGCCATTTGAGCCATGCAAGGGTATCTACTCTTGTTGGTTTGTCTCAAAGACTGATTGCACCATTTAGAAAAGAAAGATCAAAGGAAGAGAGGCCCTCACCACCACTTGAGGAAGCATATACTAGTGCTATCACAACCTTGGAGGAGCAGTGTTCATGTTCAGCAGTGGAGGAAGGAAACATAGTTGAGGAAGGAGCTCTTGCTTCTACATCTCTCTAAGGTATGCTAGAATTTCCATCTCTTTTCATTTCAGAAAATCATATGAAGGGACCTGCATCTTTGCATGCTACTGATTTAGAGCAATAGAGTTGCACTGTGCTGTACCAAGGCAGTGTTGAAGAAAACATGACCCATGCCTTATGGGAGCATTCACATGGCAGCTTCATTCATGAATCAATGGAGGAAGGAATGGTAGATGGTAGACATCTTGAAGTGAGAAACCATTTCTCCTTTCTAGATGACACTTTCTCAATGAGCACTCCCTAGCTCAATGAGAAACTTCTACCTGCAGTAGATCCAAGGCCTCTTTGGTTTTGGAGGGCCATGCATGAGGAGGAAATCTCATGGAGAGATTTCATTAGAGGTGCACTTCAACACATCATGAAGTGAAGAGTTCTTCAACAGTCTGAGGAGGCTCTTTCCTTCTCACACTTGGATCTTCATGGATTCAAGGAGGAATAGATAGATGATGGAGGACATATTTGGATGGATAACATCTCTCATGTTTGTGTTGGAGACTCCTTGAGAGACACACATCATGATGGGAGGATTTTTCCTACCACCTATTTGGGTCCTTATGGGATCAAATTGATCCTTGAGAAGATTGCATTTCAACATCCCATGAAATGCAAGAGCAGAAATCTGATTTGGGAGAATGATAGTCTTCCTTGGGAGAGTGCTAAGGAAGAACAAGATGGAAGACACCCACATGTGGAAGATGGGTGTGGATGATGAGCAAGGAGTTGGAAAGCTACTTTAAAATCTATGATACTGGGCAGCAGGAGGCTTGGCTGCATTGGTTACTCTTGAAAGAGCTTGGTCATCATCCTCTTTCCAAGGGTATGTGGTAGGATAATTGCATCATGGGGCAGCAAGGAGTATGGACACATTGTGTTGACATGACATTCTTCATGTCAATCACCATTTTTTCACCACATGATTTGGATGATGGAAGTATGAGGAGGCAGCAAAAGATTTTTTTGCTTTGGATATTCTTGGGAGAGCAAGGGCATATTTGCTCTCATAGTTTCCATGATGTTGCAGGAGTAGAAGATGGCACTATCATAGTGCAAAGGGGCTACTTCTTGGCCTTAGATTTTCAGGAGGTACTTTCCCCATGGGAGAGACTTCTTATGTGTATTAGCATTATGGGAGATGCCTTTGACATTCTGCATGTCAAAAATTGGAGCCATGGGTTGGAGGGAGCCTATTTGCATAGGCCAACAACATTGCCACTTTGGAGCTGGGATTTATTGATGGAGTATCCCCAGGATCACTTCACACTTGATGCACTTGATGGGCAAAGAGGAGGTAAGGAAGATTAGGTAGTAGATGGGGACATCTATTACTATGATGTACTCTTCTTGTCTTGGGTTTCCAAGCATGAGGGAGAGGGTTTGCAGGAAGCACTTGGTTTATTTCTCTTCATGGAAGTGTGCCAAACTACTATGGAGGATCCATTCATTGATCCATGTGTCTTTTTACTTCCCACTTATGGTGAGAGCTTTGTTTTTGCAACACAATATTTGCATGCTCTTACCATCTCTTGGTAGTGCATTGCTCCAAAAGTAAGCAAGCTCTTGATTTTTCTCCATGACCAATGTTGGGCCAAACCATATGATGGAGACAACCATATCTTATGTGGCCTTGGGTAGATGTTTTGTCATTACATGTATGTTTAGTTGATTCATATGATTAACCATGTATTAAGAAACAATTTTCCATGTATTTTTCTGAAGCAGCAGTTTGAATGACTGTGCTGTCACCACTTGGGAAACTGTTGGTACCTTCCAACACCTTATGAAACCATCAGTAATTCCCCTATTTTGATGCCAATCATGATCCCACTTTCTGGTGTTGTCTTTATCTTGATGGGAGACATGATCTTTAGTGAGGTACATGGTTTGAATGTGTCCTTTTGGGGAGTAGATTCCCACATTTTCTGCAATACATGTTCTAATGGGAACATGGGAGAATTTGAAACACTCACCTTATTAGTTGCTTAAGGGCAAGCAACTTTTTTGGAGGGGAGGACTGTAATATTCCTAATTAGCCCAAGCTAATAGGAATATTTCATTTTGTTTTGATTTTCTTAATTGATGAATAAAATGTAAAGGAGGACATGAAAACTCCTAAAAACATCAAAATAAGTAAATGCCCAATGTGAACAGAGGTAAATTAGGGCTGTCTCAATAAAATACCCTTGTATGTGAAAGAGGATTTAGGAGATTGACTGGGTCAACAGGACCAAATCACAACACTGTCTAGATGCATTCAACCTCCTTGTTGATCAACGCAGTTTTAGATGGAGGATCTTCATGTGAAAGGAGCTAGAGTTTTGAAGGTGGTTTAGGTTTTCTCAAGATCTCATATTATAAAAGGAAGGGGAAGGCTCAAGAGAAGGTTGTTAATGATATTTGATTTTGATGCCTGTTTAGATAATTCGAGTTCTCATGGTTGTTTAGCAGAGACTTCTGAGGATTTCCTACTTAGGGATTCTCTCTCCTTCCATTGAGTAGCTCTTGGAGGGAATTGTACTTCTCTTCCACTATCAAGCATATCGCAAAGCTCCATCTCCCTTAGACAACGTAAATCATTTTGAGTTTTACTTGTTTCAGTGACCTGCAGCAAGTGGAGACTAGATCTTCTCAGATCTGGATTATACTAGTGCCTCTTTTGAGTGAATGAGTATTTTATCCTCCTGGAAGAGTGTATTAGCTGTTTGGGATGACATTCAGATCTTGGAATGTGGCAAATATATTCTCCATCTCTTCCAATGCAATTATTTGTAGGAACTACGTTATTCTATTCAGCGTTGCAGTAGCAAGGTTTATACCCTTGCTTTTGAGCTTGTTCCTTGGAGGAAGGGCCAACCCTTCTCCCAGAAAGATTTGTACATAATTATTTTTATATCTCATGTATTATTCAGATATTTCCTTATAGATCAGTAGTGTACTGTGTTTTCCAAGTCCATATTCTGCAGATCTTTCATTCTCACACGTACTTTCAGGAAACCCTTGCCGGGTCATTTATAAAATGTGTAAAAGAGGCTGATACTCCATTTTTCTTCATGATCTGATGAAATACACTCCATATTTGCGGTCTCCATAATATTTCATCATAAACCCTTTGAAAAAGACACTGTGAAGGCTTCAAAAAATTCTGCATTAGCTAAGTCATGGGGTTTGGGCCTTTTTAAGCCATACCGGGACTGGGAGATCTGTTTAACATAGCTAGAGTGATTTTTTTTTTAATAAAATTTGATATGTGAGTCCCCTATAACATATTATAAGGGATACAACCATAAATTTCCTCTGGTTTTACGCAGATATCTGAAATTAACCTTTTTATGGCTTAAATTGTTGTTTTTCCCCACTTTTTGGATCATAAAAGGAAGTATAAGTTGCTGCTGAGACACCAACTGATGTTAATGTGTTTCTTGACACATTTATTGAGTGAATATATTGCTACAACTCCATAATTTTGTTTACATATTGCTGCAGTCCCATTATTGGGAATTTTTCGGCCATTCTAGGTGTGAGAGGCTTATTTATCTCACCTAGTTTTCTTGGTTTCTGATTCCCTCTTGGATTTGGATCTTATATTATCATATATAAGAGATAAAAGGGCTAATATTGTTTTCTGTAACATACATTCCTGAGAAATGCGTTTTTCAGGCATGCCTTGCTAGCAATCCCAATTTGGGGATATTACAGATACACACTTAATGGCTTTTGACTTAGACAAAGCCACCCCTAGGATTCCTTCGATGGTCGCATTTCAGATACCAGTGTCAATCCAGAATCACCTTTCACTGATGTGTCATTGATGAGGGTGCATCCACGTGCATCATGTCAAAAAATGTTTGGCAGAAATTAGGGTCTCCCGAACTAAAACCATCAGTCATCACGCTTAGAGCATATGACAATCGTTCCTCTACACCCATCGGTCTCTACAAAAAAGTCTTAGTACTTTTACCCGGAAATATGGTCCATATCGACATTGAAGTCTTGGAAGCTCACTTGGACTATAATAAACTACTTGGTCATATTTATATGTATGCCATGTCAGCCATAGCCTCCTTTGTCTTCCGCATTATGATGTTCCCCCATGAGGACGACATCATTACCGTTGACCAATTGATGCATAGCGAGAAACGACCCATAACAAATACCGATCTAATTCTACCCTATGTAGACACATCCTCGAATATGCTTTCATGGTACGAAGAATATGGCCCTGGCCAGTTCAAACCGTCGTCCATTTTAGGATGATTCCTAGGAGATCCCCCCATTATAGCTGAGTCATCACCTGATGTCGCAGGAGCTCCAGTGTGCATGATGTCCACATAAAGCACTAAATCTAGTCAGGACATGGACACAAGCAGTAATGACGCCAAGTCTGCGGCCATGACAACCTCTCTAGCCTACACCACTTCCAAAACCCCTTTCCTCTACCCCCCAACTGGTTTCGTCTCCCAACAGGTTTTGGAAATAGTGGTGTTACCAAACATATCATTTGATATACCAGTTTGGCATCTCATTCCCCCTTCAGGGACAGGAGCCACACACATCACTGCCACAGGTTTTAAGCCCCTTAGTCCCGAGGAGACCCCACCCATTCAAGAAACAGTCGAAACCACCCCTGCAAAGGAAATTCCCATTGCAAAATCAATGGTTACGGCTAAGAAATCCAAGAAAAAAAGAAAGAAGATGGAGACTCCCACCATACAACGAGAATCACTAGTTTGCGCCATATGCAACGTCATAGGAAACCCTACCCATATCTTCCCAGAGTTGGATGAATTAAAACCACTCCTTGGCTATGAGGCTGACATCGCGACGTCACATTCCCATAAAAAGGAATCTGCCACTATAATATTCCAAAAACTTATCCTTCAAGCTAAATGGAATATTATAGTTGTTTTATCACTAGGTAGGTGAAGTGGGTGGGAAGGCCCATAAGTCTCCTAAGCAACAATAAAAACACTTCAAGTGTGAAAGGAGACCCTTTTAGCAGCTAAATAAAGCACCTCCAAGTCTAAACAGGGGTTGAATCATGTTGATTTAGTCAACTTTGACCAAGTCAACAGCGCTGTCATGGAGGAGTGGAGATTAATTGAGGAATAACATAGTTTTGGAGGGAGATGGATCTCATGAAGTAAATGACCTAATTGAGTGGGGCCAAGGGCAAGAAAGCACATATTCTATTTAAGGAAGAGGATGGCAGCCATATGGGCTCATGTTTTAGATTATTATTTCAATATTGGTATGTTTAGACTTTTCTTCCTCTTGCTGTTTAGCAGGGTTGCAGTGTTGTTTAGCACCGGGTGTTCCCGAGCAGGGATCCCACCTCTTTCCTTGAGAGGCCTCTTGGAATAGTATTGTATTTATTTCCACATTCAGGTTTGCATGCCAAGCTACAACTTTCTTCGTCAGCGTAGTTTCTGTAGGTTATTGTGCTGTGTTGCAAGGTGTTGCAGTGGAGGGGTTAGAATCCCACTTTCTGAGCTATTTTCTCATAGGAAGAAGGTTTCCTTATCTTGGGAGATTAGTTTGGAGAGCACTTGAGCATATTTCAGATATTTGGCATGAGGCCATCTATTTCCCATCACTTACAATGTTGTTCCAGCTGGGAATTGCGTTACTTTGGAGGGCAGCTTCAGAGGAAGATCTTGTGGTTTCTTTGTAGTGTTTCCTTTTAATTGAGGGGTTCATCTCTTCATGGGAGGAGACCTTTGAGGGGACCTACATAAAATCTGTTATATTTCAGCCTTCTACACTCTTTTTCTTCATTTTGCAGTGAATCTTCAACCATTGGGCTCTAGATCCCATATTGTATAGAGTGTATTTCTGAAAACCCTTTCCGGGTTCTTTGTAGGAGTTTGTATTGAGCCTAGATCTGTATTGGGCATATATTTTTAGGCATATAATAGCCCTACATATTTTGTACATTCTTTTTCTGTAGAAGTGTCTTTATAACTGCGTTGTAGCAATATCTGGCATTCGTGTATTATGATAGCAGCTTATTTGTGGAGTGATTTCTCATGGGAGGCTTGTTCCTTCATTTTATATGACTCATGCCTCACTATTATGTATTGATTTTCTGATATAATACATGATGTTATGTCTCCATGTTGGTCTCCAATGTTTATGAGTTGATTTACACTGCTACTTTCAATTTTTTGTTCATGTATTGCTGTGTTCCCCATTTGGGATATTACAGTGGTATCAGAGCATAATCTTGGCTTAGCCTGTGGATCTCAGCCATTATGCTATTAGGAGGATAAGAAGAGGGAGATATCTATAGAAAAGACAAGGAGAAGACTCCATTATATGGAGGAAGGAAGGAAGAGAGGCTCTCAAAGCTTCTTTTTCAATCTATACAGACCAGCAAAGGAGATCTCAAGAAGATGAGAAGGGAGAGAGAATTTCCAAAGGAGTTTGGATCTAGATCCAACTCTAGATTTGCACATGATAGGTGTGAGCATGCAGCCACACACTATGATGCACAACACATTCATATGCCCAAATCTGACATAAGAGAGATGGAAGAAGAATAAATTCCTAGAAGGGAAGATCTTAGTGATTATCTACAATAATATGAATCTCAAACTAAGAAGTTTAGAGATCATATCACTTTCCAAGAGTTTTTCAAGATCAAGGTGGAGAGGAGTAGGCAACATGACATGGGTAGATTTATCCTATCTACTTTTTATGGATCACCAACATGTTCAGCTAGAGCTTGGGTGGAGGAGTTACAAACCTATTTGCAGCAGCACCAAGTTTCTGAAGATGAAGCCATCAAGGTTGCAGGGTTGCATTTTGAAGGTAAGGCCTATGCTTGGTGGATATTTGAGTATTTTTCATTAATAAATGCAAATATTTCTTCTTATGCAAAGTTCACTAAGAGATTAGTGGAGAGGTTTGATGGGAAACATTCTGAAACATCATGGGTGGAACCATACAAACCAAAACAAACAAAACCTTTGCATATGATGGAGGAACCTAAAAACTCAAATCCACTTCAGAAAACTATTGGAGAAGCTCACATCTTGCATACTAATTTTCTAGAGCCAACATATCTATTTCATATCCTTGGACAAGAAGGCATCGAGATCCATTTTTCAAAAGAGGATCCTCTTATTGAGAAGTTGACTCCCATTCATATTGAAGAAGGAGCGAAGGATGGGGGCAACAACGTTGTCATATCTAGAGCACATCTAGCACCTCATGCAGAAGCAGATGGAGCACTTGCTCCAACAAGAGGGATTCTTGTATCATTGCAAGGAATTCCCCAGGATCTCAAATATGGAGGTCAAGGCACAATCAATGAACAACATGATTATGAAACATTGCAGATGAAAGGAGACGGTAGGGAGGAAGGTCAGCATCACTGATGAGGAGCACACACCCCTATCTATTTCAGAAGGGTAATGCAAAGAAGAGGCAGATAGATTTGCGCAGTGAGGGCAGGGACAAAGTTGTCCATCCATATGAGCAGTCTACTCTTGACATTGATGTCTCACTACATGGAGGCATTCCACCAGGGAGACCACCAGATCAGGAGATGTTGAGGGATGCTTTACATGGGGTTGCACCACTCTTGGATCTCAGAGGGGTGAATACTTTGGAAGGGTCTATTACAACGCAGAGAGTTTGGGATAGACTCAAGGAGGAGGGAGACATTCTCCCATTTTCAGCATTACCCACTCTCACTACCCATACCGCGCTGACAAAATTTTCTGCACTGATGGAGGATGGCACCTTCATGGTGCAAGGGAGCTGATCCGTGGATTTGAAGAAACAAAGGGTACTTCTTTTAAGGAAGGAATCCTCCATACATTGGAGTAGATGGAGGCCACTCATGCTTACGTTGGCCAGGATTAGGAGGTTCATTTTGGATGGTAGCTTCTCATGGGAGGCCAACTTCCAAAAGTCACCACTTCTATTTGAGAATGAGCAGCTACATGATGGGCATGGAAGTAGTTTGGAGGATGACTTTGGCATGAGGGATGTCAAAGGAGTATACAACAGCATGTGGAGAGCTTCACATTTCAGATCATCAACGTTGTCTCTTAAGAGGATTGATCCATATTGGAGGTCTCAACTCTTGGTAGAGTACTCCAAGGATATTGGTGCTTGCATGATTCTTGATGACCCGGATGGAGATGATAGATATATGGTGGATGATGTGGTCATATATTCTTATGGTAGATTCTTCTTGACTAAAGCTTCTGAGCTCAAGGAGAAGCTACTACATGTAGTAGATGAGGACTTCATTTCCATGCACTTTGATGCATATCATTCTTTGGCGGAGGAGTTCACTTGGGAGGGCATCCAACATGATATATTTTAGCATATGGAGAGATGCATAGCCTAGATGTTGATGGAGAGGTTGGCACAACCGCTTCCCTACTCATTGGGAGTGAGGGAGAACTTTCAGATGAGCCATTTCAGCTCAATGACCAAAGTACATAGTAGAGGAGGTAAATTTTTGCATTATGATTTGCACTTATTTACTTTATATGAGCAGCATGTTGTATTAAGGAGGGTCATTCCTTCTTATAAATTACATTATGATGTACTTGAGGCCAAATATAGCATTGAGATTGGCTATCCTATTGGTGGTTTTTGGGGGAAGCCACATGAATCTTGGTGTGCACCATTGACACCACCTTTTTTCTTCATGATTCCATCTTATGAGATGATTGTGGCAGAAAACAAGTGGCTGGAAGGGAAATTGTTATTATTTGTTTTGAGGCAAGAAACGGATGCACTGCGCTAGTTCCATGAGTGGAACTATCATCCACTCTCTGGTTTTCAAATGGCAACTTTTTCTCATTGGTTTTTGCTTCCACATATTGCTGATATTCTTATGTTCGTGGGGAGATTTGTTTGGAGAGTGGGACAAGAGTTGGAGGAGCCCATTGGGAGTGTGATTCTCCCTACTCTACATGTTGTATGTTTTAGGAGAAACAATAGGAAAACCATGATTTCCATACCACATCTCTTTTCTTCATGTGGGAGGAGCCATTTGGAGAACTTGAGATCTTGGAGGAGGCACTTCATGGCTGATTTGATTGGAGGGGTAGCTTGGTCCATTCTTGGAGGCCATGAAATTTCAGCCCAATATCAGCATCAACCCCATACTTACCATAAATGGAGAGAGAAAAAAAACTTGGATGGAAAAATCTAATCTCTCCATGCAACCCCAATACATTGCATAAAACTGGGGTTGAGGATTTCTTTAATGAGCTACCTAGGATGGCTCATTTCATTTGGATGATAGCATGGGTGTGGGAGTATCTCAATGGGAATGAGATTCCCCATGTTTTTCATCACTCCTACCTGAGGAGGCCATGGGACAACAAGAAGGTTTCCACTTATACCTTCCACCTTTTTATGATGTGAACCATTTGGTTTTGCATACTTGGGAAGAAACATTGGAGGGCAGATTTATTGCAGATTATTTTGAGCAGTGGTGGGAACTAATGATGAGGATGCCACAAGAGGAAGAGGGGAGGAATTTTTCTCTCCCTTTTCAGTTTCTTGAGGACAAACAACATTTTGAGGGCAGGACTGTAATATTCAAAAAACTTAGCCTTCAAGCTAAATGGAATATTATAGTTGTTTTATCACTAGGTAGGTGAATAAGTGGGTGGGAAGGCCCATAAGTCTCCTAAGCAACAATAAAAACACTTCAAGTGTGAAAGGAGACCCTTTTAGAAGCTAAATAAAGCACCTCCAAGTCTGAATAGGGGTTGAATCATGTTGATTTATTCAACTTTGACCAAGTCAACAACGCTGTCATGGAGGAGTGGAGATTAATTGAGGAATAATGCAGTTTTGGAGGGAGATGGATCTAATGAAGGAAATGACCTAATTGAGTGGGGCCAAGGGAAATAAAGCTCATATTCTATTTAAGGAAGAGGATGGCAGCCATATGGGCTCATGTTTTAGATTATTATTTCGATATTGGTCTGTTTAGACTTTGCTTCCTCTTGTTGTTTAGCACCGGGTGTTCCCGAGCGGGGATCCCACCTATTTCCTTGAGATGCCTCTTGGAAGAGTATTGTATTCATTTCCACATTTAGGTTTTTAGGCCAAGCTACATATTTCTTCATCAACGTATTTTCTGTAGGTTATTGTGTTGTGTTGCAAGGTGTTGCAGTGGAGGGGTTAGAATCCCACTTTCTGAGTTATTTTCTCATAGGAGAAAGCTTTCCTTCTCTTGGGAGATTATTTTGGAGAGCTCTTGGGCATATTTTAGATATTTGGCAGTAGGTCATCTATTTCCCATCACTTATAACACTGTTTCAGCTGGGAAATTTGTTATTTTGGAGGGCAGCTTTAGAGGAAGATCTTGTGGTTTCTTTGTAGTGTTTCCTTTTAATTGAGGGGTTCATCTCTTCACGAGAGGAGACCTTTGAGGGGACCTACATCAGATCTGTTATATTTCAGCCTTCTACACTCATGTTCTTTAGTTTGCAGTGAATATTCAGCCATTGGGCTCTAGATCCCATCTTGTATAGAGTGTATTTCTAAAAACCCTTTCCGTGTTCTTTGTAGGAGTTTGTATTGAGCCTAGATCTGTATTGGACATATCTTTTGAGGCATATAACAACCCTACATATTTTGTACATTCTTTTGCTATAGTAGTGTCTTTATAACTGCACTGTAGCAGTATCCGACATTCTTGTATTATGACAACAACTCATTTGTGGAGTGATTTCTCATGGGAGGCTTGTTCCTTCATTGTATATGACTCATGCCTCACTATTATGTATTGATTTTCTGATATAATACATGATGTTATGTCTTCATATTGATCTCCAATGTGTATGAGTTGATTTACACTGCTACTTTCAATTTTGTGTTCATGTATTGCTGCATTCCCCATTTGGGATATTACAGCCACCAAAGGTAAATTCCAATCATTGTGTACCAATCACGCATGCGCTATCTGCAGCAATTATGCACACTATACTCGTCATTTCCCAGAGATCCCACGATATAGGGATTCCCTTCATGCCATTGAGTGATCCTATCAAGAGGATTCCTCCACCCAGTCTACTGGAGATGAACCTCATGTCATCTTGTATCTACAAGAGGAACGAAGGGCACCAAAAATACCCCATGTCATGCCCCCTCCCGTTATACGTTGCACGTTGTGCGATGAATGTGGTCACTTCCTCGAAGAATGTGCAACCCTAGAACTCATCCATAGATGGTATCATATAGAACGGTTTTACTACTTGGGATTGAGCACTACACAATTCACATTTCCTTTATGCACCGATAATCACCTTTTGGAAAATTGTCACTATATCCCCTGATTCTAGTTAGCCCTTGCTAGTCTGCGCTCAACTATATTCCACCTCTCCCAAGAAGATGACATGGAATTGGAATCCACGAACAGCTCGAAAACCCAAGAAGATGTGACAAGCAGATCCATCCTATTATTGTTAGTTGAAAAGCGACCAATTAGGGAACCCCCAGTTACCCCAAACCGCTCTCTATAGAGAAGACCAACATGAGCGTTATGTAAAATGACTAATCATGTGGTCACTACTTGCCTTGATTTAGCAGCGTTACGACACTGGTTCCTTGCCAGGCCACAAACTAAGCATGATGAGACCCCCATATTTAGGCTATTTTGCCTAATATGTCAGGGAAATCACTATGAACAACACTGTACCTATATCCCTCAAGTTCATCCTACAATTGATATGATTCATACAATAGAGAAGAAACATGATGATACCCTTAGGAAATTTAGAAAGTACATTACTCCTAAACCAGCGACCCCACACCCACATGGATGTGATGAGAAAGCTAGGAAAACAAACCAACCAAGCATGACCCAGGCCAAACCTAGGATAACATGTGAACTATGTGACCTGAATGACCACTGGGTCAATTAGTGCAAATAACTGAAGCCCCTCGCAAGCAGTTTTCACACAGTCTCTTCGCTCCCTCAGAGACTTCTCTCTAACCAAGCGAAGATCATGCGCACCTATTGCTGGATTTGTTCACAATTTCATCATATGATCAAATGTGCACATATCCCCAAGCTAAGAGCGGCAATAGAAGCGTTGAGTCTACACTCCCCCAAAGAGATAGACACACCCAAGCCAACAACATGGAAGTGGAAGCAGAATACCACCTCTTCTACAATAGATCCTTTCCAAGCGTCCACCTTAGGGACAAAGAGTAGTGTTGATTCCCATACAATATACTCTGTTGGCACAGTGGTACCATGCACCATTTTCACTGGCCAGAACCACGAACCAAAGGCATGCTCGCTAATGGAAACATTCAGGCACCTCTGCAGCAGGCACAAATTCTAACCACAGGAAATTGACCATCCTAGAGGGGAACCCAATCATGCACTTACGCAAACTCCCATTACGAAGATTCTTTCCCCACCAAATGTTGATGACACAATACACCACATACAGTTTATATCATCGCATATCGGAAATAGGATTGCAGCAGCCCCCACACCCCAGGATTTCCACTTTATTCCTGTCGCAAAAGGTCAAGCTACCTTGTTCTTTTGCATCTATTTCCGCGAGATCCCCAAATTGCATGCCGCCAGAAAACTCCTCAATGGTACCCAGCCTCTAGAACATCACCTAGTACAACTAGAAGTTGTCGACAAAATCCGACGATAGTCACTGCAACACAACGAGGCCCATAAGAAACAGGTAAAAGCGTCATTCAACTACCACATCAATCCTCGCATATTCACCGAGGGAGAACTAATCCTCCGCTATGATGTTTCAAAAGAATCCCTAGGGCTAGGAAAGTTCGAAACCTTGTGGAAAGGACCCTACATCATCAAAAATTGCCTCCAACAGGGGGCATACATCTTGACAGAACCAGATGGGACATGCCTCAGTAACCCCCTCAACAGCCTTTACCTCAAGAAATTATAATCATAAGGGCCAAGATGGTCCTACCCTAGAGTGAACATACGCAAACCCAACCCCCTTAGAGTTTTGACCAAAAGCCTTATTACAAAACACGCTCAAAGTGCTGCCATGGACCACCAAGCTGAACCTTATTTTGGATTTGCTGATGGAGCATCAAGATGGTCTCAAAGTTTAGTAGCAGCCACCTGGGTCATCTATCACCCTGACCAATCACCACTCTACACAAACAGTGTGTGCATCAATTTAACAAAAAAAAATTAGGCAGAATATGACATCGTCATCAGACTTATGTGCGACTCCCTCCATCAGGGCATACGCCATATGCATGTCTTCCTCGATTCCCAGTTAGTAGTGTCGCAGTTAAACCAAACATTTCATACAAGAGATTCACATCTATTTATAAAATATTTAGGTGCAAAAGATTAAGCAGAAAATTTGACTATTACATTTACACATGTACCAAGGAGTCAAACCAAACATCTGATCACATAGCTAACAATATCTAAACTGGAATGCATCTCGAATAAACCATCATACATAAAAAACCAAAAACATAGATATCCATCAGTATAAAATCATCCATAAACAAAAACAAGGGGCACAACATGTCGAGCCACAAAAATATCTCTCATATATATATATATATATATCATGATGTATATGTCGGAGTACAAAAATAGTGTCGCTGACCCATCGTCCAGCCCAAAGATACACAAAGATTCGTCAAAAATAAGGGAAGCATCCTCATAATGGGTGATTTCCCCATGTACAAGTATACTCTAGGGCGATGCCCCCTCAAGAGGGGCACCTGGACCCACAACTGCTCCTGGTACCACCACTGGAGCCGTCGTCACAACTAAGACAACCACCCGACGTAAAATAGGCTGATAGTCCCTCTCCCGGGCCATCACCATCTCTAGCGAGACCTCCTTAAGATCATCCATAAAACCTCAAGAAGGCATCCCCTGGGTCAAGTGCTCCACTCGACCCTAGGCATCCTCTAGAACCGACAACCGAGTAGTCAACTGAACATTGCGAGCCTCTGATGCATCAGCACGTGTCACCTCTGCATTAGCACAAGCTCACTCGGCCACAACCTCAACAACTGCTAAGCTGCTGCCCTCCCCTGAAGGACCAGTACCACCACCAGGTCCTCTAGCAGCATCTCCTCCTTGCCCGCCCCGAGGTCTCCGAAGAGGACCATGGCCGACCAATCGAGCCACGGGGTGACCTACCTCACCAAAATCTGCAAGAGTAACCAAAATTATGTCAGTGTCACCATCAAAATACATAAGCACATATATACTCAATGAAATGCAGCAAAAATAAAAAACATACCTGTTGGCCCCCAAGCATAACCTAGAGGGAGACCCATCTCTAGATCCCCCCGGAAGTCCATCCCTGCATATGGGAATGGTAGAAACATCTGAGGGTTGACCTCAAACCAGGCCCCTGTCGTGGCATTCTAGTAATGCCCCACCATGCCCCCACCACCTCGCGGCATCACCAGAGCCCATCTCCTCATGTAAGGCTTCCGTTCTCCATCTCCTCATGTAGGCACCGCCACCATTGGTCTCAACAACACTACCCTCTCATACATAATGCTACATAGAATACTAGCGTATGCAAACAAATTTGATCTATTACGGACCTTTTTGAGCTGCGTCACCATCATGTCATAGCATAAACGGGAAAAATCAAAGAAATGGCCGGACCTCAACTGGCGCAAGACTCCAACCTACGAGTGAGATGCCCGATGTGGAGCCAACGACCCTGCGAGTCGCACAATAACTTCCAGAGCACACTGCTCGGCCAAATCTATCACTGATGCAATGTTGATGCACCCCTCCATAAGAGGCACCCCACCAAAATGACGTCTATGGAACCTCTCCAAATCCACTCTCCTGGAAGGGAGTGGATACCTCAACGCCTCACCATGAGGAAATAACCCAGTCAAAAAGTACAAATCCATCTCAGGTTGCATGGCCAGGTTAGTCCCATGAAAAACAAACATGTTGCACCTCCTATGCCAATGACGGATCAAGTAGCAAACAAATCGGTCCTGCGACCAAAGAAGCTCGTTTTCTGCAAACTTCAGGAGCCCCCATTGTGCTAGCTGATAGCATGCCCCAACATCAATAGCCAATGCATTACGGAGCTCCTGCAAATCTTGCTCCCTCCACAAAAGCATGTCATGTAAACAGGAACCCATCAGCAACAGAAAAAACATCAAAAATAGGAAAAGACTCAAACAAAATTCGCCTCGAACTTTTGCGTGCTTGTCCTTTAGACATGCACGCTCAAGGTGCGGATGTATTTACCACAAGCGTGGTTGAGGCATGCCAAAGAAGGGGAATAGAGCATTTAAAGTGTGCATATCCCCGGAAAATGTGCACAGAGGGCGCACCCTTGCTCTGATCACCTGCGTAATCTAGGGAAAAGAATCACCTAGAATCCGTACAAACCAAATTTGTATGGATCCCGACACACTCAGGGTGAAAAAATTAAAGTGGAGGATATCATGGAGGTTACCTAGGCATGATATCACTAATCCATGGTGCTTAGGATGATCACAACAGCAAGAACTGCTCCGCAGAAGCCTCTGACCTCTCAAGAACTCAACAAGTACAAATGAGTTGAATTAGGGCCATATTCACCTATATATCACCCTTTTGAAAAAAATTGGAGGACCATAACGAGAGATTAGAAGGTCTGTTCTCCAAACCGCAAGTTGCACCATGATCAACACTCCATAACGAATAGAGGCAATGCCACACATTCACACTCCCAAAAAAATAAATTTTCAGCACCGGAAGGCATGCCCTCTCTCATCTTCTTTTTTAAAGCTCATGAATTTCAATAATATTTGATAAAGAAGATACTTTCACTTGAGGTAGTTTTTTTTGTAGGAAAATCTCGCAAACCATTCACAACTCCACCCACTGAAAGTTCTAGAACAGGTATCATTCTACCCCCAACATGATAGAGTCCCATAAAACTTTGCATATCCTGACATCATTTCTCCATCAGAAATCAACCATAGGTTCCACATATCCGACCATGTTTATCATCACCTCACCCTGTGCATGATAAAAAATGAACATCCTCGTTGGTCGGTAGAGCCTCCCCTCCATGGCGCTTGTCACCCACAGTAGACCACATATCACAACAAAAGTGATGCCATGGCCATACCACTTTAGTTCGGGAAGCACCTCATGCCCATCCATCCACCATGCATAAGGGTCAAGTTTTACCATACAAAATAAAACCCCCTTCCCAGACGACTAGGTTGTACAAGCAAATCAAAAGCGCACTTCTGCGCCTCGCATTTGGCCCACCATACCTACACCAACATAATTCCATTTGTGATACTTTTTCATCCCCTTCATCAACCTCACACATGAGACCAACCAATGGGGCCCCCACCCTCAGAAAAACACCTTCCTCACAACATCAGTGAGTGAACACTTTCATGTTTTGGGGAACCCGTCTTTGTGTTTTGTACAAACCAAAACCCATTATTTTATTCTTTTGGTAAGTGTACAAAGACCGCAAATGGTGCACTACATCCCTCACCCTCTCATTCATCTTTTCTCCCATGGCAGCAGTCCCTAAACACCCTAGGTCGGAATATTACACCCTCACACACAAGCCACCATGACATTCATAGCTAATTTATACCCACCCTAGAAATCCCACTGACTCCAGGGATTTCCTCATCAGAGATAACTATGACTGCTACCATACTCTGACCTTGGGCCAATGAATCCCATCATCAGTTTTCAGTCAACCCTCGCCAACATGCCTATGTTAAACCCATCACATCCAGGTCCCTGACCCTTCATATCAGCAACCCCCCATTCGGTTTAGGCTTCCTTTTTGTCAACTATAACACCTATTTTCCAAAAAGGAAGTGGTACCTTGGATCACTCCTCTCCATAAAAGGGGCATCCTCGGGTGGCACTGTGGGAGACATCATTGCCCATAGATGTCATTGATCCTTGTGTCATTCAACTACAACAAAATATTTCATGTCAAGATGTTATCATACCTTACAACCATTGCACTTTGATCAAATTCGTCAAAGACCCGTGCCTTCATAAGCGTCTCTTTTAGCAATGCTTACAAGGGAAGGTCCCAACTAGAACCTATGAGTAAAATGCATAGTTATACGCCATACCAAGGTTACACATATGGGTACCACATTCCACCTATTTTCAAAGAAAAAATTCCCTGGAGGGCGTCAGCAGTTGTCATCAGCAACCACCAGATCACTACCATATTAGTGACATAGACCGAACATGTATATGTCAAGTATATTTTTTAACTAGCCACCGCATCACAAGCATGGGACATGCCTTCCTCATAGAAAATTTGCAGATAAATTATATTATATTTTCTTGCAGGGGTCCCATAGGACATGGTCATTCTTTGAACCGATGTAGGGTGTCTCCAATTCCGAGCTTCATGCAGGTCTCTCTCTCTCTAGGCACAATATACAGAAAATAAAATATAATGTATTTCGGCTATACAGTTCTTCCTAGACCTCACACATTAGGGGGCAACTGTTAACACTAGAAAATTGTACAAGAAGAAGACAACATTATTTAATGTCAGGCAGAAGGATTTATAGGGCTAAAAGACAATAGAGAATCTGAAAATTATTTAAAAATCTCTAAGGTCTGAGGAAAAATAAAATTTGAGAAATTCATAAATGGTTTTGTGCACAAATCCTTTGAGAAGAACGCCTTTGTGCACCTTTTAACCTGAAATGCAGGCAATCCTGGGAGTGGTGAAAGTCACTTTTCGGGACCACAAAATGCACACTCCAAGATAGTGATTTCACACTTGAAGCCGCCTAAGGAAAACCACCAAAGCCTCCTTAGACATCAAGGGAGGACACAATGGAATCATGCCCCTCTCTTGGGTCACCATCCACAATGTACCAAGGGAAGGAAGGAGGATTTGAATTCTCCTATATAAGGCCACCAAGAGATGAAGAATGTAAGAGCACATTGTTGTGCTAGCCAGAATTTCCCCAAGCAATACTAGCAGTGTGTGATCTGGAGCTGAGATAGAGGGGACTCAATTGTTGGCCATCCAACAAGTTCAGTCCACCACAGTAGAGAGAGGGAGACTTTTCACTGAAGCAAGCTTGGAAGTAAAGACATCCTTGCATTGGGACTTAGAACCCAAGTTCTAAGGGCCCTTTGGCAAGAGGGTTAAAGTTTCATCCTCATTTCCTACCAGCACTCAATAAGAGGGGCCGAAAGAGCCACCATTTGGATTATTGTAGTTGTTTTACTCTATTCAGAGCTTTTGTTTTATTTGTTTTAGTTTTAGTTTATATATGCATGCTATTTATCTATCTAGTATGTTTCTGATTCTATCATGTTCCACCAACTTTCTTGAATCCACTTATTTTTCTGCCTTTGACCAATAACTTAAGAGGGTAAGCCACACCCATTAAGTTGGTGTGATTTCGTACATGCGTGCACCAAACACACTAACACACCCAGTCCAGTGAAATAGCCGTATATCTGAGTGTACCAAGAACGAGGTGCTTGCCTCAGCCCATATAGTGCTCTCTTGAGTCGGCACATATGTGACTCACTATTGAAGATCTCAAAACCTTCAGGCTACTCTATGTACACTTCTTCCTCAATGATCCCATTGAGAAACATAGTTTTCACATCCATTTGATGAATGTACCAACCCATCTGCGCTGAGAGTGCAAGGATGGATCTAATAGAAGAGTACCTTGCAACAAGTGAAAAATTCTCATCATAATCGATCCCCTTGATCTGTGAGAATCCTTGGGCCACAAATATGGCCTTGTATTTCTAGACACTCCAATCAACAGCTTGATTTACCATGTAGATCCATCTCGATCCAACCAATGATTTGTCAACCAGTCTTGGGAAAATATCCCATGCACTGTTCTTGACAATGGAGTCATACTCCTCCACCATTGCATCAACCCAAGTTGGTTACTGCACAACTTCTTGAAAGGAAGATGGTTCAGTCACAATACATTTTCTCATAGGAGCTATGTATCCAGTAAACTTATCAGGAGATTGTCTTTGTCTGCGCTGTGAAGTAGGGGCTCCTACATTCTCCGCAGCATCAAGTCTCAATATGCCATCTTTCGTGGTATGCCTTCTACCATTTCTAAGAGATGGCTCTGCATGAGTGTATTCCTCCACTCCATGATCCTCCACATGTGGCTGCTCCACATCTTGAGGCTCATCCTTGGGAAGTAACAGTTCCTCCCCTGCATGCGAGTCCAGCTCCCTCTTAAGGGAAAACCACATGGCTTTCCCCTCATGAAATTTTATATCCTGTCGCACAACATTCATTATTTTGTTTGGAAAATGCACTTGATAATTATGCAGCATTTAAGTGCACCCTACAAAAATCTTGATCTCAGCTGTCGGTTCCAGCTTCTTCCTGGTGTCTTTGGTCACATGCAAATAAAAATATGAGCCAAAAATATTAAAGTGAAATACATCAGGTTTCTTATCAGTGAAAGCCTCTTCAGGTGTACTCATGCCAAGTATCCTATGAGGACAACAGTTCTGCACAAATACCGTAGTGTTGCATGCTTCCACTCACAGATGCATCGGTAGGCCTTGATCATGCAATGTCACTCTTGTTGCACCCACTATCGTTCTATTCTTTCTTTAGACAACCCCATCATTCTATGGGTTATGATGCAATATCAATTCTCTTCGAATTCCTTCTTTGATGTAGAAGTTCTTGAATTCATTAGAGATGTATTCTCCACCATTATCGCTCCTAAGATCCTTCACTTGCTTCCCTGACTCTTTCTCCACCAGTGCCTTAAACTCAAGAAACTTAGAGAATGTCTGATCTTTCTTCTGCATGAAGAAGATCCAAAACTTATGAGAAAATTCATCAACAAATATTACATAGTGCTTATGTTTTGCTATTAAAGCAATAGATAATGGTCCACACACGTTTGTGTGAACTCTCTCAAGGATCCCCGAAGCTCGGTTCTCCTTCTCATGAAAGGTGGCCTTTACATATTTTCCCATAGTACATCCCTTGCATGTGTCTGACTACACAAGTGTACCCCTGGGAAGACCGATAGAAATATGTTTCATGACTTTCAAGGCTCCATGGTGAAGATGGCCCAATCTCCTGTTCCATAACTTGATCTCATCCTGACTCACTACTTTTTTTACCTTTCCCATCATTGTTGCGTAGCCATCTACCTCTAGCTTGTAGATATTTTTAACTCAAATCCATATCCTCTTGTCTTGTCCTGTTGTTTTGTGTGGCAAGAAAGCTTTTCCTTCACTAAAAACAACATCATATCCTCTATCCTCCAACATTACTACTAAGACTAAAATTTTCTTCAAACCTGGTACATGCATTATGTAATATTCCTACTTAGCCCAAGCTAAGAGGAATATTCAATTTTGTTTCATTTTTTGTTGATTGAATAAATGAACCAAGGAGGACATGTAAAACACCTGAAAACAATAAAAAAATCCATGCCTATGTGAACAGAGACAAATATGGGCCATTTAAAACAAACCCTTGCATGTGTGAATGGGTTTGAGCTATGAGATTGGGTCAACCTTGACCAAATCTACAACGCAGTCTAGATACAATGTACCTCATGGAGGGATAACGCAGTTCTAGAAGGAGGCCCCTCATGTGAAAGGAGCTAATTCATCAAGGTGGTTTAGGGTTTGCCAAAGCTCTCATCTTATAAAAGGAAGGGGAAGGCTCAAGAGAAGGTTGTTGATGATAATTGATTTTTATGTCTGCTTAGACAATTCGAGTTCTGATTCTCTCTCCTTTCATTGAGTAGCTCTTAGAGGGAATTGTACTTCTCTTCCACTATCAGGAATATAGCCAAGCTCCATCTCCCTTAGACAGCATAAATCCAGTTGGGGTTTACTTGTTTCAGTGAGCTACAACAAGTGGAGACTAGATCTGTTCATATCTAGAATATACTAGTACCTCTTCTCAGTGAGTGTGTCTTTTAACCTTCTGAAAGAGTATATTAGCCATTGGGCTTCATGATTTTGATATTGGCATCAGGCCAAACTGTTCCTCAAGCTTACTATGCAGTTTAATCCCTGAAACTGCGTTATTCTCAGTTGCAGAATTGCAGGGTGTTTTGGAAATTATTTAGAGGAGAGATCTCTTGTGTATGGATTCTTCCTTCACCGTGGTGATCCATGGATTAGCCATATACTCCATGTCTATTTCAGATCTTATCTATTTACTATTCTACTTACTTTAGATTTTCTGAATCATTTTGCAGATCTGTTGCAGTAAATCTCAGATCTACTCCTGTTCTTTCATGTAATGCTGGAAACCCCAAGGGGTATGTAATATAAAGAAATTTTAGTATATGGATCTGATGTAGATCTAACTATTCATGCACTATCTTGTTCCAGATCTAAGTTTTAATATACTGTTGCAGTGCACTGCTTTTTTCAGATCTAGATCTGCAGATCTTCACCTTTATGCAGTGGATCTCATTAAATCGTTGCCGGGTTATTCTCTTTGATGGATAAAGGAGCCTAATCTCCATTTTTCTTCATACTTTCATGTAATAAAATCCAAATATTATATTCAAACTATTTTTCATTCAAACCCTTCATAAAATCATGCATTCTGTGCTTCAGTAATTTTCTGTTGAGTCAAGTCATGGGGTTTGGGCATTTTTAAGCCGTATTGGGAGTGGGAGATCTGTTTAATATAGCTAGAGTCATTTGTTTCAGCTCAAATTTGGTATTTAATTTCAATATTACCTAAGCTAAGGGATCCCACTATCCTTTGCCCTTATTTTTATGCACATTTCTGAAATTAACATTTTTAGGGCTGAAATAGCTACTTTTCCCCACTTTGGGTTGAAGAAATGAATCATAATGCTTGCTGTTGAACATATTATTGAAGGATATATTATTTAATCTATGTTATTATCTATATGGATGCATCTCAAACTTTGGAATACCTTAGGGTATTCTTATTATTGTAGAAATCCCTTATTTTGGGATATTACAGTGGTATCGGAGCAGCTTTCTTGGCTCAACCTGTGAGTTTCAGCCAAATAATATAGAAGAAGATCAAAATGATGGAGAGGATGAGATTACTTTCATCAATTTTTAGATCTAAGAAGAGCCTCTCCAAAGAGGTTAAACAAAATAAAGAAGAAAGCTACAGTGAGACCTCTAGAAGGTTTCAAGAAGAAGAAGAAGGACCAGGCACTTCCTATTCTCATATAGGGAGTGAAGAGAAAGAAGAGCACTTAGAACATGAGATTCTAAGTAGGTACTTGACAGAGTACAAGTGTCACTCTAGAATCTTCAAAGAGACTCTAACTTTTCCTCAATTCATCCAGATGAAGGAAGAGAAGAGACCATGCAGTAAAAGAGAGATCAAAGGCAATAGATTTTTTTTGTCTACATTTGATGGGTCATCCACAACAAGAAATTGGGTGATAAATTTGGAAGCATTTTTCCAACTACATCCTATAGTGGAAAAAGAAGCTATGGAGATCTCAGCGCTGCCCCTAGAAGGTGAAGCCAACATTTGGTGGTTAAGCCATTTGAGCCATGCAAGAGTGTCTACTCTTGTTGAGTTCTCTCAAAAGATGATCAAAAATTTTGACAGTAGGAGATCAGAAAAGGAGGAGTCCTCACCACCACTTGAGGAGCCTTGTACTAACGCTGTCACAACCTTGGAGGAGTAGCCTTCATGTTCAGCAGTGGAGGAATACAACATAGTTGAGAAAGGAGCTCTTGCTTCTACATCTCACCAAGGTATGCTTAAATTTCCATCTCTTTTCATTTCAGAAAATCATATGAAGGGATCTACATCTTTACATGCTGCTGATTTAGAGCAACGGAGTTGCACTGCACTGTGCAAAAGCAGTGAGGAATAAGGGAGGAACCATTCTTTATGGGAGAATTCACATGGCAGTTTCATTCATTAAGCAATGGAGGAAGGAATGGTAGATGGTAGACATCTTGAAGTGAGAAACCCTTTCTCCTTTCTAGATGACCCTTTCTCAATGAGCACTCCCCAGCTCAAAGAGAAACTTATACCTGCAGAAGATCCAAAGCCTTATTGGTTTTGGAAGGTGTTTAGTCAATTTAGTGTCCTAAATTGCTAACATAAATTATCAACCAGGGCTAGTAAACTGATGGAGTGTGATGCACTATATGTGCCTAAGTATCCCTTTTTCTTACTTCGTTGTTTTTAGTGTTTTATTGATGTTTTGGGGTTTTTATGTTTGAATCTTAGTATGCTACTCTATGCTAAAAAGATGAAGTTAGATTTATGTCAAAAGGGAGAAAATGAAATGTTAATAAATGAATTAAAACAGAGTTTATTTGCAAGTTATGTTCCTAACTAGAAAATGATGAAAACAAAAAGTTCTAATCCATGGATATTACAGCTTCTAAATGAACATTCATGAAATGAAAAGTAACTCAAAACACTACAACTTAATCTGATTCATTTAGTTAGAGATTTGTTGGAAGAGCTTGTGAAAAAGATTAATTCTAATGCAATGAGGATCTCTTAAAACATAAAAGAAATGCTGAAACAACTTATAACATTACAACTAAATCTCATTCATGAGTTAGAGGTTTATTGGAGGAGCTTTTTGAAAGAGATTAATCATAATGTGATAAGGATCTCTTAAAACATAAAAGAAATGTTGAAACAACTTATAACATTACAACTAAATCTCATTCATGAGTTAGAGGTTTATTGGAAGAGATTTTTGAAAGAGATTAATCATAATGTGATAAGGATCTTCTATGAAGCAAAACAATCAATAAATCACAATATTACAACTTAGTCTCATTCGTGAATTAGAGATTTATTGGAAAAGCTTTTGAAAGAGACTTAACTGCAGTATAATGAGGATCTTCTTTTTAACTAAATAACAGAAAATGAAATGCTAATAACTCAAAATATCAAAATTGAATCTCATTCATTTAATAGAGATGTATTGGAAGAGCTTGAGAAAGAGACTAACTGCAATATCATGAGGATCCTTTATCTAAGCAAATGACATGAAACATAATGCTAAAAGCTATGATTTCAGAAAGCAATCTAAGTAAGGAAATATGACAAAACAGAATTGAAAATGACTTATCTAGAAAACATGTAAAACCTCCTTGAATAGCAGGGGCCCTCTGCTATCAATTTGGTGAAATTCTTCAGCTCCTTAAAGTTGTAATCAAAATAGCATCAACGAACTTCTTTATTGAAAAACTCACAAATCTACATCCCATTCCATCTTAAGCTTTGTTACAAAACACTCTCTATTCCTTTCTCTTCTTCTCCTATTTTTTCACTACCCATGATAGGAGAAAGCTTCTCCTATTTATACAAAATATGAGAAGTTATCTCATTAATGGGAGTCCATGAATCTCTCCCCCCATCTCTAGAGTTACAATCAAAATAGGAAATGATAAGACACATGTCTTTCTAGAGTTTCAACACAACTAAGAAATGAGACACATATCCTCTTAGAGTTTCAATACAACAAGGAAATGAGACACATGTCCTCATGATCCCATGATATTCTCCACTCAAATTCGAATTTTGTTTTGGGAGGCCACATAAATGTCTTTTAGAAGCTTCCTTTTGACCTACACATGTCACAAAACTCATAACACACACACATATATATATATATATATATATATATGAAACTATGTTAATTTTATAGTTTCTAATCATAAATTCACTTTAAAGACATAAAATAAATAACTTTGGAAAACAAGGATCTTAACCCATATATTTATGAAAATGGTTACTTGATGTAGGGTTTTAGGTCAGATGGCTATGGAATAAGAGCTGAATGGTTACGACATAATGGAAATATGTATGAATATGGTAAACACTTTTGAGACTCAACAAAAGGCCATGCATGAAGAGGAAATCTCATGGAGAGATTTCATTGGAGGTGCACTTCAACACATCATGAAGTGCAAAGTTCTTCAACAGTCTGAGGAGGCTCTTTCCTTCTCACACTTGGATCTTCATGGATTCAAGGAGGAATAGATAGATGATGGAGGACATATTCGGATGGATAACATCTCTCATGTGTGTGTTGGACACTTCTTGGGCCATACACATCATGATGGGATTTTTTTGCCTACCACCTATTTGGGTCCTTATGGGATCAAATTGATCCTTGAGAAGATTGCATTTCAACATCCCATGAAATGCAAAAGCAGAAATCTGATTTGGGAGAATGATAGTCTTCCTTGTGAGAGTGCTAAGGAAGAACAAGATGGAAGGCACCCACATATGGATGGATGGGTGTGGATGATGAGCAAGGAGCTGGAAAGCTACTTGCAAATATATGATACTGGGCACAAGAGGCTTGGATGCGTTGGTTACTCTTGAAAGAGTTTGGTCATCATCCTCTTTTCAAGGGTATGTGGCAGGATACTTACATCAAGGGGAAACAAGGGGTATGGACACATTGTGCTGACATAACATTCTTCATGTCAATAACCATGTTTTCACAACATGATTTGGATGATGGAAGTATGAGGAGGCAAAAAAGGATTTTGTTGCTTGGGATGTTCTTCGGAGAGCAAGGGCAGATTTTCTCTCACATTTTTCATGATGTTGCAGGAGTAGAAGATGGCATTATCATAGTGAAAAGGGGCTACTCCTTGACCTTAGATGTTCAAGAGGTACTTTCCCCATGGGAGAGACTTATTATGTGTAGCAGCATTATGGGAGATGCCTCTGACATTCTACATGTCAAAGATTGAAGCCATGAGTTGGAGGGAGCCTATTTGCATAGGCCAACAATGTTGCCACTTTGGAGCTGGGGTTTATTGATGGAGTATCCCAAGGATAAATTTACACTTGATGCACTTGATGGGAAAAGAGGAGGTAAGGAAGATGAGGTAGTAGATGGGGACATCTATTACTATGATGTACTCTTCTTGTCTTGGGTTTCCAAGCATGAGGGAGAGGATTTGCAGGCAGCACTTGGTTCATTTATTTTCATGGAAGTGTGCCAAATTACTATGGAGGATCTATTCATGGATCCATGTGTCTTCTTAATTCCAACATATGGTGAGAACTTTGTTTGTACAACACAATATTTGCATGCTCTTACCATCTCTTGGTAGTGCATTGCTCCAAAGGAAAGCAAGCTCTTGATTTTTTTTTCCATGACCAATGTTGGGCCAACCCATATGATGGAGACAACCATCTCTTGTATGACCTTGGGCAAGTATGTTGTGCTTACATGTATGTTCAGCTATTGTACCTAACCTGTTACTATTCATTAGTAGACTTGATGACCTACATAACCATCGATATGTTAAAAGACTACTTGCCATACTATTTTTTGAAGTAGCAGTTTGGGAAACTGCACTGTAACTACATGGGAAACTATTGGTACTTTCTTTCACCACATGAAACCTTCAGTATTTCCCTCATATTGATGATGATCATGACCTCTTTTTCTGATATTGTTCCTATCTCTATTTAGAGCATGATGGGGAGAGGAAGACAACGTGGGGTAGGCTATCTTGTCTACCATGTACAGATTTTCAGCCCACCTACTTTGCAGGAGCTCAAGGTGGAGGAAAATTTTATGGAGTTGCCATGGTGGGAGGTGACTCATTTTGTATGGGTGATTGCTCGGGAAAATATGCTTTCCCAATCCATTTCAGTTTTATCCTTGCAGTTGCTTGAGGACAAGAAACATTTGGGAGGGGAGGACTATAATATTCCTACTTAGCCCAAGCTAAGAGGAATATTCAATTTTGTTTCATTTTCTGTTGATTGAATAAATGAACCAAAGAGGACATTTAAAACTCCTGAAAACAATGAATAAATCCATGCCTATATGAACAGAGACAAATCTGGGCCATTTAAAATAAACACTTGTAGGTGTGAATGGGTTTGGGCTATGAGACTGGGTCAACCTTGACCAAATCTACAACGTAGTCTAGATACAATGTTTGAGCTATGAGACTGGGTCAACCTTGACCAAATCTACAACGTAGTCTAGATACAATGTACCTCATGGAGGTACACCGCAGTTCTAGAATGGGGCCCCTCATGTGAAAGGAGCTAATTCATCAAGGTGGTTTAGGGTTTTCCAAAGCTCTCATCTTATAAAAGGAAGGGGAAGGCTCAAGAGAAGGTTGTTGATGATAATTGATTTTTATGTCTGCTTAGACAATTCAAGTTCTATTGGCTATTTAGGGATTCTCTCTCCTTCCATTGAGTAGATCTTGGAGGGAATTGTACTTCTTTTCCACTATCAGGCATATGGCCAAGCTCCATCTCCCTTAAACAACATAAATCATGTTGGGGTTTACTTGTTTCAGTGAGCTGCAACAAGTGGAGACTAGATTTGTTCAGATCTAGAATATACTAGTACCTCTTCTCAGTGAGTCTGTCTTTTAACCTCCTGGAAGAGTGTATTAGCTATTGGGCTTCATTATTTTGATCTTGGCATCAGGAAAAAAAAATTTCCTCAAGCTTACTGCGTAGTATAATCCCTGAAACTATGTTGTTCTCAGTTGCAGAATTGCAAGGTGTTTTGGAAATTGTTTAGAGGAGAGATCTCTGGTGTATGGATTCTTCCTTCACCGTGGTGATCCATGGATTAGAAATATAATCCATGTATATTTAAGATATTATCTATTTACTATTATTCTTACTTCATATTTTCTAAATCATTCTGTAGATCTGCTACAGTAAATCTCAGATCTACTCCTGTTCTTTCATGTAATGCTGGAAACCCCAAGTGGTATGTAATATAAAGACATTTTAGTATATGGATCTGATGTAGATATAACTATTCATACACTATCTTGTTCCAGATATAAGTTGTAATATACTGTTGCAGTGCACTGCGTTTTTCAGATCTAGATCTGCAGATCTGCACCTTTATGCAGTGGATCTCATGAAACCCTTACCGAGTTATTCTCTTTGATGTATAAAGGAGCCTAATCTCCATTTTTCTTCATACTTTCATGTACTGAACTCCAGATCTGATATTCAAACTATTTTTCATTCAAAGCCTTCATAAAATCATGCATTCTATGTTTCAGTAAATTTTTGTTGAGTCAAGTCATGGGGTTTGGGCATTTTTAAGCCATATCAGGAGTGGGAGATCTGTTTAATATAGCTAGAGTCATTTGTTTTAGCTCAAATTTGGTATGTAAGTTCCATAATATCTAATCTAAGGGATACCACCATCCTTTGCCCTTATTTTTACGCACATTTCTGAAATTAACATTTTTAGGGCTGAAATAGCTGCTTTTCCCCACTTTGGGTTGAAGAAATGAATCATAATGCTTGCTGTTGAACATATTATTGAAGGAAATATGATTTAATATCTGTTATGAGCTATATGGATTCATCTCCAACTTTGGAATACCTTAGGGTATTCTTATTGTTGTAGAAATCCCTTATTTTGGGAAATTACACATTACATATTTTAATTGAAAGGGTTTAGCTGAATACCTCTAAAAGGTAATGGTATCAATATAGGTAGCATTTTACCGCTTTTCATCGCCCATTTCAATATTTATTTGGAGATCCTTCTCCTCCAAGCTACTGAAAAGTTCCTTGTCTCCCGTCATGTGAAAGGAAGTGTCACTATCCAAATACCACACAGATCCCAATGCACTTGACACCATGCATACGATCAATGAGAAGTCAAGTTCAAATTGTGAGGCCAAAGCCTCATCAGCTGTAGATCGTCCAAACTTCTTGTTCTTCTTCTTTTGTGTACACTTAGTAGCATAATGCCCATGCTCGTGATAATGAAAACACTTCACCTTGGACATGTCCTTCTTCTTTCCATTTTTGGACTCAGATTTGGAATGGAATTTATTCCCCTTCCCCTTATTCACCTTGGCAGCCAAAGCACAATATTATTCATCTTCATTCTTAGATGAAGATCCATCTCTGGTGTTCTGTCTGAACTCCTCCTGCACCAAATCCGACCACAGTCGTTCCCAATCTGGCAGCTTTTCCCTTCCGTTGAAAAATTCTTGATAACTGTACCAATTCTTGGGAAGTCCTAGGAGAGCCAAGCTCACCAAATCATCATCGGCGATATTTATACCAACACTCCCTAGTTCATCCCGAAATTGGACAAACTTTGTTAGATATTTTGGTATGTAGTCGCCCTTCTCCATCTTGATCTTCCTGAGTTTATCTTTGAGTGCCAATTTCATAAGGTCCCTGCTGCTCTGGAATAGATCCATCAAAGCCTTCCACATTGCATGTATTGCCTCCATCCTGTCCTTCCAAGAAATATAGTTTGAGCTACCTTCGAGAGCATACTCCAACCTCAAGCCATTAAAAGCCATTTCGATCCTGAATCAGCTGTAGCACCAAGAAAGTCTTTTTGCAAATTCGAATTCTATCCAGTCACAAAATCAGATCCTCCTTCACAATTGTGATTTCCTGTGCTTCAATACCATGTAGAAACTATAAAACAAGCATGTATATCATGGATTCAATCCGATCTAACAATGTACTAAATTTAAATATTGAATCGCTTCTACAAATATTTTTCGGAATTAAAAACACAATCTCCAATCACATGAAGCAAAAAAGAATCAACCAAGCCACAACACAGATAATTTCCTAGGGAAAGCTTGCTACTCAAAACCCCACTATACTATATTATAAATTTAGCATGGAATCATGAAACAATTATATACAACTCTTCTCACAAGATCCCTCCTTTACTCAGCTAATTGCCTCACACTGTCATACAAAAAACTGACCAATACTTAGCCAATTTACCGCCTCCAGATAGCCTACCTTGCTTGCGCAATCCCTGATAAATGCCATCTCTAAAGAATAGGAATTTTGGCCTTCCTTGACTGCAAAAGTATCATGGTAACTCCAATAGGTGTTTGGTTGCATGGGTGTAACCCAATAATCCTACAACTAATAGTCAACTTCCTTTTCACCTAGATCTCCACTGGGTCTCCACTGGATCTAACATGCATGTAGCTAATAATAGTAAATCCTTAGTTGCATGTGAGATCACTAGTTGTGAATTAATTAATATTTAATTCAATTGATCTCTCACTAGTGTATCTAACAGTTACAACTAGCACAACTTAGTTTAACTCACTTAAATGAGTTAAACTGATTACAACCTGCATTAACTAATGCACCACTGCACTTCGAACTCTGTTACAACTATAATTACTCTGCATGCCTCACCAACTACCTATAACTCGAAATTCATGAGCTAACTGAGTTTATCACACTCATTTAACTATTACAAGTTATTTTGAGACTAAATTACATTTTATTTTCCATCTTAATTAAGGGATAACTAAAATAGACATGCACCAAATTTAGCCTCGTGGGCCTCACCCTAGTGTAGGTGCATAATGCACTAGGCGTGGGTGCTGAAATTTTATTTTTAAATTTAAATGATCCATCCAGTTTTAACAATTGCTCAAGCCATGAGCCTCAAGGAAAATTCAGAAGAAAATTTGATAAATTGTTGTATTTCTAATCCTGATTTTCTGCAGCATTTAGAAGGGCAGTCTAGTCATAATTTAGATATTATTACTAATATAATTTTTTTTTATGAGCATAGTACATTAGTTGAACTACGTTCAACCCTCTTATCTATATTTCCTTCATATTCCATGACTGAATGGAGGAGTAAGGTAGCTGAAATTTTTCCTGGAAAATATTTTAACATTAATTCTGCCTTAACTCCTAAACAAGAAAAACAATTAATTCAAACATTGAAATATTTTTTCGGATACGTTTGCATGGGAATATACAGACATGATGGGAATTCACCTAGATACATGCATCCATCATATTTATATAGAAGAAAATTCTAGGGCCATGAGACAGTCGCAGAGAAGGATGAACCTTGCCTTAAGGGAAATTGTAAAAGATGAATTGAAAAAATTGTTAAATGTAGGGTTCATCTATCCTATATCATATAGCCAATGGGCATCTCCACTGGTTATTGTCCCCAAAAATAATGGTAAATGGAAAGTGTGTGTAGATTACAAGGAACTAAACAAAGGTACATTAAAAGACCATTTCCCTTTTCCTTTTATAGACCAAATGCTGGACACTTTAGCAGGCAAAAGTATTTTTCCTTCCTAGATGGGTTCAACGGATACAATCAAATTAGAATAGCTCCAGAGGACCAAAATAAGACAACATTCACATGTCCCTGGGGTACCTATCCATATAAGGTATTACCATTTGGTCTATGCAACGCACCAGCCACATTCCAGTGGGTGGTCCTTCATATTTTCTCTGACCTTTTGCATGATTGTGTGGAAGTTTATATGGATGATTTTACAGTGATGGGTGATACTTTTGAAGAGGCTTTACATAATATTGATTTTTTTTTGGAGATATATAGAGAAACTAATCATTCATTAAGTAATGCAAAATGTTTTATGATTATGATTGAAGGTATTGTTCTGGGTCATCATGTTTCTATTGCAGGAATTAAAGTTGATCCGAAAAAGGTTGAATTTATTGTAAAGCTGCCCCCACCAAAAAACCAAAAGGGATTTTGAAGTTTTCTTGGACATGCAGTCTACTACAAAAGGTTTGTTGAAAATTTTACAAAGGTAGCCTCTCCATTGTTTAAAATATTGACCAAGGAATCTGATTTTCATTGGAATGATAAGTGTCAAACTGCATTTGATATACTCGAGGAAAATCTTTCTTCAGCACCTGTCTTAAGAGGCCCAGATTGGAAATTACCCTTTCACATTTCCACTGATGCCTCTGATTAAGCCATAGGAGTAGTATTGGGTCAGAAGGAGGATTCGATAAGCCATGCTATTTATTTTGTTAGTAAAAATTTAACTCCTGCAGAACTTAATTACACGGTAACTGAAAAATAATTCCTTGTTGTAATTTATGCTATTAACAAGTTTAGGCACTACATCACAAGTTATGAAGTTTTTGTACACACTAATCATTCTGCCATTCGATATCTCATGAATAAACCAGTCACTAATGGCAGGATCACTAGGTGGATTTTTCTGCTACAGGAATTTGACATCACAGTATTGGACAAACCGAGAAAAGAAAATGGGGTAGCTGATTTCTTATCTAGGATCAACCATGTAGATGAGGATGTTCTGGTTAATGATAACTTTCCCAATGAAAATTTGTTTGATATTTTTGTCAAAACACCTTGGTTTGTAGATATGGCCAACTATCTTTCTACAGAAAAGTTGCCACCCTACTTTTCATCTAGTCAGAAAAAGAGGATTATTAGGAAAAGTGTTGATTACTCTTGGATTAGGGGAGATCTCTTTTTCACTGGACCTGATTTGATTATTCATAGGTGTGTCGGGGAGGATGAGATCTACGACATATTGAGAGCCTGTCATGATGAACCTTGTGGAGGACACTTTGCAGACAAGTGGACAACCTATAACATCCTCCGCTCAGGTTACTACTGGACAAGTCTTTTTAAATATGCAAAGGATTATGTTCGAAAGTGTGATAGCTTCTAGAGTGTTATGCTCCTATACCAATAGGTGTCATATATCATGATTGACTTGATGGGATATGTAATATGTTCATACCTTTCCTTGTTGCAAAGGTTTTCCATATTGTCAAAAAAATAAAAAAATTTAAAAAATGTAAAGAGGGTATACCCTAAAAGAAAAATCAAAGGGTGAAAAGAATAAAAATGGCCAAAAAAGTAAAAGAAAATGAACCCCACCAAAAGAAATGCCAAGGAAAGTGTGCAAGTCTAAATGCCACTACTTTTTCTCTTATGTAATAAACAAATTTTGTGCAACTTGTATCTTATGCCACAATTAGTGAACAGTCAAACAGCTTAAGCTTGGCTTGTTCATATTTGAATTTTATGTTTTAGAGATAGAGAATAAAATCTGACCAAACTGTTTAATATTGGTAGATAAGTAGGTAGGTAGAGTAAATAAAAGGAGCTCAACAGCTTAATCTGAGCCCTTGGATGTAATAAGATTAGAATTAGATAGATTTCTACATGTAAAAGAAAAGAATGTGTGATAAGGGTTTGCCAGTCTAAGTGCACCCTAATAAAGAAGAAAAAATGCTAGGTTACAGTAGGTAGGGTAGGTAGATGATGTTGCAGAATTACATGTGATGGATAATGACTCTAAATGTGTTAATCTTTACTTTCATAAAAAATACAAGGCAAACATTACACTAAAGGAATTTCAAGCAAAACAAGGTCAAATGATTAACTCCCCTTCTCATTTTCCCCTAAAAATTTCACTAATTTCCCCTAAGTACTAAGGCATTTGAAAATTAGAGGGGCTCAAGGCATTTCCTTGACTTTTGGAGGGACCGGACCCTTGGCCTAATAATTTAAAGGGCCTAAGTCCTTAAAATCATCCATAAATCATTCATTTACTTCCATAAATCTTTTCCTAAGTAAAATCCTATTTTACTTGGGAAAATTACGCAATATCCCACAAAAAACCCTTTTTTTCATTCAAGCTTAAGTTAAACACATACTTTTAATGTTTTTATACTTAGAGCTTTTCATTCATTATCATATTAACTTTAACTTTATTATTTAAATCCCTATATGAATCAACCCATTCCCGTATTATTTTAACTTTATAAAACTCCCAAATTATTACATATCCCGCCCCTTTGGTTGAAAAATAACCTTAATATGGTGTTAATTGTGATTAATTAGTTAAATCTGTAACTAATTAAGAGCCCTGACTCCCTGCCACATTGAATAAGGATTAATTAACCCCCACAGTTAATTAATAACTTACCCGACCAATCATATTTCTCCCGATATGATTAAATAATATTTAATTATGTTGGGCCCGTCCTTGTTAATCTCCCCTCATCTTGCCTCCCTGATAGCCGTTTGATCAACTCCTCCACATCCAATGGTTTTCGTCCATATCGCATCGCCCTCCACAACCGAACGATAACGTGAAATCGCAAAGTGGTTTTGTAAATAGTACCCCGCCACGCGTCACATGATTTATGGAATCGCTGGCTCCCAACTGAATACCACCAATCCCAAAAAGCGGTGTGATACATACCGTTTACTTCTCTCCACATACGACAAACTGTCATTTCCCGTGTACGTCATCCATCTGAAATAACAAAACCCCGCCAACCTTGACTTTGTGAATAAAACAAACAAGTGCACGTTATTTTCATCATTTTATGCAGACAACCAGGCAAGTCCATCGACAAGTTCATCCACAGGAAAAGCGTTTCCTACTGGAAAAATTCTTTATGACAGTCTGGAAAATTTGTTTTATCTTGAACATGAGGTAAAGAACTTGTTTCCAATTCAGCCTACTTTTTTCAGGTACACAGAAATTGATGAGACCCTGAGAAAGCTTCAAAGAACCAGAATACCAGAAGCACAATGGTGGGAAGACATGTTGGACCTTTTGTTAAAAATATCCTTGGATGAATTTTGGTTATTTACTACAGTAAGTAATGGCAAAAAGGATAAACAGGGATCAAACAGGTTAAAGTGTATCAGGTAAAAGTCAGAGTGAAAGTTAAAATGAAGTTACAGAGTAGTCAAAGGTAAACAGTAAAAGTAAATACAGAGACAGTTAAATGGTAAAAATAAATGAAAATACTTTCAACAACATTGAATTTTGTCTAAAGTGAAAGTAAAACAGTCAAAAGAACAAAAAAGTGAAAAGATGAAAAACACAACAAGAAGGAACATTTTTGCAGAAATTTCATGTTTTAGTCATTGTTTTACAGAAACTATTGTGATCAATCCAAGATGAATTTTGAAAACCTGAAGGAGGTTTATGTTCTTAAGAGGACCAAATACAAAAACCACTCTCACTTTTCTAACAGCTATTATGGTTTTGGAAATATTAAACAATGTTGGAAAGCACTTTTTGCAGAAAATTCCAGTTAAGTCATCATTTTGCAGAAAATATTGTGGCCAATTTGAAATAAATCATATAAAACTGAAGGAGGTTTGTGTTCCTAAGATACCCATCTACAAAAACCTATATCACTTTTTTCACAATGATTTCATAATCAGAGATACATACACATCTTTACAGGTTATTTTTCAAACTCTGTAAAACTCTGTTTTACACATATTTTTGTAAAGCCTGCTGTGCACATGTGGAGAGGAATTTTAGGAAAATTAAAGAGGTTTATCTCACCAACATATTTATATACAATAACCTCTTTCAATTTTTACATATCTATTACAGATTGAGAAATACAAAGATATCATTGGACCCCAAGTTTGCAGAATTGTTGGAGCAGAATGCACAAAGAAAGGAAGCAGTTAGTGACTTGGATGCCTCATCATCAACTAAGAGTTGGATCAAATTCAAATTATCCTCTTTGTCATCACCTATCCATAAAAATTAGTGCCAAATAGATGCATTAGTTTGAGTTTACTTTACTTAAGTTCTATTTATGTAAAACAGTTGGAGAGATTTGTGAACTAATCTTGATATTTTTTCAAGATATTTTAGTTTAGAATTTGTACAAATACTTCACTCTTGGAAGTATTTGGGTGGTGGAATTCATAGAATTTTCTGTAATATTGATTATTTTGGAATAAAGTGCTGTTGGACAAGTTTCGCATGGCTAGCTGGATAAAGAATTGATGCAAAGGACTTTTCGCAGGATTCTTGAGTCAAACAACGGATCAATAAGTCATCTATCTCTTATGTTTTAAAGTTTTATACTTGTTTATTATACCATCTATGTTTCATGTCTGAATGATAAATGAAAAATAATAATTCAGAAAGTGCTTGAGGGCAATCTGTTTTCAATCGTTGTTATTCTTAATGTTTTCCTCTGAACTAGTATTAACAGTGAATTCTTAATTGCTCCTGTTTCTAGTTTAATCATTTTGGTTATTTGATAAAGAAATCTTAATTGATCTTTATTAATAATCATTCAAGGTTCTCTCTTTAGAATATGTTGAAGGATTCTTAATCGCCCTTCACCCATTTTGAGTCCATTCCATTCATTTTAGATCTTTAATTGTTCCCTATTTTATTACCTTGCCCTGTGAAACCATCTCTTGTTAAGAAACTTAATCCAGCTAAGCCATCTTTCTTTAACTCCATTAGCCCAATGGCCTAAACTATTCAGTTTTACTCTTTTGCTATTGAATTTCATCACCCAAACACAATCAAAATCCTTGGAATTTATAACTAGCCTAATATCTTTCAAAAAACAAAGCTAAAACTTAAAGAGAGAGCCTTCTCTGGGTACAGATTGGCTAGATTCTGTACCTAAAAGTTGGTTTGTGGTTACCTCGAACTATTTCTCTCGAACCTTGAGAAATTACTAAGTGATAACACAGATAATGGGGCAGCATGTACAATCAGATGAGATGCCTTGGCAGCCACAGGTTCTCATAGAACCCTCTGAGAGGTGGGCTATTTATTTTGTAGGTCCCATCAATCCTATGTCCAAAGGTAAGAATTTTATTTTGGTTTGTATTGATTGTTTTACAAAGTGATTGGAGGCAATAGCACTACCTAGAGAAACGAAGAAAGAAGTGGTAGATTTTCTTTTCTCTGATATTTTTATCAGATTTAGAGTACCTAGGTAGATAGTTACTAATCAAGGTGCACAGTGTGTCAAAGCTTATGCAGGGAGTTGTGAAAAAATATTAGATTACCCATTGGAAGTCCACCCCTTACCATCCACAGGCCAATGGGCAAGTGGAATCAACAAATAAAGTGCTGGAGACAATCCTTACCAAGACGATGTAATTATATAAGAAGAATTGGTCTGGCCGACTTCCAGAGGCATTGTGGGTTTACAAGATCACATGGAGAAATACCACTGGCTTCTCTTCCTATGAATTGATGTATGGAAAGCAAGTTTTATTGGCCATTTAATTTCAGATTAGAAATTTCAAAGTGGCAGCAGATTTGGGTATAGACCTTGATGAAGCTCAACAACAGAGAATCTTGCAGCTCAATGAGTTCGATGAGATTAGGTAGGATGATTTTCAGCATAATGAATTGATCCAAAAACAACGGGCTAAATGGCAGGACAGATACATTAAAATGAAGCAATTCAAAGAGGGATAATGGGCATTGTTGTATGATTCAAATTTAAGAACTTTAAAGGGAAATTCAACACACATTGGCTAGGCCCCTAAGAAATTGAGAAATTTTTTTATAATGGATCTGTTTGGGTTGAAACTATTGATGATGGGAATGTTACCTTCTTGGTGAATGGGCACAAACTCAAAATATATCAAAAACCCCAATATAAGGAGGAATTTGTGGAAGAAATTGTGAAGAAGAAAGAGCTGGAGATGGTGAGATAAGGAGACATTCCTTCAACTACCTCTTCTTGATTTTTCTATTGGGTACAGGTTTATTCCTTTTTCCGGGACAATGGACTAGTTATGGAAAATAAGCCCCCTTGGAGTCTTCTTTTTCAGTATTTTAGACTCTCTAAAATTGAAATCTGGTGAGCATGGACTACCATTGGGCTTGTTGAAAACACATGTCAGTAGATCCTTTGGGATCCTCTCAATAAATTATTTTTTTCAGTTAATATGTGGATTTCTCATGTTGGACTAATGTGGAATTCCTTAAGGCCCTCCTTTTGACAATCTTGGCTCATCGACACCAGGAAATTATCTGGGTGCAAGATTAGAGCCTTATGATGCCTTGAAGCCTATATGCCCTAATGATAGGCTATCTTGCCAGTACCAATGGGGAATCATTATTTCTCTTTGTGTAGAAATTATAAAAACAATATGTACATCAATGGATTCAATCTAATAATGCAATCTGCTAAAGAAAGACACCGAACCCTTCTACAAATCAATTGCAGAAATTAAACAGGGTCACCGATCACAATAGGTAAAGAAAGAAGCAAATCAAACCACAGCACATATATTTTCCTGGGGAAAGCTTACTACTCAAAACACCTCTATCTTCTATTGTATATTCACCAAAGAATCATGAAACAATTACAATTCACTCTTCTCACAAGAGTCTTTGACACTGTCACAACTGTCTCACACTGACCCAGAAAAAATCGACCAACACTTAGCCAATTTCCTACCTATAATTAGCCTGCCTTGCTTGCGCAATTCATGTGGAATAAAATCCCCATTCTTTAGGAAATTTAGCCTTCCAAAACTGCACAATGCTCATGGGCAATTCTATGGTTGTCTCACTGCATGCAGGCAAGCTGTTAATGATACAATTGATAGTTAACATCCCTTTAACCTTTGTCTCAACTAGGTCACCACTGGAACTAACATGCAAGAAACTATTAATAGTAAATCATCAATTGCATGGTAGATCACTGCATGTGAATTAAATCTGATTTAATTCACTTGATCTCACACTAGTGCAAAAAACAATTACAACTAGTTCAACTGACTTTAACTCAATAAATTGAGTTAACTTATTTCTCATGCATTAAACTAATGCACTAACTGCAACTCAAACTCTATAACTAATATAATCGCTCTGCATTCCTCACCAACCACCCTCAACTCGAAATTCATGAGCTAAATGAGTTTATCACACTTAGTTAACTATTACAAGTGATTATGAGATAAGATTACATTTTATTGTCCAATTTAATTAAGGGAAAATTAAATTAGACACAAATTTCTTGTTTACTTTTCAAAACCCCCTCTCAACAAGAAAGGGATTATCAGCTATCTCGATCCTGCCTCTATGGTATTTTAATTTTCTCATGGCGAGCGCCTTCATGAGAATATCTGCATCCTAATATTCCGTGTGAATGTACTGAAGTAACATAATGCATCTCTGAACACAATATCTGAGATGGTGGTACTAGATGTCTATGTGCTTTAACCTATCATGGAATATTGGATTAACCGAGATTTTAATGCAACTCTGGTTATCACAATATATCACCGTCGGATCCATTGGAGAACCAAACAAACCAACTAGAATATTTCTCATCTAGATGGCCTCACATGTAACCTAACTTGCTACCATGTAATCTGCCTCGACTGAACTGAGTGCCATAGATTTATGTTTCTTGTTGTACCAAGAAACTGTTGTCAATCCTATGCTGAAGATCCCTCCTGATGTGCTCTTTCTGTTCGATGGACTGCCTACCCAATCTGCATTGGTGAAGGCTTGAAGGTTCACTCCCTCTATCCATCTATACCATAACCCATACTCTACAGTGCCCCTGAGATATCTCAAGATGTGCTTCCCTACCTTCCAAAAGACCTTGGTTTGCTTAACCATAGCTTGAATCAGCTAGTTAACTACCTAGCAGATGTTTGGTCTGGTGTTAACCAAGTACATCAGTGAACCCACAAGTTGCCTGTAAATAGTAGCATCCACTACCTCACCTGAAGTAGCATCCTCCTTCCTCCAGTTTCCTAGAAGAGGAGTCTCCATGGGTTTACAACTCTCCATGTGAAAATTACTCAAAATATCTTTGGCATACTAGCCTTGAGAAACAAATATCTCACCATCCCACTGCCATATTTTAAAACCGAGGAAATAGTGAAGGAGTCCCATGTCCTCAATTTGAAACTCTCTTGCAAGATCCTTGTTGTGCTCAACTTAGTGTTCCTAAATTGATAACATGAATTGTCAACCAAGGCTAGTAAACTGCTGAAGTGTGGTGTACTATATATGCCTAGGTAACTGTCTCTCATTACGTTGTGTTTAGTGTTTTTATGATGTTTTTGGTTTTATGGTTTTATGTTTTAAAAAGGAAAAGAACTAAGTGTTAATAAAGGGAAGTTTACACTAAAACAGAGTGAAACTATTCTAAACTATGTGTGCACTAAAGAACAGAAAATGAAAAGCTTGATAATGACTCATAGCAAGGAAACAAATCACAACATGAACTCAATAACCCATATAATGAACTCATCCAATTAATTCTTTTTAGAAATATGTTGGAATAGCTTTGAGAAAAGGACAAGTTTTTAGTGAAATTGAGGTTCTCTTAAGTCAACAATCAACTTACAATGTTACAACATCTCATCCATGGTTAGAGGTTTATTGGAACATAATTGGAAAAGAATATTTGTAGCACAATAATATTTCTACTCTAAATTAACTTCTAATTCTGAGATTAATCCATTCTGCAACTCAATTTATCACTACTAGGCCTCACTCAAAAGTTATAGATTCTTTTTAGAATAGTTTTTGGGAAAAGGCTTATTTGTGAAATTGCAAAAGATTGCAGAATAATTAGGGTCTTAAACTGATATCACTAATCCTTGTCCATATAATGATGCATTAATAGTAATTCAGAATAGGAGTAGTTTGTAAATAATGAAGACCGTGAAGACTAATTTTGGCAGCTAACACAACTTTAAAATACAATGGATAACACTAAAATAGGATGCAACTGACCAAACTTGAAATATAGTGACCACAACTAAATTAGAATGCCATTAATCTAACTTGAAATACAGTGAACTAAGAATGAACTAGAGTACCATTATCAAGCTTGAAATATAGTGAACAAAGTTGAACTAGAATGCCACTAATCTAACTTGAAATGCAGTGAATTGAAACTAAACTAGAGTTCCATTATCAAACTTGAAATATAGTGACAGAATTAAACTAAAATGACATCTACCTCCGGAGTGCTACAACTAGACTAAAGATGCAACTAATCACTAAAATGTCTCAGCTCTGTCTTATTCGGAATTAGTAGTATTTTGGAATAGTTTGTAGAACAGGACTGGCTGCAACATGTTATGTAAATGAGCATGAAAGCATAAAACTCAACAAAACACAACAAAGCTTTAAAACACCACAACTATGTCTCATCCGAAATTAGTGATATTTTGGAAGAGTTTATAAGATCATGACTAGCTGTAACAACTGATGTAATTGAGCACAAGAACGTAAAACTAACTCCTAAAATACTACAGTCACACCTCATTCGACATTAGTGATATTTTGGAAGAGTACGTAAGAACGAGACTAAACTGTAGCATCTACTACAAATGAATATAAAACTCAAAGTTCAAAAAGTCAATTAAATTAGGAATGAAACGAGGCTAAATTACTTATCTAAATTATATGAACAAAGCTCCTCAGGTAGCAGGGGCCCTCTACCACCGGAGTAGCATGCAAATCTACTCAAGATTGACTCAGCTCATGCAATAAAATGATGTTTCTTTCATTAAAGGAGAAATTCTTCAAAATAGAGTATTTACGGCCTTCAAAGATCTAGCAACAAAAACAAAATCTAACCAACTGTTTCTCGGTCTCCCGAGTCATACTTATAATGAAATTGCATAACTACCCTTGAGAAAAACAGGGATAAGTGTCTTTCCCACTTCTAATCGAATTAAAACTCTTATTGAATGTCTCGTACTCTGTTGCAGACTGCTGTAGAGTCCGTGTCCCGGTAGAAGTCTACCTCTTGGTTTTGGTTTCCCACGTGCATAACCACCTGTAGAATTGTGCTCAGACTTTGTAGGGAGCAAGGAATGATGTGGATGAAGTATGGAATTCACCCATATGTGTTTTTATTTCAGACGACACCAGTAACCCATTCAAACACTAAAATAGCCGCGGAACGCGTGATTGGCTACGGAACGTCTGTATTCTGTAGCTATTTTGCACAAAATTATTAAAACAAAAAAAACCATGAAAATACAATATGTTAATCAATTGCATGTAACCTTTAAGCAATCCTATTCATTCTTCATTGATTTTAGGCTTATGAAGTGATAGAAGAATGATGAAATGAAGTGAAGGTTTGTAAAAGAGAAGGCAATTATAGGGCTCAACAAACCCCCACTGCAAGACTACTGCATGTCCTCATGAAATTTCATCAAAACTTATTCCATGTGCTCTGAAACCTCTGTTAGAACATCCAACCTTATCTTTCTGCTTCTTTTGGCCCTAATCTATTTTCTAATCTCTATTAACTTTTTATAAATTGGTTCTTCATCTTCCTCTTGTAGTGGAGTGTCAAGTTTATTTTCAATAACCATGTCAGTTTTTCTTCTTCTGCTCCATCAAAAGATTTGGCAAAAGATTTTGTAATCTCCTTATGGAAGCCATCAAATTTCTCTCTAAAATTTAACCTCCCTACTTGTTGTAGTAGCTCCTTGACTTGTGGATATCCTTCCAAATACTTGACTCCAACTGGTTCTGTCCTGACAATTAGCCACATTCCTCCTTTGTGAAGATTATCTTCCTTTCAGAATTACTTTTCTATGCTTGAAGCTAGATTTACTACAGAGTCTAATGCTTTATTTTGAAACTGTATCTCTGTGTCTGAAGATGGATTAGTTGAAGAATAATGCTTCACCCTCATAATTAGCTTTCTTCACTTAGAGATGGATTGGCTGCAAAGTGTAATGGAGTTGAATGGATGGAGGTAATTAAGTTATAAGAGAAAATGAAGTGGCTATGGATCTGATGGAGAATTTATGATGAACTTGTGGTGAAATAAGTGAATGATACAATCTTACGGAGATGTGGAATAGTAGGTTGGAATGTTGGATAAGGGATATGGCCAAGATATGTTAATCAATTCGAATGATAGGTTGTCTTAGGAAACATATGATTATACACATTGTATCTATTTCATGTTTTAACTTTTTGCTATTAAAATAATTTTCACAATTTACCTCAGAATTTTTGACCTTGTTAATTGCTGTGCTTGATGTTGTTCCTTTGGTCCTCTTTTAGCATATTGGTCTTCAAAACAGAGTCCTTCAATTTCCTGTAATCATCATATCTTTGTAGGCTGTACAATTGTGTCAGAACTGCTGAATAAGATGTGGCTGCAACATGCAATCTGTAAAAAGAAATGAAGTATGAATATGGAAGATGGATGTGAAATGTAATGGAGTGAAAGTGGAATAAGACTTGTGAAATGAAATGAAAATGGTGTGAGATGGAGTGAAAGTGGAGTGAGATGGAGTGAAAGTGGAGTGGGATGGAGTGGAATTGTAAAATGAAATGAATTTTGCAATTTCTCTCAAATGGTACATCATACTTCCCTGAAATTTTCTGAGGTTGTTACCAATATTATTATGCATCTTCCGACGAAAAATCTCTGCCATTGGTTGCACGGATCTCCCGAAAAATGAGAAATGGCTGTAGCTGAAAGTGGCCAAATTCTTGAAAAATACACATTGAAATTTTATGAAATTTTCTGTGTTTATTCACCCTACCTCAATGCATTTACCATAAAAATTTTAGGACCAACGGATGCACGGTTTGAAATTTATGATAAAATCAATTTCTGCCATGTTTCACCCTTCATTCTGCCCAATGTTGCAACAAAAGAGTACGCCACGAACTCATTTTAAGGCCGAATTGAGTGATTCAAAAGGGAAACTGTGTATTTTTACCTTCTCTACTGCCACATGCTTTCAGAATTTCATTTTGATGAAGAAAAGGCGCTGCTGTGCAAAAATACTGAAATCTGTCCTAATCTGTCCATAATGCTGAAAAATGAAAATCTGTCATAAAAACCCATCTGAAATGCCCTTAAAAATGGCTTTTTTTCCAAATTATATCGGCATCTTACTCAATTTATCATATTCTAAGAAAACCCAGAAGCTCAGAATTTTTTATTTCTGCTCCAATCTCTTGCAATATTTGCGCCAAAACTGCCTTTGGAAAAAGTTGCAAAAAACAAAAACAGGCTGCTACAACAATAGCTGCAGAAACTGCCACTTTCCGTAGCTGTTATTGAATTGACAAAAATATGAACATGCTGCTACAAGAAACTAATAAAAAGTACTGCTGCAAGTTGTTGTTGATTCCATAAAACCATTAGTCTTCATCAAAGCCAACATTCATGGTACAATTCTTACCATGCGAATAAATGTGTCGAAGGCGAGCATGGGAAGAAATCATTGGATTACCGATCAATAATGAAAATCGTTAACCAATGCGAGACAACTCACCGATAATGTAAATGAGTGTGAAGGTACCTCAGTGCATCTTGACAGGGACGAATGAATGTGTCGAAGTCGAGTCGCCTGCAAGATTTGACAATCAAGAGACATTGTTGTATTCCCATTGTTATCAACGAGGAGGCTTGCCATTGATGAATGCAAGCTCCAAGGCACTCCAAATAATCTCTAATCTTGATCCCAGATAAAGTGTTGAGGTCGATGGGACAAGATATGTTGGAAGGTGGACCTTAAGGAATTCCACATCATCCAACTCGAGCATAGAACCAAAAATGATTTGAAGAACCATGAAAGATTGAAACCATCATGAAATTGCAGAACTTATTGTGAACTTTGCTCGCCAGTTGCCTGGTTTTCAAGCAAAGCTCATGTCCAATTGCGCCAGCAAGCTGGTTTTCAAAATAGGACTTTTTTTTTCTTTACTCTTTTTTTTTTTTTTTTTTTATGTCCTACTCTACTTGAAAAAAAAAATCTTGTTCAAGTATATGAATACTTCCAGTGGAACCATGTCTGTAACAAGATGATAGATAAACTCATATACAAGTTTGAAAGATACTCTTTGATATGTACCTATATATGAGATGCCAACTATCTTGATTTAGATGATGTCAGAAGATATTGAATAATTGAGCATTGGGATCCAATGACTGACTTGAACCAAGATTCAATGTAATCTTGTCTTCCTTGTCTTTCCTCTATCATGAAATGCAAGTCTTCGGAGATGTGATCTTTATTCATAGAATCTGGTGATAGGCATGCATGAGAATTTTCAATCTCTGGTTCCAATAACTTCTCTTTATCAACAGACATCCATGATTCTTGGACCTTATTTGAGTCTTCTTCTTCTGTTTGTTGTTCTTCAATGATAGTTGGTGAATCATTTTGCACTACCTCAAAATTGTAAGTTGATTTAGGTGTTTTATTGTTGGGGATATGAAATAGTTGTGGAGGTAGTGGAGTGGGAATGAATTTTTGGGGTGCTTGTGTGGATGATAATGGGAAAGGTTGAATTGAAGTCAAATGAGGGTGATTTTGATGTTGTGGTGGAGGCGAATGGTATGAATAAAATTGATGATGGTATTGAGGATAGAGAGGGAAAGATTGAGGATATGGTGGATTTCCTTTATAGGGCCTTTGCCAACTTTGTTGCCAAGATTGGTTTTGAGGTTGGGATTGAGATGGCCAAGGTTTCCAAGGTTGGTTTTGAGGTTGGGATTGAGATGCCCAAGGTTGCCAAGGCAAGGGTGTTTTCCAATTACCTTGAGATTTTTGTGCATAACCTTGATACTGTGCATAAGGATATTGCATCATATTGGGTTGATGAGGCTGCCATAGTCCTCTTGGAGCTACATAACAAAGTTGCTCTTGTGCTTGATTTGCTCCATTATCCTTCTGGTAAATTTCCTTCAACCCTGGTAATGATGGGAAATCTTCAGTAGTATGTGATCGTGCACAAATTTTACACTTTTTAATGTTATCACGTGGACATTCATGCAAAGCATGTTTCTTTCTACATTTAAGGCAAAATATAAATGAAGCAACTTTTTGCTTGTTTTGCATTCTTAGCATGTCAGTTTGTTCATTTAAATTACCAAGAATGTTTAGCAAATTGTTAGGTTCAGTTTGACTTACCAATCCTGATGCTGACTTACTTACTTTTTCCATAAATGGATCTTGAGGGGACCTTACACACTTTGCTTTTCCTCTTGATATGTTCTTGCATAGTTCACAAATTTCTTGAAATGACAATCGATAAACATCTCCTTTTCCCACAAGATTAAGAAGATCAATCCATTAATCCTTTATAGCATTTAGTAGGAGAGTTTTTAATGCATCTGATCCTAAATTATGCAATTTAGATCTTTTGATATTATAATTAAATCTCTCCATTAAATCTTCTAGGCTTTCATCCTCTTTTTGGTTCATCTTAAAGACTTCATTTCTAAGGTCATGGTGCATGAAATAACCTTTATATTTTTCCAAAAATGCTGTTTTCATATCATCCCATGTCCTTATATAATTTTTCCCTAAAGTCATGAACCATCTAAGAGCTCTATCCTTCAATGTTGCCGGAAACAAATTCAATTTTTGCATGTGCAATGAGTAGCCATAAGATCTACAAATTATTTCAAATTCAAAAAGAAAGGTTTCTGGGTCTTCTGATCTCATACCTTTGAAGTTAGGAAGTACAGATGGATGGATGTTCTTCATTTGAATGTTGATATCAGTTTCTTGAATGGGAAATCCAAAAGGATCTTCCTCATTGTCATCATCTCCATCCATTTCTTCAACCTGATTTTTCACCTCTTCTTATACCTGCAAAAATATGAATTCATGATGTGGATGTGTGGCTCTTACTGCACCACATGATATAGTGGGTGTGGTAGTTGATTGAAGTTTTTGTTTTTGTTTTGCTTTTTTTTTTTGGATGTAAGAAATAAGGTTACCTAGTTACACTTCCCCGGCAACGGCGCCAAAATGTTGTGCTCAACTTGGTGTTCCTAAATTGATAACATGAATTGTCAACCAGGGCTAGTAAACTGCTGAAGTGTGGTGCACTATATATGCCTAGGTAACTGTCTCTCACTACGTTGTGTTTAGTGTTTTTATGATGTTTTTGGTTTTATGGTTTTATGTTTTAAAAAGGAAAAGAACTAAGTGTTAATAAAGGGAAGTGTTGTCGACAATTGTGTCCCTCCTAGAGATAGCCTAGAGTTGCCATAGACCAGTGCCTAGGACATCTTATCATAGCAAGGAGCACATAATATAACTTGGGTGTCAATCCAAAAGGCTCTCCTACTATCTCTTGTAAAACAAGGAAATGAATTCAAATGGGACCAGAACTTACAGAAATTGCCACAGAGAGAGTAATATTGCAGAGACAAAATGAAAAGCTCCAACACAAAAGCATCAGACAGTTAAGAGACAATTTACTGTAAAGAGGGCTGATTCAAATAATATGCCACAGAAATTAAATATCAGAAGGTGTATGCAGGGAAATAAAATGTCATCCCTAGAGGGTTGGTGCCTCTAGAAAGATTATTTAATAAAAATTATGTCTCGTTGCAGCCTAGTAAAATAGTAGAGGAAGATCAAGTGGAAGATCTGAATCTGGGTACTGAGGTCGAGCCCAAAATTGTAAAATTATCCAAGAAGGTCCCAGAGGAGTATAAAGAGAAATACTTGGAATTATTTCAGTCATATAAAGATGTATTTGCATGGTCCTATCAGGACCTTAAAACTTTTGATATTAGTATAATGCAGCATAAAATACCTCTGAGGGAAGATGCAAAACCTTACAAGCAGAAGCTTAGACAGATAAATCCTCTGCTGCTTCCCTCTATTGAAAAAGAAATCAAGAAGTTGCTAAATGCTAAAATAATTGTGCCATTAAGGTACTCAGAATGGGTTGCAAAATTGGTCCCTGTCCGAAAGAAGAATGGAGAAATAAGGCTATGTGTGGATTTCAGGAATTTAAACAGAGCATCTTTAAAAGATAACTATCCACTACCAAAAATGGACCACATACTGCAGAAAGTGGTCGGAGCGTCTAGAATGTCAATGATGGATGGTTTCTCTGGATATAACCAGGTGGCTGTATTCCCAGAGGATCAGAAGAAGACTGCTTTCATCACACCATGGGGTAAATTTATGTATGCCAGGATGCCTTTTGGCCTGATCAACGCAGGAGCTACTTTTCAGAGGGCGATGGACATAGCCTTTGTTGGGGAGCAAGATAAATTTCTGGTGGTGTACCTTGATAATATTACATTGTTTTCAAAAGGTGATGCTGAACATATTGAACATTTACAAAGAACCTTTGAGAAATGCAAAAGGTATGGCCTTTCTCTTAACCCACAAAAGTCTTTATTTGCATTAGAGGAAGGAAAACTTTTAGGGCATATTGTAACTAAATATGGGGTGAGAATAGATCCTAAAAGAGTAGAGGTTATAAATAACATCTCTCTCCCCAGAAATAAGAAAGAAGTGCAAGTGTTTTTGGGACGAAAAATTTTCTGAGAAGATTCATTCCTAACTATGCTGAGATAGTTAGGCATTTAACAGATATGCTAAAGAAGAATAGTGAGGTGAAATGGTCACAAGAATCACGGGAGGCCTTTGCTAGAATTAAAGCTGCATTTGCTGAAGCTCCTGTGCTAGCTGGGCCAGATTATACTAAACCATTTATGATCTTTTCATTTGCTTCACCTCATACAGTAGCGGGAGTTTTGTTACAGAAAAATGGAGAAGGATATGAGTAGCCTATTGCCTTCTTCAATCAGGTTCTCCATGATGCAGAATTGAAATATAACATATTAGAGAAGCAAGCTTATGCCCTGGTGAAATCTCTTAAAGCTTTCCGCATGTATGTTTTGCAGTCTCACATTACTGCATATGTCCCTACAGCAGTTGTCAAAGACATTCTCATTCAGGGAGACAGTAAAGGAAAAAGAGGAAGATGGATTGCAAGAATACAAGAGTATGACTTGGACCTCAGACCTACTAAGCTGATTAAAGGACAGGGCCTTGCTAAAATGTTATCTGAATCAAACTATCAAGCTCTAGGCATAAATTTGTCTATGAATGCAAATGAAGAGTCTGAGAGAGAAGAAGAGCAGCAAGGGCTGGAGATGGCTACTCAGAGAGTACACATAAAATATCTCACTAGCCCATGGTACAAAGAAATAGTTGAATATCTTTCGACACTCAGCTGTCCTCCAAGTTGTGACAATGCAAAATACAGAACATTGAGGCTAAAATCACAAAAGTATATAGTTTCCAATGGCCAATTATATTGGAGGGATCCTTCAGGCATACTACTATTATGCCTCACAGAAAATGAAGTGGAAAATATAATGATAGAATTCCATGAGGGAAATTGTGGAGGACATTACAGTTGGAGGGCCACAGCTCATAAAATCTTAAAGGCTGGTTTCTACTGGCCAAAGCTATTCGGAGATGTTTTTACTTGGGTCAGAGCATGTGATAAGTGTCATAAATTTGCTGAGAAACAGAAGTTGGCAGCTCTGCCCTTGATTCCTATTCATGTGAATGAGCCATTTCAACAATGGGGATTAGATTTTATTGGAGAAATACATCCCCCATCAAGTGGACAACATAAATGGATATTGACAGCCACAGATTATTTTACAAAATGGGTAGAATCCATACCTGCAAGGAATGCTACTTACACCGTCATCATAAAGTTCATGGAAGAAAACATCATTTCTAGGTTTGGTTGTCCTACCAGAATAGTGACTGATAACGCACAGGCCTTCAAATCTACAAAATTTGTGAATTTCTGCCAACAGTATAATATCACATGAATCATTCTACAACCTACTATCCACAGGGGAATGGCTTGGCAGAATCTTCTAATAAAACTCTAGTGAGGGCCTTGAAAAAGACTATCAATGAAAATCAAAAGAATTGGGATTCCCAATTAAAATTTGCTCTGTGGGCTAATAGAATCACTAGTAAGCGAGCAACTGGGAAATCTCCATATGAGTTGGTATATGGACGAGCAGCAGTGTTTCCTGTGCAGCTGGCCTTACCAGTGGCACGTTTCATGCAAGAAAGTCAAGAGGAACCTGATGACATGGTCAGGAGAATCAATCAATTGGTAGAGTTAGAGGAAACACGAGGCCAAGTGAATCAGAGATTAACAAAATACCAAGAGAAAATGAAACGCATATTTGATCAGCATGCAAAAGATAGAAAATTGTAGATTGGAGATCTAGTTCTTAGATGGGATGTACGAAGGGCTGAAAAAGAAAAGCATGGGAAATTTGATCCCCTATGGTTCGATCCATTTAAGATTGTGGAACAGGGAGGCAATAACACGTTTATATTGGAGAATTTGCAGGGTGACTTGCTAGATGCCCCTGTAAACGGTCAGTTTCTTAAACCGTATTTCCAATTCTGATTCAGGCATGGAGTGCCTGTTGTATCATAATTGCATATAAGTTTTGTTTCAGTTCTCGTTTCAACAAGGGATGTGTGCTGACGAATTACAAAGAGAAATGCAGCGGGGCTGAATAGCATAGTTAGCAGAATGATAAACAGATGGTCTGCAAGTTCTCGACACATCCACGGAGGAACATGCCGTCCCCGGCAATGGCACCAGAAAGATGTTGTACACAATCAATCTTCCACAAACTTTCATAAGCAATCGGGTTATGAGCTTTCGGATCTCTCCCTTTTCAGCCTTGGAAAACCATTCTCATGATCATTGTTATCATTCTCCGCCCTCAAAGTGCACCCTCAAAGGCTGGAAATTCATATTTCGGAACATTTGAGCCATAGCTCCTTCGTCCCCAGCCTCCTCCATCTCGTTTTCCATATAACCCAGGCATCGGACCATGCACTAAGACGGAGAGGCGCTTATCGTACATATCTATCGGCCGTACCCCTGACCGTCCGATCAAATCATAGATCGACGGCCCGCAGCCTATCCCTGTCTGGTGGTCCCCGCCATGCCTTACCCATAAAAACCGGCCAGTTTTCCCCGCACCACTTTTGAAGGGCTAACGGTTTTCTGCAAAGCGCAGTGATTCCATTAATCGCGCGACGCGTGTCTTAGCCACTGTTCCAAAACCGCCTCCATTTCGCACATTAACCTTCGGTCGTGGACGTGCAGCGAAATTTATGTGAACCGTCTGATCTTGGGCGCTCGATCCAACGGAGATTATTCTCCAAAGTTGTGTAGCTTTTAACTCCCGTCTACATCACCCGTGGCCCACCATCTCACTACCACCCGACACAATATTAACCGTCGATCCCATTTTTGGTCGTATGGCCCAGAATTGTTCGCGCACCCCATCGGTTGAGCGAGTCCACCTCCACGTCACCCCTTCCGTATAGTCTCTCGTATGCCCACGTGTCATTCACGTTCACCTACACCATTTCCATGCATCGTTTATGTGTCTATGTTGTCTGTCTCCGCCTCGTTCACACAGCGTTGTCCCACTGTGTTTTTCGTTGCCACCCTTCATTCCTCCGTCACCATGTTTCTCCTCATCATTTCACTCAGTCCATATCACCACTCCGTGGTCACTGCTTCATCCATTACCCTAACGCCTGGTTTTCTTTAACCATTTTGTGGGTTTTGTAGATTTATGGCGATGAAGAACCATTAGAATTCACGTCCACCACCACAGAAGTCGAGTACGCTCCAGAGGACCAATTATCAAATGCAGAATTATGGAGCAAGGATCCGAGAAGATATGCTGACATGACATCCATTAAAAAGCCATGGTTTAAATCTATCAAACCCTCCAAGGTCATTCAAATGCACAGGTTGATCAGATCAAGAATTAATGGTGCAGATAGAAAATATCAGAGAAGAGCAGGGGATTCAAGAAACGTATTTAAGGACTTTGGGGCTCTTACATACCCTTTTGGAGGAAAAGTACCAGATCGAAGACCCTACATATTACTAGAAATATCTTTTCACAGAAAACAATGTCCTCAGGGTTTATTTCAGCCAAAGTCTCTTCAGGAAAGTACAGGATGTTGCATATTTTATTCTTCATATCTTATTCCTGGAGAAATTGGCACTCACAGCATTTACTTCATGGAGCAGCCACAGAGTAATTTTAGCATCCTAGAGTCGTCAAATAGTATGGGCGCAAAATGTTTCCGCCATTTTGTTTTAATGGAACAATTAATTGTTTTCACCTACTTCTTTTATGAGTTTCTCTTATCCTTCCTCTATAAAAAGGAGGAAGAAAAACATTGTAAAGGTTCCAAAATTTTATCAGAAAATTGTGCTGTGAAAGGCATTTTGTATACATTTTGTAAAAACTTATGTATGAAGGCTCAGAGCCCGCAGGGTCTCAGTGAGGAGGAGTTCTATCTGTAATGAGGATTCTGGTCTTTGATATCTCATAGTATGTAAACTTCTCTTATGTGTTCAATACAATATTTCATTTCATATATCTTCTTCTTGTATCATGATCCTGGAATGCGAGTGGCTCACTGATTTTAGGTAAGGATTCATCCTAGTTGATGCCCATACTAGAAACACTCTAGCACTTTAAATTGGCTCAGACATGATATACTGTTTCATATTCATTTCATCCATATTGCTGCTATATTAGTTGCTGGAGGAGGGTGCTTTTTAAAACGCCATTGTCATGTATGGATTCTTAGATTGACAAGCCCATATGTGGTTCTGTTGTGTATCTAGGTATCAGCCTCATGTTAACTAGTATCTTCTTGATATTCTCTTCACTGCACACACCTTTTGATACTTGATTTCTGTGGCATATTACTTGAATCGGCCCTCTTTACAGTAAATTGTCTCTTAACTGTCTGATGCTTTTGTGTTGGAGCTTTGCATCTTGTCTCTGCAAGATTAATTTCCTTGTGGCAGTTTCTGTAAGTTATGGTCCCATTTGAACCAATTTATTTGTTTTACAAGAGATAGCAGGAGAGCCTTTTGGATTGACACCCAAGATTTATTATAAGCTCCCTGCTATGCTAAGATGTCCTAGGCACTGGTCTATAGCAACTCTAGGCTGTCTCTAGGAGTGACAATAATTGTCGACAACAGGGTCAAACACAAAGGTTGGTTTCCTCAATTTACCAATTTTTTCTGAAGTTATATCAGCAGTCACAGAAATCCCAAGAGGGGAGGAAATATGGTTTAAGAATTTTAGGTTTGAAATGCAACCCTACAAAATCTTTTTGAAACCAGAGTTTATGGATAATGATTTGAATAAAGATGTGCCAAGAAGTTATGTCAAGCATGAATTTTCCAACCTGCTCTACAATATCCAAAGATACTTCACCTGCGAAGGGAGATATCACAAGGTGTACACTTATCACTTTAAACTCTTACTGCATTTCACAGGAATAATCTCTCTAGACTTACCTTTCTTTCTATTTCGAAGTCTAGCCAAGATGGCAGACAAATTTCAGATGAAAACTCAGGCATGTGAAACATCTTTATTTCATCATGGTCTAGTCAAGTTAATGGTTTTGCATGAGCTTCAGAAGGTGAAAAGAGAATGGTCTGCATTTCTCTTTTTGAGTGGAATAGGGGTTGAAGGAACAGATGCTAGCCCTCAAGTCAAAGAAGCATCTTCATCAAAGACTATTGAACCTGAAGAAAGAAAATCAAGGAGGTTTTTCAAGCTTAAGCCCAGGAAACAGGTTATGGAACCTATAATAAAAACATCACTGAATATCCAAAAGATTCCTCAATTTTCACATAAGAAGAGAACTGAGGTGAAAAAGACAATTCAGGAACATTCAATTAGTAAAACAGCTCAGAAGAAGTTAACTAGGAGTCAAAGGTCAAAGGAAAAGGGTAAGGTTGTGGTCACAAATGAAAATTTACAATTAAGAGGTAACTTGAATGATATATTACAAGCTATTGACATTGAGGAGTCTCCCCTGGTTCAAGCAAAGTTCATAAAGCTGGATTCAGGTGGAAAATCAAAGAAATTGAAACATCCAAAAAATTAGTCTTTGAGGATGAGGTGTCAGAGTTTGTTTTTAAGCAGATAAAACCATAGACTAGGTAGTCTAAGAAAATGCAATAGCCAGACATGGAGATAGACCGAATAGGAGGTGAGGATGCAAGTGTTTTTGAAGAACCCATTAATACATCATCTCAAATACTTAAAGAAGACATAAACAGTGTTACTACTCAAAGAGAAAGGTAGTAATGAGGAGGTTAGGAACAAGGTCGAGACTTGCAAACATTGAGATTGATAAATTGAGGAAGAAAGTGAGAATGCATGTTGTGGAAAGGTCAAACTTTGAGAGGTTGAAAGGTCTGTGGAAGTTGGAAAAGGTTTCAAACAGTGAGTCAATCAGCAATCAAGATCAATTCTTCATATGGACTGTCCTTGCAATTAAGGAAGAAAAATTCATAAGAATGGTTAACACCAAACTAAGGGCTAATAATAGAAGGCTTAAAAGGCAGGTTGAAGACCTTCAAATACAGCTAGCAAAGCCTAAAGATCAACCATAGCAAAAATCTATGTAAACAATTAGTGACATCTCTTAACACTTTTGTGGAGTTTTGTGGAAGGTTTCATTTTTTAAAATGGTTCAAAGTTGATTATTGAGAGCTTATGTATAACTTCAAGGATGGAAGTAAAGGTGAGAAACTAAAATTTTTGGAAACAAGCTGTGAAAAGAAAAGACACAGCAGTTTCGTAGTGCGCTACGAAACTGTTGTAGGATGCAGTTTTACCAATTTTGCAAGCTTAAAAAATGGAAAAAGGTATGTTTATTAAACCATGATGCTGATGGAGGATGTATAAAGACCACAAGTGAAGATCCAATGGCAAAATATAGAAAATTTAAGGTTTCAAATGGAGTTTTCAGAGGTGAAGTTTTGTGCTATGAAAACAACAGACAGTTTTGTACTGCAGTAATGGTAATAGTTTTGGGAATTTCTTCAAAGTTTTGGCTTGGACACAGCTGAAAGGATGAAGTCAAAAGAGCTTAATAAGAATTTTCCACATTTTTTTAGCACAATTTGGCTAGCAGATGTTGCGAAGAAACATAAATGAAGCAGTACACCTATTTTTTAGGGAGCATGTTCCTATTTTTGAGGGCAGGTAAGAAGTAGATCATTACAGTTCAACAGCAAGAAGATGGACATCATCAAGGTCGAATTTTAGGAGGAGAAGATGTCAGATAGAAGATTTAATTTTTGGATAAGTTTGTTAAGGTACAATAAAGAGTTTTAATCCTAGTTGTATTAGGACTTTAGAATAGACAGTTTAAACTGTCAGATGTAATTAAAGTTTGTTTTAGCAGTTAATAGGTGTCAGGCTAGCAAATTCAAATTCTCTCAAGTATTTGGAGAGAATCCGAGAAATGTAATTATAACTCTATAAAAGACAGGAAGTCGAATTGGATAGGGTTGGAAATTTTTCAAGAACAAGCATATTGTTTTGTTGTAGCAAGAAACTGTGTTTTCATATTAATACAGAGATATTGGTTTCATCACTCAGGATTCAGAAAGGGTTATGGATGTTTGATGTTCTTATGCTTTTCATCTTTCAATTACTTATAGTGGCATGAATGCATGCTACTTATAATTCAATAAAAGTGCTCTAACTTCCTTCATATGTTCATGAACTGTGTTATTTATGTCCTACTGTTCTTTTGATGCATCTAAACCTTGAAATGCCCTGACTTCCAATTGAAGCTGATACTTATGTTTTGTGAAAATATACTTGACTCCATAAGCCCAATAGATGTTTGTTGATTAGTAGTACAACCAATTATCCATTTTATCTACTTTACTCATAGAGTTAGCCATCTAATCCTTATTTGAAAATCATAAACCTATTGAGAGAGCCCTTTCAGGTTGAGGAGGCTAAGCCTCAACTAAAAGTCTGGTTTGAAATAGTTACTCAGAGTCTTCTTAATTAGTAGCCTATCAGGGTCTGATTTTGAGATAAAATTTTGGTGTGTCTGTCAGGAGTTTGAAGATTATTCATTCCTGAAATCAAGAAGCTGAACTTCTGAAGGTAGCAGGATCTCAGAAAGTTTTTCGAGGCTGAAATCTACCTTGGTGACTCCATACATTTTTTAAAGTTTAAAGGTGGCTTCAAGAAGGAGATACACACGGAGCAATCCTGATCCCAATCCACCTACCACTGTGGACAATCCAAACACTATTTCAAAAAGTCAAATAATTTCGGAAATATCAGGTACTCCATCTCATTCGAAATCTTTGTCCTATGAAATATTAAGAAGTCCTGAAGATAAGAAAGTTGATGACAAGATTCATGAAGTGTTGTTTAGATCAGAAAGTGAAAAATAACTCATTGATGTTATCTTAGACTTGCAAAAAAGAGGAATTGACACTTCAGCCTTAGTGACACAAGAAGACAAGGAAGAGTTTTGGGAAGTTTTTACCTCGGAATTACTGCTAGAAAAAGAGTCTTTAGATAAACTCAAAGAAACGGATCCTTTAGAAGTCTTGCTGAAATCCAAAGCTGGTTTACCCTTTCCAAATTGGAGTTATATTGTCAGTGGCTTACAAAAACCAAGCAGTCCTCCTCATATCAGTTCCTCATCTTCTTTTTCTGCTCCTCCTACAAACACTGTTCATCCTCCAGTCATGGTTGCTCCTGCTAGTATGCACCACTTGTACTTCCTGCTGTTTTGCATGACCTTCCTAGTAAATATGCTGCTAGGATTCCTACTTGGGGTAGTGATGAGGAAATTTCAGCAGAGGAATTTGTAGACAGATTTAATGATTTTATAGACAGGGAAGAAGTTGATGATGAGGATGTGAAGCTAAGGTTATTTGCACAGAGTTTTATTGGTGAAGTTAGAAAATGGTTTAAGGCCCTTGCACCGGGCAGCGTTAGAACTTGGAATGATTTTGAAGATAAATTCTTAATAAAATGGGGTAATAGAACTAATCCAGTCCAAGCACTCACTGAATACAATAGCCTTAGGAGGGCAGTTGATGAATCTGTCCAAAACTTTTCAAAAAGATTCAATAAAGTTTTTGACTCAATTCTAGCCCATTTGAAACCTTCGAAAGCCTTAGCACAAATAAGATATGCTGAAGCATTTGACTATGACTTTTCTATCCTGTTGAGGCAAAGAGAGTCACCTACACTTGCTGAAATGCAAAGTGATGCAGTTAAGGTGGAGGTAAACATGATAGCTGCTAAAAGTCAAAAATGGGAAAAACTAAATTGAAAGAAGAAGAGAAACCATCCACTTCAACTTCTAAAGACAAATTTGATTCAATGATGAAAACCATGGAGAAGTTGATGGATAGGTTAGCTGTTGGAAACACTCCAGCTCCTCCTGTGCAACATGAACCTCAATTCAGAAATCCACAATTTAGGAGACCTCAAAATCAGCAAAGGCCAAGAGAGAATAGAAACCAGTAAGCTGACCTTCCAGTGAGACCTCCTTTTTAGCAAAATTTGGTAGATGAAGAAGATGAGCCCGAGATTCCTAAAGAATCCATCCATTGTCTTGATGAAGAAATTTCAGGAATATTTTTGACTAAAGAAGAGCATGACAAGTCTGATTTAGCTAATCAGGGAGAAGAACCATCAGATTATCTTAAAGGGTATCAACATGCTATTTTCGAGATTAAAAAGCAATATAATCTCAGAAATATAAATGTGCCTATCATTGCAAGCAAAGTGAAGCCCAAGAAAGATGCTCCAAAGGCTGTTGAAGCTAAGAATGATACCCCAAAATGGTTGAAGGTAAAAAGGATATTCCACTTGGTAAGAAAGACACTCAACTTCCTCCTCTTGTCAAAGATGCTGAAAAGTCTGTTTCTGTTTTCAACCTTGATAATGAAATTTCAAAGATTAAAATATCAGTCCCTTTCAGTGAGATTCTCAAGGTGAATGAATATAGAAGCAAGATAGTTAAGATGTTGAATTCAAAACCAGGGACTGTTGATATCTTGAATGTCCAAGAAGATAATCCTACTATATATTTGGGTCCAAGGTTAGAAGATGATCAAAATGAAGTGTTTCCTCCTTTTTATGTAAGCATTAGTATTCATGATATGAATTTGCATAATGTTATGTTAGATTCAGGAGCTTCTCATAACCTCATGCCCAAGGTTATCATGGAGAGAATGGGATTGCAAATCAAAAGACCATATAAGGATTTGTTTTCTTTCAATTATAAGAGGGTTCAATGTATTAGTCTAATCAAGGATCTTGTTGTTGGCCTCACGTAAATTCCAGCAAAGACAGTTGTTATGGACATTGTTGTAGCTGATATTCTGCCAAAATTTGGTATGCTATTGTCAAGATCTTGGGTAGCAAAGATCAAAGGCACAATGCAGATGGATCTTTCTTACGCCACTATTCCTGTTTTTGGTGAGCAAAGGAGGTTGTATCGGGAGACTAGAATGGCCTACATGGTAAGAAGTAAAGATAAACCTCAAAATTTTGCAATTTATGCCTTTGATATTGAACTTGGATCTACCATTATTTTCATTGAATCAGCTAATAGTGTTGAGGAAGAAATAAGAGCAGAAAATCAACATGTAGAAAATCGACAAGTAAATGATGAAGAGATGGAGGAATGGTGGTCATTGTACTTTGATGGATCAGCAGGAAAAGAAGGGGCAGGATCAGGGATTTGGATTACAAATCCAAATGATGAGAGTAAGTTTTACTCTTACAAACTGAATTTTGATTGCATAAACAACATGGTTGAATATGAATCTTTGATTTTGGGTTTAGATATTTTGAAAAAGATGAAGGCTTGAAATATTTCTATTTTTGGAGATTCTGAGTTGGTTATCAGACAAGTTGAAGGTGTCTATCAAACGAAGGATGTAAGAATGAGGGCTTACAGAAATTTAGTTTTAGACTTGTTGGAAAACTTTCAGTCTTATTCCTTCATAGTAAAAACTAGAGATCAAAATTATATTGTTGATTCCCTTGTTGTTTCCACAGGTCTTTTCATTATTCCTATGCATTCAAATGAAAAATATGAGATTGAAGTTCGTCATAGGCCAGCTATACCGGATAACATCATAAATTGGCAAGTTTTTGAAGATGATCAACAGGTAAAGAATTTTATTGAGCTGAAAGAAGAATTTGAAAATACACATGTAGATCAGCAATATATGCTTGTTAAGCCTAAAGAAAATTCTGAAGTTTTGCAATTGAAGAATAATTCAATACCAAAAGGTCTTATTCCTCTTGAGAAACTTTTTGATCAAAATTATGTGTTTAAAGCACCAAAATTGCAAGCTAATGAAGAGGAAGTAGAGAGTTGCAATCTTGGTACATTAGCTTTGCCTAAAATGATAAAAATTTCAAAGCTTCTTTCAGCTGATGTGAAATTCAAATATATTGAGATGATGAGAAGGTTTATGGATGTTTTTGCATGGATTTATTATGATTTAAAGCAATATGATCCTTCCATTATTCAACTTACTATTCCTATCAAGGAAAATGAGAAGCCTTTCAAGTAGAATTTGAGGATAATTAATCCTCTTCTCATGCCATTGATTGAAAAGGAGGTTAAGAAACTCGTTGATGCAAAGATCATTGTTCCAATCAGATTTTCAAATTGGCTTGCAAACTTAGTTCCGGTAAGGAAGAAGAGTGGATAAATAAGAATTTGTATTGACTTCAGAAACTTGAATAAGGCTTCACTAAAGGATAACTATACTCTTTGTAAGATGGATTCAATTCTGCAAAATATTGTTGGTTCACAAAGGATGTCTATGCTTGATGGTTTTTTAGGTTACAATCAGATTCTTGTGCATCCAGATGATCAAGAAATAACAACCTTCACAACACCATGGGGTACATTCATGTATGCTAAAATGCCCTTTGGTCTCATGAATGCGGGAGCCACTTTCCAAAGAGCAATGGATATTGCTTTTTATAAAGAAAAGGATAAGTCGGTAGTTGTTTACCTTGTTGATATCATAGTCTATTCAAAGAAAGAAGAAGATCATTTGAAACACCTAGAAAAAGTTCTGCTGAAATGTAGAAGGTTTGGTATCTCTCTTAATCCTACTAAAAGAATATTTTCTTTAACATCAAGCAAATTATTTGGTCATATTATTTCTGAAGAAGGAATTAGGATTGATCCTAATAGAGTTAATGCAATTCAAAGGGTAGATTTGCCAAGAAGTAGGAAAGAGATTCAATCTTTTCTTGGGAAAGTGAATTTTGTTAGGTGTTTCATTCCTAACTTTGCTGAGATTGTCAAAGATATAAAAAGGATGATAAAGAAATGAGTTGACATTAAATGGACAACTAAAGCAAGGAAATCTTTTAAATAAATAAAAAAGGCACTCACACAAGCACTAGTGCTCATCAGTCTGGATTTTTCCAAAGAATTTCTGGTTTTTACATTTGCTTCCGAAAACACAATTGCTAGAGTTTTGCTACAAAAAGGAAAGCAAGGTATTGAACAACCTATTTCTTTATTTAGTAGGACATTAGCAAATGCTAAACTAAAGTATAATATTCTATATAAGCAGGCCTATGCTTTGGTGAAAGCCATAAAAGATTTTAGAATTTATGTTTTGCATTCGCACATCATAGCATATGTTCCAAGTGTTGTGGTAAAAGACATTCTAACTCAGGCAGATTCAGATGGCAAGAGGGGAAATTGGATCACCAAATTGCTGGAATATGATATAGACATTAAACCAATGAAGTTGGTGAAGGAACAACGCTTGGCGAAGCTAATGACTCAGTCTAATCTAGGCTGTCTTGACATAAATCTGAATGCAGAAATATCAGAAATTTATGAAAATGAAGAAGAATTGGTCCAAATTGATGAGAAATTTCTTACTTCATAGTGGTATAAGGATGTGGTTTTTGTTCTACAGCATAACAAAGCTCTCGCTGATCTATCAAATTCCAAAGCAAGATTTGTTAAACTGAAATCATTGCGGTTTTTTGTTTATGACAGAAATCTATTTTGGAAAGATGCAGGAGGAATTTTACTGAATTGTCTACTTGAAGAAGATGCTTGTCAACAAAATTTCTATTTTTATCAAAAAAATGGATAGCATTGGAGCTGCGAGTTCTTAGTGTACCACAGGGGCACACTATCCCAAGTGGAGCCACTGTTATCACTATTAAAATTCTCTAAATTCAGTCAGTTCATACTTGTTCTTAAGTCATGGTATTAGATAGGGTTTGAGTCATTTTTATTTTTTATAGGGTCTAAGTCATAGGTTTAGAGTCTCATTTCATCACCAAACCAAGTTCATAAACTTCATTTTACACTTTGGTAGTCTCATGCTATGTTTTGAAACCCATATTTTAAGTTTTTTTTTTCAAAAAAATTCGAATAAGCCACAAAACCACGTTTTTGTAGTGCGCTCAATGTAAAAAATTGCTTCTGCGCTATGAAAATGCTGGTCTTTTCGTAGCGCAAAATTCCAAAATAACACTACCAGCGCTACGAAATCGGGGTTTCAGAATTTTCGGTTTAGCTGTCACATCCATAAACTTGGGGTTAAATTTTCATGATTATAGTGTCAATCCACGATCATTGTGTCAGTCCATGAATCATCCTTCATGCATGCAACCATCCAAAGTAGTTATGAAATCATTATTAGATTCATTAGTGGTCATTTGTCAATGGTCCTTTGCAAATTTGACAAAGGAATTGGTTATCATTGTTTTATCTCATGCAAAGATGCACTGCATGCATATCTATTGCTAAAAGAGAAAGCTCATGATAAGATACCAGAGCTCTCATTAAGTTATCGAGCGAGGAAGAGTTTTCAATCAAGCGAGGTGGAATTCAGTTGGTGATTATGTCAACAGTTTCGATTGCAAATACAGTAATTTTGAAAATAGTTGTTGACTGAAACAAGGTTTTAAAATCAAGCGAGGCAGAGTTTTCCATCAAGCGAGGCTAAACCAAATTTTCAAACGAGCCAGTTTATCCAACAAAGAGTTTATTACAATTTTGCTGAAGACACAGGGTTTCCAGGAAGAAGATGGCAGAAGAAAAAAGAAATCACTGGTCGGGTCACTGCCTGAGGATAGAACCTGAAGGTTTAGAAAATCTCACCAGGGATAAATCTGTTGAAGAAGCCTTCAAGAAAGTAGGTTGCTGGAGGTTTTGTGAAAAGCTTCCAGGAGGGCATAATCGGGTCACCAAAGAATTTGATACCAACTTCACAAGGTCAAACACAATGGTTGGTTTCCTCAATTTACCAATTTCTCCTGAAGTTATATCAACAGTCACAGAAATCCCAAGAGGGGAGGAAAGATGGTTTAAGAATTTTAGGTTTGAAATGCAACCCTGAAAAATCTTTTTGAAACCAGAGTTTATGGATACTGATTTGAATAAAGTTGTTCCAAGAAATTATGTCAAGGATGCATTTTCCAACTTGCTCTACAATATCCAAAGATACTTCACCTGTGAAGGGACATATCACAAGGCTTACACTTATCACTTTAAACTCTTACTGCATTTCACATGAATAATCTCTCTAGACTTACCTTTCTTTCTATTTTGAAGTCTGGCCAAGATGGCAGGCAAAGTTCAGATGAAAACTCAAGCATGTGAAACCTCTTTATTTCATCATGGTCTAGTCAAGTTAATAGTTTTGCATGAGCTTCAGAAGGTGAAAAGAGAATGGTCTGCATTTCTCTTTTTGAGTGGAATAGGGGTTGAAGGAATAGATGCTAGCCCTCAAGTCAAAGAACCATCTTCATCAAAGACTACTGAACCTGCAGAAATATAATCAAGGAGGTTTGTCAAGCTTAAGCCTAGGAAACAGGTTAAGGAACCTATGATAAAGAGATCACTAAATATCCAAAAGACTCCTCAATCTGCACATAAGAAAAGAACTGAGGTCAAAAAGACAATTCCGGAATAGTCAATTAGTAAAATAGCTCAGAAGAAGTTAACTAGGAGCCAAAGGAAAAAGGAGAAGGGTAAGGTTGTGGTCACAAATGAAAATTTACAATTAAGAGGTAACTTGAATGATACATTACAAGCTATTTACATTGAGGAGTCTCCCCTGGTTCAAGCAAAGTTCATAAAGCTGGATTCAGGTGGAAAATCAAAGAAATTGAAACATCCAAAAAATTAGTCTTTGAGGATGAGGTGTCAGAGTTTGTTTTTAATCCTATAAAACCATAGACTAGGTAGTCTAAGAAAATGCAATAGCCAGACATGGAGATAGACCGAATAGGAGGTGAGGATGCAAGTGTTTTTGAAGAACCCATTAATACATCATCTCAAATACTTAAAGAAGACATAAACAGAGTATTTAATACTCAGAGAGAAAGGAGTAGTTATGAGGAGGTTAAAGAAAACTCAGACTTGCAAACATTGAGATTGATAAATTGAGGAAGAAAGTGAGAATGCATGTTGTGGAAAGGTCAAACTTTGAGAGGTTGAAAGGTCTGTGGAAGTTGGAAAAGGTTTCAAACAGTGAGTCAATCAGCAATCAAGATCAATTCTTCATATGGACTGTCTTTGCAATTAAGGAAGAAAAATTCATAAGAATGGTTAACACCAAACTAAGGGCTAATAATAGAAGGCTTAAAAGGCAGGTTGAAGACCTTCAAATACAGCTAGCAAAGCCTGAAGATCAACCACAAAAAAAATCTATGTAAGCAGTAAGTGACATCTCTTAACACATTTTTGGAGTTTTGTGGAAGGTTTCATTTTTTGAAAACAATTCAAAGTTGATTATTGAGAGCTTATGAATAACTTCAAGAATGGAAGTAAAGGTGAGAAACTAAATTTTTTGGAAACAAGCTATGAAAAGAAAAGACACAGCAGTTTCATAGCGCGCTACAAAACTGTTGTAGGATGTAGTTTTACCAATTTTGCAAGCTTACAAAAGGGAAAAAGGTATGTTTATTAAACCATGATGCTGATGGAGGATGTATAAAGAACACAAGTGAAGATCCAATGGCAAAAGATAGAAAATTGAAGGTTTCAAGTGAAGTTTTCAGCAGCAGACAGTTTCGTACCACAGCAATGGTAACAGTTTTGGGCATTTCTTCAAAGGTTTGGTTTGGACACAGCTGGAAGGACGAAGTCACAAGAGCTTAATAAGACTTTGCCACATGTTTTGAGCACAAGTTGGCCAACAAATGTTGTGAAGAATAGAAATGAAGTAGTACACCTATTTTGCAGGGAGCATGCTCCTATTTTTTAGGGCAGGTAAGAAGCAGATCATTACAGTTCAACAGAAAGAAGATGGACATCATCAAGGTCGAAGTTTAGGAGGATCAGCTATCAGATAGAAGATTTAATATTTGGATAAGGTTGTTAAGGTATAATAAATATTTTTAATCCTAGTTGTATTAGGACTCTAGAACAGATAGTTTAAACTGTCAGATGTAATTGAAATTTGTTTTAGCAGTTAATAGGTGTCAAGCTAGCAAATTCAAATTCTCTCAAGTGTTTGGAGAGAATCAAAGAAATGTAATGATAACTCTATAAAAGACAAGAAGTCGAATTGGATAGGGTTGGAAATTTTTCAGGAACAAGCATACTGTTTTGTTGTAGCAAGAAACTGTGTTTTCATATTAATACAGAGATATTGGTTTCATCACTCAGGATTCAGAAAGAGTTATGGATGTTTGATGTTCTTATACTTTTCATATTTCAATTACTTGCAGTGGCACGAATGTATGTTACTTAGAATTCACTGAAAGTGCTCTAACTTCCTTCATATATTCATGAACTGTGTTATTTCTATCCTACTGTTCTTTTGATGCATCTAAACCCTAAAATGCCCTGACTTCCAATTGAAGCTGATACTTATGTTTTGTGAAAATATACTTGAATCCATAAGCCCAATAGATGTTTTTTGATTAGTAGAACAACCAATTATCCATTTTATCTACTTTACTCATAGAGTTAGCCATCTAATCCTTATTTTAAAATCATAAACCTATTGAGAGAGCCCTCTCAGGTTGAGGAGGCTAAGCCTCAGCTAAAAGTATGGTTTGAAATAGTTACTCAGAGTCTTCTTGATCAGTAGCCTATCAGGGTCTGATTTTGAGATAACACATTGAAGGACAACCTAAGAAATATTCGGATGAGAAAAGCTAATCCCATCATTATGTACCTTTCCAAGTTCATTTAGGTTCAGGATGAGCTAGTTGGAGTGGGTGCTACTATAGCATATGATTACTTTGTGAGCCTTGCACTTCTATGACTTCATAAGTATTGGGAAAATTTCTAGGATGTAGTCAGTGGAATAGATAATCTTATCGACTTGAGAAGGTTGTGGTTAGACTACATTCAAGAAGAAATCTAGAGAGGGACAAGAGGTGGAAGGTCAAAAAAGAAAGAGGACAAGGAGAACATTGCCTTGGTAGACAAAGGCATAAAAGCTAAGGGAAATAAGGGTCAAGGAAAGGTCGAGTCTAGTCAAAAGGGCGAAAATAATAAGAAATATACGAGCAAGATCAAGTGCTTACATTGCCACTAGTTCGAGCACTATGCCATTAGGTGTCCTAATTGGAAAAGAGATCTAATAAGGATCATGTGGTTGCATTAGCTGAGGGGAATGTTTTTTCTTCTCAGTTCGAGAAATATTTCTCATTGATAGATTGCATGGAAAGCTCAATAGGTAGAAATGTATGGTACATTGATTATGGAGCATCGCTCCACATGACTAGGAACACGAAGTATTTCAACCAGCTGAAGAATGTGGACATGCAGTTTCACATTGAACTATGAATTTATGGCAAGTACATGACTAGGGGAGTAGGTACTGTTAATTTTGAGATGGATTATAGTAGCTTTCTCCATCTTAGGGATGTCCTCTATGTTCTAGGCCTGAAGAAGAACTTTGTTTCAGTGGCTACCCTAAAGGACAAGGGTTATGATGTCATCTTTAACAGGGGTAAGTCATACCTCAAGCATTTAGCTTTTGGATCAGTGAAGAATATTGGAATGAGGATGAAGAATATTTACATGTTACAGGTTGAGACATGTGGCACCTTGGGCAACAAGGTAGGAAGTGCAAAAAGTAGAGACGTGGGAGAACTTTGGCATAGGTGCATGGGACACTTGCATCATGTGTCGCTAAATATCCTTTAGCCCATAGCCACAGGACTACCATAGTGCATGTTTGATCAACATGATGTGTGCAAGGGGTGCACACTTGGAAAGTATGTCAAGTCATCTTTTCAGGGCAAAGACAACATAGCTAATGGGATTTTGGAGTTAATAGATTCATACATATGTGGGTCCTTCTCTTCTCTATCTATCATGAGACACTAGTACTATGTCACTTTCATAGATGATTATTCTCGAAAAACTTGGATCTTCTTTCTAAAGAAGAAAAATCAAGTCTTTTCCAAGTTTTTGGAGTATAAGGCCTTGGTAAAAAACCATATCGGGTATAATATCAAGGCATTGAGTGAAAATGGCGAGGAATATGTCTCCAATTCTTTCAGTGACATGTGTACCAAGGAGGAATTAGTAGAGAGTTGAAACACCCCATAACCCTTAGCAGAATGGGGTGGCTGAGAGGAAGAACTGTAACATAATTGGAGCAACCAAGCCCATGTCGCACGACCATGGACTAACTACGTTCTTGTGGGAGGAGGCATGCAACACTGTAGTATTTTTGCAAAATGGGAGTCCAAACAGAGTGCTTGGAGGAGTTACACCAGAGGAGGCTTCCACAGGAAAGAAGCCTAATGTTTCTTACTTTCGCATTTTTGGTACAGAATTATACTATTCATGTGGCCAAAGAGAGTAGGAAGAATCTAGAGCCCACAACTAAAAAGGGAATTTTCATGGGTTACAGTGAGACATATTAGGTATATAGGATGTATATACCATCACTCAAGAAGACAACTATCAGGTGGGATGTAAGGTTTGAGGGGGATAGATATTAGAGGGATTCCTTCGAGAAAAAGTAGGTTGAAGTACATGAGGAGGAGCTACTCACTCCCAAGTAGGAGCCTTAGCCAATATCATAGATTGAGTCTTAGCCAGGTGGCAAGAGGGCCCGCACAATAAGATGAACATGAGTTAACACAAGATGAGGATGAGAGACCAGGATGAGTATAGGCAACCACTAAATAAGTGACTCCTAGCATAGGGAGGAAGAGATCCAACTGGGTCGAGAGGTTGATTTAGGAGGCTTAGGAGCGAGTTGAGACTCCTAGCTCTATGTTTAAGGAGAGCAAGAAACCACATAGGTACACCAGATATATGGCACTTATGACTCAGTTTTTGGACACATAGCCTTCTTGTTATGAGGAGGAAACCTCTCAACAAGTTTGGCGGTATTCCATGGTGGAGGAATATTCCTCCATCATGAAGAATGATGTCTGGGAGATTTTTCCATGATCAAATGGAAAATCAATAGTAGGTTCATGTTGGGTGTACAAGGTTAAGCATGGAGAAGATGGGGTGTGGAGAATTACAAGGCTAGGTTTGTGGCCAAGGGCTTATCAGTGGTTGAGGGCATTGACTATGATGATACATTTTCTCTAGTGGCACGTTATTCATCTATTAGGAAAATTCTGGCAGTTGTAGCTCAGATGGGGCGGAAGATCCACCAGATGGATGTGAAGACAACATTCCTCAACGAAGTGATTGAGTAAGAGATTTATATGGAGCATCTAGAGGGGTTTTAGACCTTCAACAAAGACACTCATGTCTATTTGTTGAAGAGAGCTCTTTATGGGCTCAAGCACACTCTAATAGAATGGTACACTCGCATTGACAACTACCTTTAGGGATTGGGATTCATTAAGAGTGATGCATATGCTAACCTGTACTACATCACGATTGGAGGGCTTCCACTCATTCTATTGCTCTACATTGACAATCTTATTTTAATTGGACCCGATATCCTGATTCATGTTTGGAATTTAGACCTTGAAAGGGAGTTTAAGTTTAAGGATATAGGGGTTATGCACTATTTCCTCAGGTTGGAGGTATGAAAAGGTGATGGGGAAATATTCTTGGGGAAGGGGAAGTACATTACAATCCTCATGAGATTTCATATGTAGGATTACAGGGCCATGACCATGCCTCTAGTCACAAATTAGAGGAAGGTGGTCACTAGCAGAGTAGAGCGAGTAGATGCCACAAAATACAGGAAACTCATTAGGTCATTGATGTACTTGGTCAACACACGACTTGATATTTGTTTTTCATTGAACCAGTTGATCCAGTTCATGATGGATCCAACTAGATTTCATTGGTTTTTTGCGAATCATTTATTGAGGTATCTCTAAGGCACAACAAATTATGGATTATGGTATAGACAGGTTGATGGAGTGGGGCTTGAGGGCTTCACATATGTATATTGGGTAAGGAGCTCCATATATCGAAAGAGTACTTTAGGTTTCATCTTCAAGATTTGGTCAACAATTGTTTCCTAGTTAAACAAGAAGTAGAGATTAGTTACACTTAGTTCAGTCAAGGTTGAGCACATGGATGCCATTCTGACAGTGTGTGACGCTATCTAGATGAGGAAGTTTCTTGTGGTAGTTTTAAGGTAGGGGATGGAGTCTATTGTGATACACTGCGAAAATCAAAGTTGCGTTAATATCTCTAATAATTAAGTGTTTCATGATTGCTCCAAGCATATCAAGGTCAGGTATCATCATCTCAGGGACTATGTACAAAAAGGGATAGTAAAGCTACCGTACATTCCAACAGAGGAGCAGGCAAATAGATAACTTGACCAAGGCATTGGAAAGAGGCAATTTTTCCTATTTCATAAATACATTGGGAGTTGTACAAAATCCCTTCCTCACTAAGAGGGAGTGTTGAAAATGTATCGAGTTAAGGTCTTTTGGCTTGCGCCTTAGCTAGTGAATACCATGAGTTTGTCTTTCTCTCAGCATGAGTGGGAGCTCATGAGATCGACTTCAGTTTAGATGAGTTGATTTCTAGTTTACTATAATGGTCATCAAGATTGCATGCGTAGTGTTGGAGCTTTAGTTACATGGAGTATTCTTTAGTTTCACTACAGGACAAGGTGGTACTTATAAGTTCAGTTAGAACGAGTTGAGTCTTCAGTTCTGATTGAAGGGAGAGTGAGTTAAGACTCCAACGTTGATTTGAGAGAGAACCAGTTGAACTCTTAGTTAACTCACAATCACAACTCGAGCTTCTAAATTGAGTTAGGCCAATTTTCATGCTCGATTTGGGTCTATAAAGAGAAGGGATAAGGCACAAGATCATCATATTCTTGTGATATATTTCTTTAGTTGTGTGTGCGCAAAATTGAGGAGATGGTGCGCTATAATTTAGGAGGCCACAAGTGCCCAAGGAAATAGGAAACTTGTGCTAGGAAATAGGAGTAAGTGCACAAAGAAATAGGGGCTTCAGTGCGCAAGGAAATAGGAGCAAGGATCAGGGATTACAAGGGAAAGTCGGGGCTATTCAACAATAACAACAAGTATGTTCTCAGAGATAGATTACTAACTGCCGGAAGAAACATGAAATGTAATAGATCGAATTGCTCAAGAACTTAGACCAATAAGATGCCACAACAAAGAAAGCAGGTTTTCCCTTTTGGGTTTCATAGGTAAACAAGAATATCTATTTGTGTGGAAGTTTTTTTATCTCTCAATTATTTTCTGTTGCTTTTAAATTTTCAATAACTTTGTATCTTGGTGAAGGTAAATTTGATTTCATTTTTCAGTTTCCTTCTTTTAAATAATTCATCTAAGTAGTTGTAGAGTTTTAAGGAAATTTAGCATTAATATCATTTTCCACAGGTTGTTTTACCAATAGCTTGGGTTGACTCTCTAACACCCTTGTCTCAGTTTAGAATTTAATAAAGATATGGAAGCAAGTCTCTGGAAAACTTGACCTCTCTGTGCGAGATGTTTGTGATGTTGGTTTCCTTGTAGAGGCTTTTAAGTCCTAGGAACCTGTTATTGAAAAAAATGTCTAGGCACCGTGATAACGACTCAGATCGGGGGTTGTGACCTTGATCCCAAATCTCTTTGTTTAAGTTGTTTCCATACAACAGACTAAGGGGGGTAGACCCTGTGGAACTAGAATGAAAGAGAAATAGTTAGGAACCAACCAGTTCAGGAGACACGGTTAAGCGACCAAATACTTGTATTAGATCTAGCAAGATATAAAGGATTCAATTAGATTTATATGATTGATACCAATGGCTTATGGAGTCAACTATATTGCTAAGAAATTTAGGACCAAGTAATTTTATGATAAATTTCTTCTTGTATGAATGACTATCCTATATGTAATGTAGATCCTAAGACTAATGTGAAATGCAGAAATCTTGGTTAATTTTAATTAAATTCCTACTCTAAGTTTAGACCCTTCAATCCTTTCTATATTGAGCCTGATTTCGTAGTAAGTGGTAGAGAGAAGATAAGGTGAAGCACAATAAGGTTTGATTAACGATACCTCTCCTTAAAATCTAATGTACCTCGTGCCTCCAGCGCTGGAGAAAGCGGTGGCGCTTACGACTACAAGGTCACTGTTTTAAGTACTAGAAAAAAACAGACTTCTCAAGTATGGATGGGTACCTATCTTTCTATTGACCAAAATTATTATTGGAAGTAAATTTTAATTATGCAGGACTAAATTAAAAATATAAAATGCAAGGAGAATAACAAAATTCTTTAGTGAAACCCGATGTGAAGACCCAAAGCACTTAGATTACAAATTATTCCAATTTAAATAATAAGCTCTTAAGCGAAAATTCCAATTATGAGAATGCTAAGGAATACTCAATTTAAAGATATACAATTATCACAGTTCCATAGTAGAGTGCTCAAAAATACTGATTATGATTACTTGAAATTTTTCCCAAACTAAATATTCAATAAATATCCAATAATTCAAGTAAATAAAACAATAGGTGATCTCAATAATTATCAATCATTAAAACCAATAATCGAAGAACTTTACCTAAGCATTTAAATTTTGATGATTTAATATCTAGAAAAACACCTCTTCAAATAATTATGGAAACTTCTTAAATTTTCTAATGTTTCATTTCCAAAAAGAATAGTTTTTTAATCCTATAGTTAGACTTTAAAGATGTTCTAAAAATTCAAAATTTATTTGACTATAAGAATCCCTCCCACAATTAAATATTTTCCGAAGCCTAAAGACTTGAACATTTAAATGGCCCAAACCCCAATGTCAAAAGTCAACTTACAAATTGATTTAAAAAAAAATTAAAATAATAAAAAAGTTTGACGAATGTTAATATTTTTAAAAAACGATGTTTTTTAATCTTTAAAAGTTAGTTACAATTTTTTGTATATATTTTAATGAATTTTAATTGTTAAATGTTAATTATAATACAATGAGGATTTGATATTTAGATGGGCGAAAGGGTTACATTTAAAAAATTAAACGTTAATAGGAGTATTTTTGATATTTTTAAGTTTTTATGGTTAATGGAATTTTTGATTTTTTAATGTACAAATAAACAAAAATTAAAAGTTAAAGTTTTTTAATTTAATGTTTTAAATATCAAAATTTAGTTAAATAAAAGAATGAAAAATTTAAATTTTGAAAGAGGAAAAATCCAAATAAAAAAAATTAAATTGAAATTGGTTGAAGGAATTAAATTTATTAACAAAAGTTAAAAAGAATATGAATTTTTGTGTTTCATGTGACTCGGTCGAAGGTTTTGGAAGAGAACAATGGAAGAGAAGCGAAAGGGTGTGAGGGAAATGGTGGAGGAAAACGAGGGAGATGCAGCAAAGGACGCACATGGTAAGGAAGAAAAGGGAAGATTTGTACGAGAGAAGGAGCTCAAGCAAGAGGAGCGTGAAGGAAAATGAGGGACTGCAGAAATGTTTCATGCAATGGATGGAGAGGAAGAAGCTGCAGGTAGGAGGGCTACAAGCCGCGAAAGATAATGCGAGAGGGACGAGGGAGAGATAAGGAGAAGTAGAGAGAAAAGAAAGACGAAAGGACCATGGGTAGCGAGGACATCAGACGAGGAAGAACGCATGCAGAGAAAGGAGGAGATGTGAGCAGCAAAGGGGAAGAAAGGAGCACAATGGGATGGATGATGCAGGAACAACCAACAGGGTAAAGCTTGGGACAATGAGAAATGAAAATGTAGCATAATATAGGAGACTGGGGAGAAAAAAATAGGCAGGTGGAGCTTTGAAAGAAAACCCTTAAAATTTCTTCAGAAATTTATCTCAAATGAACCTAGAAATATCACCTCTTTAGTACCTTTCAATTTTTATTTTATATTTTTATGGAGATCCTTTATCAAAATTTCGAATATCCCTTTTGAATAATTTCTGGATGATCCTTCCTTTGAAAATTTGTTGAAGGCCAAATCTTGTCCCCCAGGGTCTAGGTCTGGTTTAAAATCCTTTTCATATTTATGATCTACCCCTGTAAAATAAAAACCAAAAAACACATAAATCCAATATATACAAAAATTAAACAAAACCCCAGAAACCCAAGTTAGAAAATTTTCATATCTATACAAAATATTTACATATATATGCACAAGAGTTGTGGATCTATCATATCTGAGAAGTATGAGTCCAAATACGCTTCCAGATCTGAATATATAAGGCTCTTACTAGCCAAATCTTATCAATTTTTCCATATAATATTTAAAATATTTTGTTTTTTTAGAGAGTTACTAACCCAAAAACTTCATGCATAAACATTTAATCTTTAGATAAATATTGAAGTTAGTATGAAGTAAGCTCTTCAGAAAATATATGTTGAGAGTTGGCAAGTCCAACCAAGGACTATCCCTAGATGCTCAATGAAAACCTTAGACATCTTTTACAAACACTAGATCAACCATCAAACCAAGTAGAGAAATATAATAACAATAAAATTATGAATAAATATAGATAATTGTTAATTCAATCAAAATTAAAAATGTTACCCTAAATCCAACGAACTGAATAAGATACATGTATTCATATTATTCTAAGAGAGCTATTGATTTTCGATTTTCAAATAATATTTGCAGAAATTTAAACGATGTCACCATATATTCATGAAGAGGAACACAACCGCAAGTTGAAACCCCAAATAATTTGCATTAATTCCAGAAAATATACAAGAGATCTTGAGAGCTTAGTACATGATTCAAAGATCAGATGAAAAAATAGACTGAAACCGACCTCTAATTTATATATAAATTCTCCAACAACTAGTTCACTTGATCCTCGTCAGAGTAATCTTGACCATTGAAGAAGATTTGATTATATTTTAATCTCGTCTGTCGAATTTTTTTTTTATTAAAGAATTTCAAATTTTTCATTTAATTCATTTTTAATTAACTCAAAAATAATAATGTTTAGTTAATTATCTCAAAAAAATGACTTTGACTTAACTACCAAGGTCCAAGGGTCCAATTTTTCTTAAAATTTTCTATATTCCCTAGGCCTGGGACCTTTAAAAAAATTATTTTTTAAATATCCATGAATTTTGTCTTTGGAGAATTTAAATTTACCTAGGACATAAAATTAGTCAAATTTCTGGCTTAGGATTTTTAATTTAATTTGGCCAGAAAAATTATTTAATTGAATTATGAGGGACTAATTATTTTTTCAACCCTCAAATACTTAGCCATGGTGTCTTATCATGAGGGACCATGCACTAAATAAGTTTTACATCAAGATTTTACATTTTAATACATGAAGGGGAAAACCCCGTTCATTATAGACCCTAAAAAAAATACTCATTTCTACGACACAAAATATAATCTAATAGACCAAGTGACTTGTAATAAAATAATCTAGCCAATTAGCTAGGATTGTTCCCAAATCAAGTTTACATAGAATCGATCTAAAACACTAGGACTCACCTAAGATCTTAGCGAAAAAATCCACTCTATCTTTGGGGAAAGAGTGTAGGGAAAAACTTTGTCGATTATTTTTGTCTAGAGACACAGATGAATCAGTGAGACCAAAAACCTGCCCTTTGGGGAGTCACCATAACATTCATCAGGGTATGCCATGGGGTAATATTCCCTAGGCACCCCACATCAACCATCACACTTAGACACATGTGTTTCCACAGTACACAATGGCAGTCAATACTAAGTTACCTTTCTTAGCATCTCTGAATCTTACAAACCTAAAAAAACTAACTAATGTCCCCATTACACATAGCCTTAATTGGCCTCCCATGCCCACGAAGCTCCCTTTGGATATACCAAAATTAGACAGGAAGTAAGCAGAAGACCCAGGAAATCATATTATGAATTTCCACCTATGGTGTTTGTCCAATAGTATCATTGACAATACTATTCGACTGAAACTATTTCAACTCACCCTAACTAGGCCTGCAATGAAATGGTATGTTGAGAAGCCTTATTCTTCACATGGAAAATTTAGCACCCTCGGTACCATGTTCCTCACTTGTATCAGCGTTGTCACAACCTTGGAGTAGCAGCCTTCAACATCAGCAATTGAGGGAGCCAACATAGTAGAAGAAGGAACTCTTGCATCCATACAAGGTGTTCCCAAAGCCCATCAAGAGCAGCAAAGTTGCATTGTGCTGTCCAAGAGCAACAGTGAAGAAAGAAGGACCCATTCCTCATGGGAGCATATAGATATTAGCTTCATTCAAGAAGCAATGAAGGAATAAGTAAAAAAGGGTAGACATCTTGAGATGAGAAACATTTTCTCCTCTCTAGATGAAACTTTCTCAATGAGCATGCCACAGCTCAAAGAGAGACTTCTACTTGCAGCAGATCCAAGACATCATTGGTTTTGGAAGGCCATGCATGAGGAGGAGGTCCCATCAAGAGATCCCATTGGAGGTGCACTTCAAAATTTCATGAAGTGCAAAGTTCTTCAAATATTTGAGGAGGTTGGTGTCCTACCATGGGAGGATACCAAGTATTTGCAGAACGATATCCATCACCCACATTGGGATGAGTGGATGACAGTATGGGGCAAGGGGTTTCCAAACCACTTGCAGATCTATGATACATGCCAACAAGAAGCATGGTTGCGCTGGTTTCTCTTGGGTGAGTATGGTTACTACCCAAAAATTCATATTTTCTTGTCTCATGCCTTATGTCTCAATGATAGAATGCATAATAAGAAGGCATGGCTGCATTGGTTGTTAAGAAGAGATTTTGGACATCACATGTTAAATATTATGTCCATGTGTTTACCATTGTTTGAGGTATTTCTCATGCATTCACACATATTTCTTTTTGAGATGTATCTCATGTATGTACTTTGGTTTGGGAGGAAGGATAACTCCCACATGATGTGGTATAAGGGAGCTTGTTTGTACTATGTTGATGAGACATATCACATGTCCATCATTGTATTCTTACTCCATGATTTGCATTTTGATAATGCAAGAAGGCAGCAAGAGTCCTTGTTGCTATGGTTACTATTGGGAGAGTATGGGCTGGAATTTCTCCATACTCATCATGATATTTCAGGAGGAATGTATGGCACATTCAAGGTGCAAAGAGGCTTCCCTTCAACATTGAAGGATAAGGAGGGTCTTCCACTTAGGAAGAATATTTCCCCACATAGCAGCATGATAGTGGATGACTTTGACATGTGGAATGTTGAGGGAGGGGATCATAGAGTGACAAGAGCCTTATCACTAGGGCCAACAACGTTGTCACTTGGGAGTATGTTTCTATTGATGAGGTGTTCCAAGGGGAGCATGCATCCTCTCTTGTTGCAGATTTTTATGAGAAGATTATCATGGGAAGACTCATCCATGGACCTCACTTTCAGCCTACTCTTTATGCATGGTAAGAAATATATTTCTTCACTTATTGATTATTTCATTGAGTATGTACACGTTCTCTCCATGTATGTACAGTGCATTGCTCCACAAGAGGGTAAGATTACTTATGGGCTTCATGGTCATGATAGAACCAACCTTTATGATGGAGATAACCCTTCTCTACATGACTTTGGACAAGTGTGTTGTCATTCTCATTGTACTTTGATGATATATATTGCTATTTACCACCTCATGGTAGATATGAAAACATGCACAACTGTCATCTTGTTGAAAAACCACTTTCCACGTGATGATCTAAATCGGCAGTTGGGAAGACTACGCTATATCCACTTGATAAACCATTGGTATCACCCAAAATTACATATAACCTTTAGCATTTTTCTGATTTGGATGCCAAATGATGATGATGTGCCATTCATTTTTGAATGGGATGACTTGGGCTAGCATGATTCATGACATGGGAGAAAGGATCTTTGGAGATCTAATCTTCTTCTTGCCACTTGAGGGCAACCTTATTGCAACCCAAGATCAGCATATGCTCTACACTTATCATAAGTGGAGAGTAGGACAGCATGGGGTAGGCAATTTTTTCTACCATTTTCAGTTATTTAGCCCACCTACATTGTAGGAGCCAATGGTGGAGGAGATATTTCTTGGGTTGCCATGTTGGAGGGCGACTCATCTTGTATGGATGATAGCTTGGGGGTGGAGGTTTTACATGGGAATGATAGTTCCAAACAAATTTCAGACTCCATGCCTTGAGAGGACCTCTAGACAGCACATAGTTGCCTCCTTGAGTATTTCACCTTTTCATGATGATGGCTATTTGGGATGCTCACCAAATGCTAGCTTGCATGCTTGGGAGGGGCACTATGGAGATTCATTGTTGAGACAACATCATATTCCTTGGAGATGTTCATCATATGAGGATGCTACAGGAGGAGGAGAGAAAACTCTTCAGTTCTATCCTTGTAGTTGCTTGAGGACAAGCGACATTTGGGAGGGAAGGACTGTAATATTCCTGCATTAGCATGCAGCTAATAGGAATATTGAATTTAGATTTTTGCACCTAGTAGATGAATAAATGGGGTAGGAGACCCATACTTAACTTAAATCAGAATAAAAACCCTCTTGGTATGAAAGGGGATCATTTGTAGTAGCTAGATTTCACACCCTCATGTGTGAAAAGGGACTTTTGCATGTGGACAAAGTCAAGTTTGACCAAGCAACAGCATGCATGAAGAGGAGTGGATCACTAATGTAAATAGCTCAATGTGAACAAGGATTAGCCTAGATAGACATATGGAAGTTGGATTTAAGACACTTGGGTGTGAAAAGGGATGAAGCAGGTTGAAGAGGTCAACTTTGACCAAATCAAACAACATTGTTAAGGGAGAGTGGCCTTAATGGAGATACAATGCAATTTTGGAGGGATATTGATCATGTGCATGTGGAAACCCTAATGGGTGGGACCCAAGGTGAGGAGCCTCACATAGATTATAAGGAAGAGAATGGCAGCCATTTGAGGTTAGCTTGATGATTATTGATTTGATGGTCTGCATGACTGTTTGGCATTCTCTTGCTGTTTAGGAGAGTTGCAGTGTTGTTTAGCACAAGGCATTCATGTTTAGGAATTCCTTCTCCTACCTTAAGAGGACTCTTGGAGGAGCATTGTACTTCAGTTTTCCACATTCAGACTTAATACCATGCATCCTCCTTCAGCCACAACATTATTTCTACAGAGCATAACGTTGTGTTGCAGGGTGTTGCAGTGGAAGGTCCACAACACCACTTCTTGTACTTGTGTTTCAAAGGAGGAAGCCTTTCTTTCTCTGGGATATCAGTGAGGGAGTACCAGAGCTTCATTTCAGATCTTGGCATGTGGCCAATGTAATTTTTATCTCCTACAGTGCAGTCCTTTACACGAACTGTGTCATTTCTCTTTGTGTTGCAGTAGCAGGGTTAAGACCCTTGATCTTGAGCTTGTTCCTTGGGGAAAGAGCCAACCCTACTCCCAGAAGGATTGTATAAACATATTATTTTGTTTCTTGTATTATTCAGCTATCTATTTACAGAGCTACAGTATAACTGTGTTTTTTCAGATCTAGATCTATAGATCTACCCTTGTATACTCATTCTCTCAAGAAACCCTTACCGGGTTATCTTCACATTGTGTAAAAGAGGCTAGATCTCTATTTTTCTCTGAGTTTGGGCTAATAAAATCCAGATCTATTTTTTATAACATATTTCTGCAGAAACCCTCTCATAATCATGCTGTATTTTCTTTAGTCATTTCTGCATTCCATAAGTCATGGGATTTGGGCATTTTTAAGCCATATTTGAAAAGGGAGATCTGTTTAACTTGGCTAGAGTGATTTGTTTTTTATCCCATTCTATATGTGAGATTTATACTATATAAACTAAGGGATCCAAGTCCCATTTCTCACATTTATAATGTAATTCTCTGTAAATAACGTTTTTATGCCCTATATTGCTACATTTCCTCACTTTGGAATGAGTTTATAGGACATAATCTTGCTTCTGAGCATTCATTTGATGGTTAGATGTTCCTTTCACATATTATGAGCTAATTTAAACTGCAATTATGTTCAATTATTGTTGCATTCCCTTCTGGGGATATTACAGATGATGGTGTCTATTCATTATTGGTCTCGCCATCATTGTGGCTGAAATATCTCATGAAGAGATGGATTTGTTAGTCAAGGCCTTGCATTGTAAAAATTATGGTTTATATGATGTTATACAGATGGGATTACCAATCAAATTCTTCTTATGAGATTCTTCAGTTTGAGAGTGACCATGTACTATTATGAATACCTACCTAGTTAAGAGGGAGTGTTGAAAATTGAAACTAGGTTCAGTCATCATAATGACTTGTAATTATGAATTTATGTAATGAAGAATACAAAAATAATAAAATGTATTTTGTAAAGCTTACTTCATGGGTTTCATGAGAAAGGAATTTTATTGTATGTCAAAGACTTCATCTTGATGTCTTTATGGATTTTTCATCTTGTCATAAATGTATAATTTAGAGTCATGTGTATGAAGTGTTGTTACACTTGTAAAGGACAAGCATTGATGTAATTGTATGCTCCAAAGACCTTGTGAAAGTGCTCCTTAAAATTGGCTTAAATAGGATGTATACACTCCTTGTCAAGTTAACCTAGAAGATGCTAGAAGATATCCTTAATAAAGTCGGCTCACCGTCAGATTTTCATGTCGGCATAGAAGAGGGAGACAGTCCCTATATAAAGGAGGGATTGCGGCCTCATTTGGACACCAAGAAGTTCGGATCAAGTTTTGTAATGAATTGTGACTTAGGGTTTGAAGTGGATATGTGGAAGGTTCTCGTTACAGTGCAAGAAAAGGATTGTGATTTGGTGTGAGAAAGGTGACTGTACAGTGAAAGAAAGTAGGCTATGTTCTCACGTTCAAGGTCTACAATTGAGGTCTGAGAATGTGTTGTGTAAATATAGTACAACGAAGGATAGAAACTCCTTGTTTTTGGGTCTAATTATTTGATCTAAGTTCAAGATGCAATGCAAAGAAAGGAGGAAATATAGCACAGAAGGAGAGGCTACAAAGACATGCTAATAAAGTGATAGGGTCTCAGTCAAACTTGTCTAAAACCTAATATGAAAAGAAGACTGTGGAGAGGAAATACTAGTGGAAATATATTATTATGTCTTGGGAAGTCATATACAATGAAAAGGAGAGCTACAACAGAAAGAGTAATCTCTGTCTAAGACACTAAGTATGAAGAAAAGTAGACCAAGGAGAAGTGTTTGGGTGACCGATGCTAGATCAAGGGAGAAAGAATCGAATATTATGGACCGAGCTTCCCTAGGTTTGGTGCAAAGCAGTGCAGAAAAGTAAAGAACAACATAAAAAGCCTAGAAGAGCAACGAAAAGGTCTTGGAGGCATATTGAAGTCAACAGTCTGATTCATGGTCTTGGTACTCGTCAATTCAAAATCTATAAGAAGAATTACATTCGGTTTTTCCTCTCCAATAGGGAGAGGTTTTGGCCCTTGATTGAAGAGCCTAAACTTTTTGTCTCTTGTGCTTTGATAATTGACTTGAAGAGACATAATAAGCTAATGAAGATAAGATCTAAGTAAAATAAGCATAGCAAGTTGACAAGTAATTATCAAGAAGAGAAATTGAATTAAACGCCCTAATTTCTCAACATTAAGATATAATGAAGAGGGAGAGAAAAGCATAATGAATTTTATTGCATTAAGAAAACCCAAGTATATTCTATAACTTAGCAAGGAAGAGATGTATAATATTCATCTCAAATACACAACACATGGAATTAAGTTATTTTTTATATATTATTTAATCTTTTATCATAAAATCACAAACTAGCATGAATGGAATGTTTAAAATCCATTTTATAAAAAATAAAATATAATTTTGGTTATAAAAATTAAAAATAAATACCAAAAACTATATATATATTAGAAAAAAAAAAAAAATACTAATACTAAATATACATTTAAAAATAAAAAGGTAAAAAATTAAAACATAAGCAATCATTATTTCTTTAATTGAAAATTATTTTTTAGAATTTTTTAAACACTTCCCTCCATTTCATAAAGAAAAAATAATAATAGAAATAAAGAAATACCAAACATCTATATTTCCCTCCTTTCTGTTTCCCACCATTCATTCCACTCTCTCGCGCTATTTCACAAGCTAAATGTTATTTCACACTCTTGTCAAAGCCTATTGAGCATGTCTCTGATATATCTATTACTTGATTGAGTCCTTATAGATTGATCAAGGTTTGATTCCCTTGGATATTAATTGGACCAAAGAAAACATAAGCACCCATAACTCAAGTTCAATGCCTCTAATGGTGGATATGCAAGGGAGGGGGTTGCACTGGTGGTCATAACTCCTAGCTCATTTTTTATGATGGTGGACGAGGCAGAGGAGGCATCATGTTCGTGGCAGTAAAAAAAATAATAAGATGAGGCACACTGCAGACGAGTGTCTAGAAGGCAACTAGGGTTTGATCTCTTCAATGAGGGTGAACCCACTTAGTATGGTCGCTCACTCATGGGCCTCTAAATTAGACATAAATTAAGGCCCATCTACTTTCCTTATGCACCTGAAAAGATATATTAAATCTCTCCTTTTGCACTTAATAATGCTTTCTTATGCTTTAATATGTTCTTAGGAAGGATTAAAGGTAATTGCATATTTGTGCCCAATATTGGTTATTTTTGTAGAATATTATGAGAATATTGGGCAAATTACAAATTTGGAGAAGGAGATAATTTAGGGACTTGCTCCCTGCCACTAGAAGATTCAAATTAAAGAATAAATGAGCACAATGTCAGGAAATTATGGAGAAATATTGGAGAGATTCAAGGGGGTTGTCCACCCTCCTTAACTATCAAAGCAACCAAGAAAACTGAAGACGAAATGCACTCAAGCTATGGTTTACTTGGAGTCAAAGTGGACTCAATCACTATTTTCTAGGGAGCTGATGGTAGAGGCCCTTGAGGATAAATAAATTTGATCAAGATCTAAGTAGGGTCGTTTCTAGGGGATTTCGGGTGATTTCCAGTCCATTCAATTTCATTTAGAACTTTTCTGCAAGCTATTAGGCTTTTGTTGTTTAAGGCCTTCGCGATGTAATAAGACTGTATTTTTGTAATGCAATGGGTATTCATATGAATTTTTATAAATCTAGTTCCGGAGAGTTGGGCTCATGGGTTAGGGCCCAACCCATGTGCCTCAACTTCTCTCTTGTTTTCATTCTTTCCTTTTTATCATTTAGCTAGTTTTGTTTCTGTCATTTAGTTAGTTTTGCTTCTGACAGTTTCATTGTTATTTAGTTTTTTCTTTCATTTTTTTATTGTAGTTATTCATTTTCTTACGAGAGTAATTGAGTAGAGAAAAAATCCAAAATCTATGGTCAAGCCTTCCCTTCTCATCTCTATCAATAGAGTTTGAGTAGGGTTGACCTTCCCATAGGCCAAAAAAATGCTTCCCGATCACTATTTTTATCACGCATTTGTCTGTTTTTCATGCATGAATTCGCATGTTTGTTTGCAAGAATAAGAATCAAAAGCCCCAAAGTAATTATTACGTTGTTCCGCTTCATTTCCCAATCCCTATCCATCTCTGTGTTACACTTCTGAACCTCACTTTTACGCCTCCATTTCCCTCCTTTTCCTCTTATATACATCCTACACCTTTTAATTACCAAAATGCTTGAAAAGCATCAAAATTTTGCCTCCGCCCTTTTCTCCTTGACTTTCCTGCTTATCATATCTCGGTCATCACAGAATCCTTCCTCTCCTCTCTTTTTCCATTCTTCATTGCGATTTTCACTTTACCTTTCCACCTTACTACTTATAGTTTATTCTCAAAAACACTTTAAGCATTGGAACCCGACCTTTACCTTTTCCTTCGAACTTACCGTAATTCTTGTATCGCACTTCACACTTCACAACCTTTTCCCTTTTTCTCGTTAACACTTACCACTCCAAATGCTAATTGCGATAACTCTCTGTACTTCACCACATCGTACATCGCAAATCACATCTTTTAGTTGGTTCTCGTTAACACTTAGCGCTCCAAACTCTGATTGTGATAACTCTACGTACTTCACCGCATCGCACATTGAAAATTTCATTTTATATTTGGTTCTCGTTAATGCATACCGCTCCAAACGCTGGTTGTGATAATCGTTGTCGTACTCTGCCACCTATCCTACCTCCACGTCATTTGACGAATCACATTTCGCAATTCACAGTTTTTTATCCACATTGTATATCGCAGATCACAACCTTTGGCTTGATCGCAATCACATTTTGTTCCCGCTCCCGAACTGTACTCCTGCTTCTCCACCAACCTACGATATTTTGGTAATATTCCCAATTAGCTTTGCTAATTGGAATATTGCATTTTTGCTTTATTTTGCTGCTTTAGATAGAAATAATAAATAAAGTGAGAAATAAGAGGAGTCACCTCACTTTAGTCACCTCACTTTATAATAAAGTGTTCTTTTTCCTAGTAGATTGACGTTGTAACTTAGAGAGGGGACCTTGGGGGTCCACGTGGATATGATGAGGGGAGGCATCAGGCTAAGCCAAGGTAAACTGCGCAGATCCAGGGTGAGTTAAGTTTTGGAGGGAGTTTGATGTTATAAAAGGAGAGGCTCTCACCTCATTTGATCATTCATGATTTGATATTCTTATGGATAGCTGGACTCTTGTCTGCTTCAGCACGCCGGTTGTTTAGTCGGTCTGCAGCACTGTTTAGTGCACGAGTGTCTCCGGTCGGAGATCTCACCCTTAGCCTCGGGGGACTTCGAGTGCCGGCCCTGGTAAGGTTTTCTGGTTTCACCCGTAGCTTCGGGGGACTTCGAGTGCCCGCCCTAGTAAGGTTTTTCTGAGTTCCATCTTTCAGTTCCAGCAGCAGAGCAGCAGCAGTTTCTGAAGCATATCCGAGGAGGAGAAAGCCCTCTTGTGGCTGCGCAGAGCAAGAGAAGGAAGGACGCTGATTCTTGAAGGAGAAGGACGCTGTCTCATCTGGAGAGAGGACGCTGATCCTTGCAGGAGAGGAAGGACGCTGTCCAAGGAGGACGCAGTTCAGGATTGGCAGAGAAAACGTTGTTTCGGGAGGCAGAAGGGCGCTGTCTAGCCCTAGAGTGAGGACGTTGTCCATTTCTGAAGGTAAGGGTTGCAGATCTGAAGGCTTATTGTTAGATTCAGCTTTGGGAAGGATAGATCTTGCAGATCTAGTCCTGTATGTGGCAGATCTAGTCTTGTATGTTGCAGATCTGGGGGTTTTGCACTAGATCCAGCTTGGAGAGTTGCATCTGAAGAAAGGACAAGGCATCTAGTCCGGCATCCGAAGCTATTACTGCCATCCACCCTAGAGGCCGTACATGATACTTGACATGTTGTCGTATCCAGATAGATCCAAGGTTTGCAAGGCATCCGACAGGGGAGATCGCATCGGTGGAGAGAAGGATGCAGCATCTCGGTTTGGAGGTTTCGTATCCGTCGATCCGAAAGTGTTCAGAGCGTATCTACTTGCAGGACGCCTGACCGAGGAGCAGACTTGAGAGGCAGTGCCTGGGTCAGCCGCTTCTAAGCCTCCGGGCTGATCTATTGTCCTGAGGGTTTCCCGTCACTTAGCAGACAAGATTTTCTATTGTGGAGGGTTTGCAGCCTTCACCCCCAAGACTACAAGTAGCTTCATCTTCAGCTTGCAGAGCAGCTAGGACGCTGTCCTTGTTGCAGCCATTTGTCCGTTGAGAGGGTCTCCACTTGCCTAGGGCAAGGATAGGTGCACTTGCTCTGATTTATTGTACTCCTCTCTATGTACTTTCTGATTAATAAAATGGCTCAGTTTCTGGTATTCCATGTGTTATGATTCAGTGATCTGGTTCAGTATTATATTTCCTATATCTGTAGTGGTGTATTTCTGTTTATTACTGGTTAGTCCCCTTTGGGGATATTACAGTGGTATCAGAGCTTAGATCTGGCTCAGCCTGTGGTGCTAGCAATCTATGGCACCTAGGGGTCGCCCCAGTCTCCTCGGGGGAAGCGATTCTGATTCAGAGGCAGAACGGAGGAATCCAATGGAGGCCATGCTTGCGAAGTGGACGGAGAAGTTGACTGAGAAGATGGATGCAAAGATGGATGCATTCATGCAGGAGGTAACCAAGAAGGTTGCAGAGGGGACGCGGAAAGAGCCCCTTAGGGCCTTTCAGGTAGGGGAAGGATCGGGAACGTCTAGTTGCATACCAGATGCTATTCCCATTGTGACAGCGCAGAAGGCCGATTCCATGGACACGCGACCTACCATGCCTACTTTCCCGGTAGAGGAAGTGGAGCAAACGGCACCAAGCGATGGGGGTCTCGATCTTCATGCAGTTTGGTTTGCAGATTGGCGAAGCATGGGACAGGAATTCATGGATGCTCTCCCTTTCAATCAATATCTGCAGTTTTGAAGCGGCGGTAAGCCTCATGATCGAAATAAGGGACGGGGTTCCCACCGTGATAGTAACCGTGCAGCCAGCAAATTTCATTTGCCGATGTTTGATGGGTCACCAAAGACCACAGCCAGGTCTTGGGTGGAGAAACTAGACCTCTATTTTCAGCTTAACCAGATGCCAGAGAAGGAGGCCATTAAGATGGCTGCATTACATCTAGAGGGTGAGGCCCAGAACTGGTGGTTTCATGGGTTGACAACACTGGGGCATTCCACGGTGACTACATATGCTGAGTTCACCAGGAGGGTGGTGAAACGTTTTGATCAGAAGGACCCGGATCAGCCTTTCCTCGAGCTGACCAAGCTCAAACAGACAGGTAGTGCAGAGGCATACATCTCAGACTTTTTGAGGGTTTCAGTGATGGTACCTGACATATCAGCAGTTCGGTTGATCACGATGTTTGTAGAGGGGCTGTCAGAACCACTTCGTGGTCTAGTCCGGTCGAACAAACCGGCTACCCTTCAGGATGCTATCAGTAGGGCCCGTGACCTACAAGATGTCTTGCCTAGGACTCGGCCACCTTATCCCCAGAGACAGGCTTTCCAGCCAAAGGGTAAGGACACGAGGGTTCCGCCTCCCAAGGCGAATCCAGGACGAGGACAGTATGATGATGAGGCCAGGAGAGAGCTGAGACGGAAGCGATTATGCTTCACCTGCCAGGAGCCGTGGGCACCAGGACACAAGTGCACAGCAGGGAAGGCACATTTCATAGAGGTCTTCTCCGAGGGCAGTGGAGAAGAGGATGAGTTGGATGATGAGGAGGCAGGAGAGTGTTATGCAGCGCAGAGTGCTTTACCGCCACCGCCACCCGATGCAGGAGAGGCATCATTTGCACCTACTGGGGGAGCTCTAGCAGCATTACGAGGAGTCCCCAAGTATCTGACATTGCGCGTACGTGGGACAGTGCGGGGACAGCGTGTCTCAGTTCTAGTTGACAGTGGGGCCACCCACAATTTCATCGATGCCCAGATGGTCGCACGGAGAGGCATACCCACGGAGAGCTTTGATGGGTTTTCTGTTTTGGTCCCAGGAGATCAGACCATGGCTTGTGCTCGATATGTACCAGAGTTATCAGTGACGATGGGCACCTATACTTTGACTGATCACTTCCTTGTGGTGGACATTCCGGACACCAATGTGATATTGGGAGTGCAGTGGCTTATCACTCTAGGGAAGGTCACAACAGATTGGAAGGCCTTGGAAATGGAGTGGGATGATCCCAAGACGGGAAGGCATGAGAAGATCCGAGGGCAGAACACATATCCGCCCCAAACGGTATCGGCACACAGCATGGATGCGACATTCCGCAGGGGAGATATAGAGTGGGCAGTCGAGCTGCGGGCTTCAGAGATAGTAGATACAGGTAGGGCGGTGCACCCGGATCTACAGACTCTTCTCGACAGGTATGCAGTAGTTTTTGGAGACATTCCACCAGGACAGCCACCAGATCGGGGGTTTGAGCACACAATCGAGTTGGAGCAGGGGATACAGGCAGTGATCACCACTCCTTATCGGCATCCCAAGGCCTATCGGGATGAGATAGAGCGGGCCATTCAGGAGCTGCTGGCCCTTGGGCACATTCGACCCAGCACCAGTCCTTTCGCTTCTTCAGTAGTGCCGGTGAAGAAGAAGGATGGCACATTACGCATGTGCATTGATTACAGAGCTCTGAACAAGAAGACTTTGAAAAACAGGTACCCCATTCCCAGGATCGATGAGTTGATGGACGAGTTGAGAGGAGCACGATTCTTCTCAAAGATTGATTTGAGGTCCGGGTACCATCAGATACGCATGAGGGAACAAGACATTCCCAAGACTGCTTTCAGGTGTCATTATGGGCACTTTGAGTTTCTGGTTATGCCATTTGGACTGACCAATGCACCTGCCACTTTTCAGTCTTGCATGAACCATATCTTCAGGGATCATCTGAGGAAGTTCGTGCTAGTTTTCTTTGATGATATTCTCATATACAGCAGGACCTGGGAGGAGCACCTCCAGCACATTGAGACGGTCTTGCGCATTCTGGAGGAGCAGCAGTTCTTTGCCAAACTCTCCAAGTGTGAGTTTGGATTGACAGAGATGTATTTGGGACACATCATAGGAGTGGACGGAGTGAGAGTCCATGACGAGAAGATCCGGGCTATCAGGGACTGGCCAGAGCCGCGGAATGTGACAGAACTTAGAGGGTTCATTGGTATCTGTACTTACTACAGGAAGTTCGTCAAGGGCTTCTCATAGCTTGCTGCACCCCTCACAGAGCTGACGAGGAAGGGGGCATTCAGTTGGACAGATACCGCCCAGCGAGCTTTTGATAAGCTCAAGGAGGTGATGAGTAGTTGTCCGGTGCTGGCATTGCCCGATTTTACTCAGCCCTTTATCCTAGAGTGCGATGCATCAGGGGAGGGGATTGGAGCAGTTTTGATGCAGGAGGGTCATCCGATTACATTCGAGAGCCGGAAGCTCCTTCCACACGAGAGACTTTACCCCATCTATGATAAGGAGATGTTGGCCATCATGCATGCATTGGCCAAATTCCGGCAGTACTTGGTAGGCGGCAGATTCAGAGTCAGGACAGATCATAACAGCCTGAAGTACTTTCTGGAGCAGAAGCTGTTACAGGAGAGGCAGCAGAAGTGGATCAGCAAGATCCAGGCTTACGACTTTGACATAGAGTATGTCAAAGGGAAGAGCAACGTGGTAGCAGATGCCCTTTCCCGTAGACCAGCCACGTTATCCCTCATGAGCTTGGACGCTGATTGGAAGGCTCGACTACTGGTTGAGTATTCCAAGGATAGATTTGCATGCGAGGTGCTGGATGGACAGGTAGCAGATAGCAGATACAGGGTAGCAGATGAGGTCATCTAGTACAGGGATCGGATCTTCTTGACTGAGGGATCTCAGCTCAAGGAGAAAATACTCCATGCCTCTCATGATTCACCATTGGCGGGCCATCAGGGGTTCACCAAGATGTACAGGGCCATCCGAGAGAGATTTGCATGGAAGGGCCTCAAGGAGGACGTACTCCGGCATGTTCGGGAGTGTGAGGTTTGCCAGCGGAACAAAGGAGAGATGAACCATCCCGCAGGGTTGTTGCAGCCGCTTCCCATTCCAGAAGGGAAGTGGGAGAGTGTTTCGATGGACTTCATCACGGGTTTGCCCACAGTGCAAGGAAAGGACTGCATCTTCGTGGTAGTTGACCGGCTAACGAAGTATGCTCACTTCTTCGCCATTTCGGCACACTACACAGCAGCACAGGTGGCAGAGTTGTTTTTCCGGGAGGTTTTCAGATTGCATGGTCTACCCAAGACCATTGTTAGTGACAGGGACAGCCGTTTTATGGGTGGATTTTGGCAGGAGCTCTTCCGACTAGTGGGGACCGAGTTGACACCGAGCACTAGTTATCATCCCCAGACGGACGGGCAGACGGAGATAGTTAACAAGTGGCTAGAGGGCTACTTGCGTAACTACGTCAGTGGGCAGCAGAGAGCGTGGCTGAAATGGCTACATCTGGGCGAGTACTGCTACAACACAACCCATCATATGTCTATCGGTATGACACCTTTTTATGCATTGTATGGATATCATTCCTTATCTTTTGTGGATGTGATGTTTGGGGTTAGCAGGGCTCCGCGAACCAAACTATGGATCCAAGAGAGCCAAGACATCCTTCGGACTCTCAAGGACAACATAGCCACCGCACAAAATCAGCAGAAATTATATGCAGACAGGGGCCGAGTGGAGAGACACTTTGATGTAGGGGATTTGGTCTACCTGCGGTTACAGCCATACCGCCAGTCTTCACTCAAACAGAAGGGGGCAGAGAAGCTTAAGCCTCGTTTTTATGGACCATACAGGGTGATTCGTAGGATCGGACAGGTTGCATATGAGTTGGAGTTGCCCCAAGGAAGCCGGATTCATAACATTTTCCATGTATCATGCCTGAAGAAGGCACTGGGCCAGCATGTGACAGTCACCGGGGAGCTACCTCCGACAGATGATGAGGGGCACTTGGTACTACAGCCAAAGGCCATTATTGACACCAGGGAGAGACAGCTGCGTAGCAGGAAGATCAGAGAGTTCTTGGTGAGATGGAAGAATCTGCCAGATGAGGATGCCACTTGGGAAGATGAGAAGATCTTACAGCATCCCTCACTCCAGTTGCTTGAGGACAAGCAACATTTTGCCGGGGGAGACTGTAATATTCCCAATTAGCTTTGCTAATTGGAATATTGCATTTTTGCTTTATTTTGCTGCTTTAGATAGAAATAATAAATAAAGTGAGAAATAAGAGGGGCCACCTCACTTTAGTCACCTCACTTTATAATAAAGTGTTTTTTTTCCTAGTAGAATGACGTTGTAACTTAGAGAGGGGGCCTTGGGGGTCCACGTGGATATGATGAGGGGAGGCATCAGGCTAACCCAAGGTAAACTGCGCAGATCCAGGGTGAGTTAAGTTTTGGAGGGAGTTTGATGTTATAAAAGGAGAGGCTCTCACCTCATTTGATCATTCATGATTTGATATTCTTATTGATAGCTGGACTTTGTACGCCCGGCCATGGAGTTGTTTAGTCGATGCAACGACGCGACCCCAATTTTGAAATTGTCTCCCGGTCGGAGATCTCACCTTAGCCTCGGGGGGACTTCGAGTGCGGCCCTAGTAGGGACACGGTTTCACCCTTAGCTTCGGGGGACTTGAGTGCCGCCTAGTAGGTTTCGGGTTTCATCTTTCGGTTCCGTGACGGAGAAGCGGCCGGCGGTTCTGGGCGCATATGCGAGGAGGAGAAAGCCCTCTTGTGGCTGCGCGGAAGCGTGGAAGGAAGGACGATTCTTGAAGGAGAAGGACGTTGTCTCATCTGGAGAGAGGACGCTGATCCTTGCAGGAGAGGAAGGACGCTGTCCAAGGAGGACGCAGTTCAGGATTGGCAGAGAAAACGCTGTTTTGGGAGGCAGAAGGACGCTGTCTAGCCCTAGAGTGAGGACGCTGTCCATTTCTGAAGGTAAGAGTTGCAGATCTGAAGGCTTATTGTTAGATCCAGCTTTGGGAAGGATAGATCTTGTAGATCTAGTCCTGTATGTGGCAGATCTAGTCTTGTATGTTGCAGATCTGGGGGTTTTGTACTAGATCCAGCTTGGAGAGTTGCAGATCTGAAGAAATATTGGCAGATCTAGTCCAGATCCGAAGGGTTAACACTGTGATCCAGCTCAGGAGGCCGAGGATCCAAGAGATATTAATGTGATCCAGAGAGGCAGATCCTAAGGTTTGGTGGCGACTGAGTAGGGGAGGGGGACAGCAGATCAGGGCAGAGAAGACTAGTATCTGGTTTAAGGCTTCAATCAGAATTGATCGAGTGCCCAGAGCAGATCGATACAAATGCAGGACGCCATCTCGAGGAGCAGATTTGAGAGGCAAAGCTCAACAATGCTTTCAGCTCTGGCCGATCTATCACCGGAGGGTTCTCAATGTCACCAGCGCACGCTTTCATCGTGGAGGGTTTCATGCCTTCAGCCCATGATCAGCTGCCAGCTTCTCATCTTCAGCTTGTAAGAGTAGCCAGACGCTGGCCCTGTTGCGCCATGGCTTGTCTGTTGAGAGGGTCTCCACTTGCCTCGGGCAAGGATAGGTGCACTTGCTCTGATTTATTGTACTCCTCTCTATGTATTTTCTGATCAATAAAATGGCTCAGTTTCTGGTATTCCATGTGTTATGATTCAGTGATCTGGTTCAGTATTACATTTCCTATATCTGTATTGGTGTATTTCTGTTTATTACTGGTTATTTCCCTTTGGGGATATTACATTGCGATATCGCATATCACACTGCTAGCCCTACATTGCAACTTTTCCATCGTACTTTTCAAATCATTCCGCTCCAAATAATTTTTGTGTTATAATAATTTTTTAATAAAGTTCAAACCCCTCTTTCCACACCTCTAAGCCTTGCCCCATCTATTCAAGCCCTCCATTATGTAATATTCCCAATTAGTCATGAGCTAATTGGAATATTCAATTTTTTTTTTATTAATTTGTTTAAATAATAAAAGAGCAAAGGAGGTCCATAATACTCCTTAATAATGAATAAATCCATGCCAAATATGAAAAGGCTAATTCTTGGATGTTAAAGCAAGCACCCTTAAGTGTGAAAGGGGCTGGAACATTTTGACTGGGTCAACCTTGACCAAATCTACAACGTTGTCATGGAGGAGTGGCCATCAAAGAGGGACAACTTAGTTTTAGATGGAGGTGCCTTGTGTGAAAGAATTGATCTCATTGGAAGTGGTTTAGGATTTGCAAGCTCATGAATTTTAAAAGGAAGAGGATGGCAGCATTAGGAGGTGGTTGATGTATATGATATTTTCTGATTATATGGTCTATTTAGACATATATCTTTCTCTTGCTGTTTAGCTGAGATTGAATGTCATTTAGCATTGGGTGTTCCTGATCGAGAATCCCACCTCTTCCAATTGAGTAGATATTGGGAGAGTTTGTATTGCATTGTCCACTATCTGGCTTAGGGCCAAGCTTCTTCTTTCAACTACAACATATATCCTGTTGAGGGTTTGGTTGTTTTTGCAGGCTGCAGCAAGTGGAGACTAGATCTTTCAAATCTAGGCCATTTCAGTGGAGGAGGTTTCGACTTCATTGGGAGGACAGTATTGTTGGAGCTTATTTCTAGATCTTGGCATGAGGCTAACCTTATTTTGATCCCTATAGTGCAGTTTACTCCCAGATCTGCATTATTTATGTAGGTGCAGTTGCAGGGTGGTTCAACACACCATTTAGAGAGATGATTTTCTAGTGCTGGGGATCTACCCTTCACTTTGGAGATCTATTGGAGGAGGCTATTCTATTGCTCATATCAGTTCAGCCACACTTTCTAGATCTATAATTTTCAGTAGATCTGTATTCTTAGATCTTAGATCTACATCTTGTGCTTGGTGTTTTGCTAAAAACCCCAAGGCAGTTCTTTAGAGGAGCTTGTATAGTGCATGGATCTGATATAGATCTAACTTTTTATGGACATAGCAGCTTTAGATCTGATGTATAATCTAATGTTGTTGCAAAGGCAATAAAATAACTATGTAAGGGTTTTCCAGCTTTAATACATGGTTGCAACACCTCATATTAAGGCATTTTATTCATTGGAGGCTTGTTTTCCTATTATGCATCTTATGGGCCACTTCTTAAACATATTTTGCTATTGTAATAACATATGAAAGGTCTCCATATTGGCCTCTTGCTATATAAATGATGATCTATGTTATTTTTCCATCATTCTACATTATATTGCTGCCTTTCCCATTTGGGAATATTACAGTGGTATCAGATCATCATCTTGGCACAGCCTGTGCATTCTAAAAAGCTAATATTTCATCGAAAGAAGGAGAGCCTCTTACTGACAGAGAGAAGAGGTATCAAAAGAGAAGCCAAAAAATATTTGATTATACTAATGAGAAATAAGACAAGGGTAAAATACCTTTATCTGGAGGTCAAGATGAAGAGAAGGAGTTCCCTAAGATCCTTCTTAGAGCCATGCAAGATATTGCTAGAGAGATCAAAGAAATGAGGATGTATAGATACAATGAATCCCCTAAAGGATTTCATCATGGAGAAGGCTCTGGCATGTCTCATCACTGGAATGATCAACCAGTGCATCAGCCACAATTTTCCCAATGCTCTACCATGCCTACATTTTCGGCTATGGGAAATGAAGGGTTTCAAGAGCATGAATCCCTTGAAAACTATTTTGAAGAATATGAGTCTCAAAATCAAAGATTCAAATATCACTTGAGTTTTCAAGAGTTTTGTCAAATAAAGGACAATAGAAGACCAATGCATCATCATAGAGGTGGTGGATTCATTCATAATCATGATCGACACCACACTATGGGAAGATTCTTTTTACCCAATTTTGATGGGTCATCTAAGTGTTCTGCCAAATCTTGGGTAGAAAAACTTGACATCTACCAAGGTTCCAGAGATGGAGGCCATTAAGATTGTAGTGTTGCACCTTGAAGGTGAAGAACATGACTAGTGGTTCCATGGCTTGTCTACATTGGGTCATGCCAATGTGACTACTTACTCAAAGTTCACTAGAAGGCTGGTGAAAATATTTGATAGAAGAGATCCTGAAGCACCATTCATGAGCCTTGAAAAGTTGAAACAATCAAGTAATGCAAAAACTTACATCTCTGAATTTTTAAGACTTTCTGTTATGGTTCCTGATTTTTCTGCAGCAAGAAGGGCAGGGAAAATTTTAGGGGCTAATATTCGTAGGTGGGCTAATTTTCCATGCTTTTTCAAAAAAAGGATTCGCGAATTTTCATTTTTTTGAAAATTGATTCGCCCAAATTTTATAGTATAAAATTATTTTACCTTACAAATCACCAAAATTTTATATATACTAATATAAATAATTAGAAACCTAATTATTTTTACAAAAATGTTATAAAATATTTTACAATTTACATATTGGGGACCAGTAAGATTCGCCAAGGTTTTGAAACTTTAAGATAAACTTCCATCCTTAAAATTTTCCGTGAAGAAGGGTGTACATGTTCATTGATGGGTTAGATGAACCTCTTCATGGGATGGTTAAGTCTACCAAGCCCACTACCCTACATGATGCTATTGGAAGGGCTAGAGACCTTCAAGATGCCTTGCCAAAAGCAAAGGCAACTTTCAGCACAAGCCCTCTTTTCCATCAAAGGGAAAAGAAGAAAAGGCTACTTCTTCTAAGGAGAGTCAAAAAACCTCCTGATGATGATGTTCGAAGAGATCTAAGAAGAAGGAAGTTTTGCTTCACTTGCTAAGAATCATGGGCACTTAGACATAGATGTGCAGCTCGAAAATCACTTTACATAGAGGTCTTCTCAGATGATGAGGAGGAAGAAGAAGATGAACCAAGAAGAGGTCACAACATTGACACTGCAGGAGGAGAACCAGCACCATCAAGAGATGGGAATGGAGCATTTGCTCCTATTGGAGGGGCTCTTGGATCTTTGAGAGGAGTACCTAAGTCCTTGACCTTAAGAGTTCAAGGTTCCATCTTGAATTAGAGGGTTTCTGTTTTGGTTGACAGTGGGGCTACCCACAATTTTATTGTTGCCCAACTACAGCAAAGGAGGGCCATACCCACTGATGCTTTTGAGGGATTCTCTATTTTAGTCCCAAAAGATAGAAAAATTCAATTCATGCAGTATGTCCCATCCTTATCAGTCACCATGGGGACATATACATTGATTGATCCCTTCTTGTGGTTGACATACCTAACACCAATGTGATATTGGGTGTTCAATGGTTGATTACCTTGGGGAAAGTCACCACTGATTGGGAGGCTTTACAAATGGAATGGGTGGATAAAAAGAGTGTTAAGACTCAAATTATCAAGGGCATTCATACATATCCCTCACATACAACTTTCACACAAAAATCAGAGATGGATTTGTGCAGTGGAAGCAAGGACCTTACAGTCCCATCTATCATGCTCATGAGGTTGCTGCATGGGACACTATTATCTAGTGGCAAACCACCTGGGAGGCCACCTGATTTAGATCTTGTGGGAGATATCTCACAACATGATGCTCCAAGCATAGATCCAGGATGGATTGGACCATCAGAAGGCAATGATACAGCGTTGGGAGTCTTGGGTAGGCTCAAGGAGGAGGGAGACATTCTCCCAACATCATCTCTACCGACTCTCATTTCAAATTCTTCACTGTGGGAGGAGAAGCATGGAAGGAATGACCTTCCAACATGTACCTTTGGCATGGGAGATGTCAAGGAGGAGAGTAGCCATATGACAGACATTTCTGTTTCTAGATCATCAACGCTGTCACTATGGGAGATTGATCCATATTGGAAATCCCAACTGTTGGTGGATTACTCCAAGGATCTTCACACATGCATGATACTTGATGACCAGCTGCATGAAGAGGGATATTTAGTCCAAGAAGGATTCATCTATTATCATGGTAGTATATTCTTATCTAGAGCCTCCAATCTCAAGAAGAAGTTGCTACAAAGGGCCTATGAAGAGTTTTGTTTTAGCCACACATATTCCATGTGATTCTACAACATCATCATGAGAAGCTACACTTGGAAGGACTTTGAAGGAGAACAATGTCAACATTTTCAAAGATGCATGTACCATGTGGAGATGGGGCAGCCACATAACTCTAGAAAGGATTTAATTCAGCCATCTCTTTCTCTTTTTGAGAAAGGGGATAGATCTATGCACCACTCCATTTGTTTAAGGAGGAATTTTGGTGAAGAATATGATCATGTAAATAATGTTTCATTTGATTATTTTTTGCATTATTTCACCATGTATATGCAGGCCATAACTCCAAGAAGGAGTATTGTATCTTATAAACTTCATGGCCAACTTTGGGCCACAAAAATTTATGAACATGGCCACTCACTTGGAGATCAAAGGGATATTTTGTTTCATGATGGGTGCATTCCTAAGGCACCACATATATCTCACACTTTCAGCCATAGTGAGATGACTTGGGCAGCACGTAAGTGGTGGGAAAACCACTTACCACATCATGATCTGATGCAATCGGGAGATGCACTACGTTGGTAACACATGTGGGACTATGACCCCCCTCCATATGCACAAATTTCTGTTTTTATGTATGTAGTTTTAATCCCATACATTGATGATGTACTTGTAATTTTTATGGGAATGTATGGAGGGAGGATGGGAGGTATGTATGTGCCCTATGGGATGGAGATTCTCCATGTATCTTATGCTACATGTTTCAGTGAGAACATTGGGCAAACCATGTTTGTTTCATTTGAGTTATTGTCTCCTTATGGGATGGAATATTTACCTCTCATGAGTTCTTTGGAGGAAAAATTCATGGAGGGATGGATTAGGGAACACTTAGCTTATGGAGGAAGCTTATCACATGTTGGTGTCACCAATGGAGGAGGAGAAGAGTTGCAGCACTCACCTTGTCAATTTCTTGAGGAAAAGCAACATTTGGGAAGGGAGGACTGTAATATTCCCAATTAGTCATGAGCTAAATTGGAATATTCATTTTTGTTTTATTACTTTTTTTAAAGAATAAAAGAGCAAAGGAGGTCCATAATACTCCTTAATAATGAATAAATCCATGCCAAATATGAAAAAGGCTAATTCATGGGTGTTAAATCAAGCACCCTTAGGTGTGAAAGGGGATGGAACATTTTGACTGAGTCAACCTTGACCAAATCTATAGAGTTGTCATGGAGGAGTGGCCATCAAAGAGGGACAACGCAATTTTAGATGGAGGTGCCTTGTGTGAAATAAGTGATCCCATTGGAAGTGGTTTAGGGTTTTCAATCTCTTGAATTATAAAAGGAAGAGGATGGTGGCATTAGGAGGTGGTTGATGTATATGATATTTTTTGAATATATGTTCTGTTTAGACATATATCTTTCTCTTGTTGTTTAGCTAAGATCAAATGTTGTTTAGCATTGGGTGCTCCTGATCGAGAATCCCTCCTCTTCCCATTGAATAGCTCTTGGGAGAGTTTGTATTGCATTGTCCACTATCTAGCTTAGGGCCAAGCTTCGTCTTTCAACTACAGCGCAGATCTTGTTGAGAGTTTGCTTTTTTTTTCAAGCTGCTGCAAGTGGAGACTAGATCTTTCAGATCTAGGCCATTTCAGTGGAGGAGGTTTCCACTTCATTGGGAGGACAGTATTGAAGGATTTGGATCTTATTTTCAAATCTTTGATCCCTACAACACAATTTACTCCCAGATCTGTATTATTTTTGTAGGTGTAGTTGTAGGGTGGTTCAGCACACCATTTGGAGAGTTGATTTTCTAGTGTTGGGGATCTGCCCTTCACTTTGGAGATCTATTGGAGGAATTTATTCTATTTCTCATATCAATTCAACCACGCCTTCCATATCTGTAATTTTCAGTAGATCTGCAATCTTAGATCTCATATCTACATCTTGTACTTAATGTTTTGCTGAAAACCCCAAGGGGGTTATTTAGAGGAGCTTGTATAGTGCATGGATCTGATATAGATCTAAATTTTTATGCACATAGAAGCTCTAGATTTGTTGTATAATATATTTCTATTGCAGAGGCAATAAAATAACGTTGTAATGGTTTTCCAACTTTAATACATGGTTTTAGCACCTCATATTGAGGCATTTTATTCATTGGAGGCTTGTTTTCCCTGTTATGCATCTTATGGGCCACTTCTTAAACATATTTTGCTGTTGTAATAACATATGAAAGGTCTACATATTGGCATCTTGCTATATAAATGATGTTTTGCGTTATTTTTCCATCATTCTGCATTATATTATTGCCTTTCCCATTTGGGAATATTACACATTAGCATATTTATCCATTTTTTCTCCAAACTGCAAGCAACACTTTTTCAAGTTTAGTTAGGTCATGAATAGTTGCATGGTTAGAAGCATGATAGCATGGTAGATAGATCATAGGGTAAGTAGAGTGAATTTAGCCGTTTGGCCAAGTTAAGTGTGATTTAAAGCATTTTATTTTCTGCCATTCCTTTTCAGCAAGTTAAATTAGTTTCCTTCCTGCCATTTCCTTTATGCAATTTAAATTAGTTTCTTTTATGCCATTTTTTTCAACAAGTTAGGTTAGTTTCCTTTCTGTCATTTCTTTTCTACAATTTATTTTAATTTTATTGAAGTGTGACAGACTTCACTGAGAACCCCCTAGAAGTAGCACCCTTTCATAGAGTGGAAGAGGATGACATGAGTAAAATTCATATGTTGTGTATATAGCACTATCACCTCCAAGTTTATATGAACCCCGGGTTGATAAAGTAAAGTAGGGCAGCCCCTAGGAGTTTCAGCACTCTTGGTGTAATACCAGGGCTCACCACTCACCATGGCATCTGTAAGTTGCCTTGCTTTTACCAATTTTTTTCCAACATATCAGATGTTGTACTGAATTTGATGGAAAATTGGTCAGTGATGCAAACAAATTTGTTGGTAGGCAATTAATGCTACCAACAATTTACATTCACACTCAATATTCTTCTTATTCTTGCTTTATGATTGTGATTACAAGAAGTTTGTGTAATTATGACTTGAAATTATTTATGTGTTGGATCCATTATATGTTTATAATTCATTTGGTAATTACAAATAATTTCCCCAAGTGATGAGTCAATTTTTCCTCTACTTGGAACACTACACGCTCCAACACTAATCCAAACTTTGCATGTCATTTATATTTCAACCATATTCAACAATGACTATATAGAATACTTTTCTCTGATGTAAGTCACAAATTTCGACATAATTCACAAATTTCCTTACCATATGTTCTGGCATAATTCATTTATTTCCTTACCATATGACAGACATACCTTCACATCTTACCTTTCAATACCAATATATTACCATTGGTATATCCTACAATAATATTCAAGCTTGGGGAAATTATTGTGTAGCCCAGATTTTCATAAAACCCAATACATTTCAGGTTTGAATAGAAAGAGCAAAACATTGCTTCATCTAACTCCAAAAAAGGCAAATTTCACACAAACTTAGAGTTCGATTTTTCTTGTATTTCTTTCACCAATCAACATTAAGATCAATGTTAAGGACAATCAATACTTCGTATTTACATGAACCCAAAATACATATACTTCTCAGTCACCATATTCCAAGGGAAACTTCTGTTTTATTCATAGTTTGCCCCATATTTTTGCCTTGGCATGGTTTGTTGTACTTTCTAGACCCACTTACCTTTAATAAAATTATCTCATCTATCATTATGGAAATTCCCAGGGCTAACAGTTTTTAACTTTAACAAAATTATATCATCTATCATTATGAAATGTTGAGGGCCAACAGTTTTTTGTAAAGGGTCCAGGAAGAAAAGTTACCAGATTTGGCTCTACTTATACCCACACTCACCCCAAAATCATATCAGAACCACAGAAACATTGATCCAAATAGTTCATGCAATGTTGTTTTCTCCAAACAATAAACTTGTTTCCAGTTTATGGATACGTTTCAAATCTGGAAATATTTTGGTTTTGTAAGCAACTTCAGCTCTACGTATAGCCACACTCCCCCAAAATCAAATTTAAACCATAGAAACGTTGATCTGGATCATTCCTACAATTTTTTTGTCTCCAATCAATAGATCTATTTCTAGTTTATGGATACATTTCTGATCTAGAAATCTTTAAATCATGTAATAAGTATACCCGCAATCACCCCAAATAACATCAAAACTATAGAAACGTCGGTCCATATCATTCCTACGTTTTTCTGTCTCCAATCGATGGACCTCTTTCAAATGCATGGATACACTTCCGACGTAGAAATATTTTAATCGTTTAAGAGGAATCGCCTAAGACTTTATTGGAACCGTAGCATGTGGAAGGAAAAAACTCACTAAGGTAATGCAAATTTTTTGTTCGTTGAGAGCTATAAAGGGATAGTAGTAGTAGCCAGCTTCGACGGGTGACTTGCTGCATTTTATTGTGTTGGCAGTTGAAGTTTTTATGATGGTTCTCTGGGCCAGTTTGGGCTTGAGGTGAATGATGATGTGTTGGGACTCATATTTTTCAAGGCATATTTTCATGATCCAAAATCATCCCCCGCTTCCTGGAATGAGGATGATGTTTGTGGGTAGGTGTGGTATGCCGCCCCAAAACAGGAAGAGTCACGGAAGTTGTATAGAGGTATCACTAAGCTTCAGTCCCTTCACATGCTCTCTCTTTCCTACAACAATTTCTCTGGCAACATAAATATCAGTGCAGATCTGGCACAGATTCACAGCCTCAGGATCATGAATTTGAATCACAACGCACTCTGGTGCAATGCATGCCCATCTCATTCAACAATGTGATACACTCAGGGTCATTTCCCTTTCCCACAATGCATTGCAAGGTGCCCTTCCTTCTAGCTTGAGTTCTTGTTCCAGTTTGACAGCATTGAGCTTGTCTCCAAACCATCTATCTGGGTCTCTTCATGGGTCAATTTGGTCGCTGAAAAACCTAAGATCACTGGATTCGTCCCACAATTCCTTTGCAGGAGTTGTTTCGGTGGGTATTTGGGTATCAGTAGTCTTCGAGAGATTCATCTCAAGAATAAAAACTTTTCTGGCCCTCTGCCAGCTAATTTAGGTGAATGTTCTCTTTTGAGAAATTTGGATTTCATCCATAAATTGTTTTCAAGTGGACTGCCATATTCCTAGAAAGGGTTGAATTTTGTTTCAGATATGAGCTTTAGCACTAATTTGTTTGTTGGATCTATCCCATCATGGATATGAAGCTTGAGAGACCTCGAGTCTATATATTTGTCAAGTGGAAATTTCACTGGAGATCTTCCCTCCATGTCCTCCTTGCAGAATGTTAGGCTCATAAATGTATGATATAGTAAGCTCTCAGGACCAATTTTGGAATATTTACTAGGTTTTAGTAGGCTTTACACGGTTGATTTCAGCTGAATTCCTTTATTGGAAGCATTCCTGGCGAGTTGTTTCAGTTGGGTTTACAGAACATATATTTTTCATGGAATTTTTTTACTGGGAGTATCTGCAAGTTGGCTCTCCAAAATTATACCAATTTCTAGAAGAACTGGATCTAGCACACAGTAGGCTGAGTAGGGGAAATACCTCCATCAATCACTCGGTGCTCCAATTTAAAGCTATTGAACTTGTCAGATAACCTTATCGCTTCCAATATTTCGTCAGAGATTGGTAATCTGAAGTCGTTGGTGTCTTTATATCTAAGTTACAACCATCTGTTTGGGGTTATACCTGCGAGAAATTGCTAATGTCAGTGCTCTTTTAGTGTTGCAACTAGATGGAAATTTCTTATCTTAACAAATTCCTGCAAAAATTGGTGAATGTTCATCTTTGGCTTTGTTGAGCTTGGCAAAAAATAGGACTAGAAATGTACTGAAGGAATTAGCCAAGTTTAGACAACTGATAAAACTTGATTTGGAAATGAACGATCTTACTATAATTACCCTAGAAATTAGGGAACCTACGTCATCTATTAAGGGTAAACATTTCCCACAACAAAATTAAGGGAGGATACCAACAAGTGGTATATTCAGCATATTGAACATGACTTCTCTCCGAGCAAATGCAAGCCTGTGTGGAGCGGGAGTGAATGTTACTTGTCCCATGGTTATGCCTAAGCTAATAGTTCTAAATCCAAATACAAGTGGGATTCCAATAGTAGGAGGAGTTCAAGTGATTAAATATAGACGCAGCAAAATTGTTCCTAGTGTTTCTGCAATAATTGCAATAGCTGCAGCATCTACGATTGCATTTGGTGTCGTTGTTGTGACTATCGTTAATATAAGAGCACATGCCAATTCAAGATTGATGAATCTTATTCTTGATAGCTTTTCTTAGTCCCCGTCCACTGATATAGCTCAAGGAAAATTGGTCATGTTTACACCTAACTCTGATCATGCATCTAAGGATTGGATAACTAGTGCTCATGCATTAATTAATAAAAACTGTGAACTTGGAAGGGGGTGGTTTGACACTATGTACAACGCATTCCTAGGGTATGGGAGAGTAGTTTCTGTAAAGAATCTAATGGTATCAAGTTTGGTTAAATCAAAAGAATACTTGAGAAGGAGATACAACTTTTGTGCAAAATCAAGCATCTAAATCTAGTGAATTTTCAAGGCTACTACTTGACACCACAATTACAACTTCTTATATATGACTACATTCAAAGTGAAATTTTGTATAGTCGACTTCATGAAATATCCCAAACAAATCCCCGTTAAGTTGGTCAAATTGGATTAATATTGCTTTGGAGACTGCAATGGGGCTTGCGCATCTTCACCATGCTTGCAGACTGCTAGTCATACACTATAACATAAAATCCAGTGATATTTTGCTAGATGAGAATTGAAACCCTAAAGTTGCATATTATGGCCTTGAAAAGTGGTTTCCCATGCTTGATAGATACATTCTTAGTAGAAAAATACAGAGTGCATTAGGATATATGGAACCCGAATTTTCCTTTCAGAGCATTAATATAAATGAAAGATGTGATGTTTATGGATTTGGGGTGTTGTTGTTAGAACTTGCTACACGCAGAAAGCCAGTTGAATACATGGAGGATGATGTTGTGATCTTATGTGACAATGTGTAGTCACTACTAGATGAAGGAAAGGCACTGACTTGTGTGGATTCGAGTTTATCTGAACACCCTGAGGATGAGGTTCCTCTTGTGGTAAGTTAAGATTGATTTGCACTTCCCAAATACCTTCAAATAGGCCATCCATGTATGAGGTGGTACACATACTATAGGAAACCTTGTGATCAATTCCCTGCCTTTATTTGATTATTATCATTGGCATGTTCTACTGTTGTATCATAGGATATGATGTCATATATAAATTTTTATTGAATGTTTCCAATAGAATCCTATTATAAACAAATGGCTTTTTTTAGAATTCTTTTTTATAATTGTGTCTTTTGGAATATATAGTGTCTTTTTTCTTTTTTTTGTTCCCCCAGGGTAAAATAATATAATGATGAGTAAATTTCCATGTAAGAACAAACTATTATTACATATATTATTAATGTTAAGATTCGACATGTCATTCTTGTTTTAAAAAAAAAAATTGTTAGAAACCATTTTCATCCACGAGAATGATTCCACAAATGACTAAAAAGAGGAACACACATTAGAAAAAAAAGGCAAACATATATGGTTTTAATGCATAGGGGCCCGCACAAGGTTTCTCTAAGGTTACTAATCCATTTGTTTTGGTTTTTGAGTTACATTGCAGAATGATATGTTCTAACCAATTTGTAACTTTATATAGAATATTTATGCAGACAAATTTATTCACCAAGTGTAAGCCATGTACACCAACAAATCTCGGATAGACCTCAAAAGGTGACCAACAGTTTCACATAATCAACCAGGATAGATCTACCTCTTTTTTCTCTCATATCTTTCTATACAGATCTATAAATTTTGTAGGTTGTTGATGATAGTTAGAATGTTAAGTCCCTATATTACTAGTATAGTCCCTTATTGTTGTTAGTGTAACCCCCTTATTGTTATTATTGTACCCCTGTAACCCTCATATTGTTATTATTGTGCCCTTAATTTATTATTGTTAGGTCGGCTAGGATTACATTGTGGCCCCACTAAGATTACATTATTAGATTATAAATCTTCCGGCAAATCACATGAGAAATTTAGGACCGACGCGTTTCGAACTACCAACTGTAGTTCATCATCATTATCCTGATGATGAACTACAGTTGGTAGTTCGAAACGCGTCGGTCCTAAATTTCTCATGTGATTTGCCGGAAGATTTATAATCTAATATGTTATGGATCACAGAAGCTTGCACTCTCAAAGATTACATTGTGGCCCCATGGACTCCTATATATAGAAAAGAGGTTTTGTAATTTGAATCATCCAAGAATTGTTCATTCATGTAATGTATTGGAGGTTCCCCCCTCGAAGTGGCTTATTTCTAAGGTGTTGATATCTCTTTTCTTATATTTTTGGAGCCGTTTTCACAACATTTGGTATCAGAGCTTTAGATTCTAGGGTTTTCGCTGCTCCTAACCAGTCATCGTAGAATTTTCGCTATAAATTTCTTTCTAGGAAGGTTTAAAAGCTGAAATTTCTAGAGTGCGAAGCCAAAATCCTGAGGAACATTATCGCAAAATTTCAGAGCTTGGTTCACAAAATTTTCAGACATATGATCTGTGGAAATTAGGGCTTTTTGCAGGCTCCTTAATTTAACCTAAACAAGTCATTGTGGCATTGTCGCTATAACATTTTTTATACAAATATTCAGAAGCTAAAATTTTTAGAGAGCGAAGTCGAAATCCTAAGGAACATCGTCGCAAGATTTTAGAGTGTGGTTCACAATATTTTCGGAGGTATGATCTGTGGAAGTTAGGTATTTTTCAGGCTCCTGAATTTCATCTCAAAGAGGTTATCATGCGAAAATAATAAATGTTTGGAAGGATATCTTCGTTGTTTTGTATCCGATAAACAAAAACAATGGGTCAAGTGGTTACCTCTCACTGAATGGTGGTATAACACTTCCTTCCATATTGCAGCAAAAGGACCCCATTTATGGCACTTTATGGATATCATCCACCGTCCATCACATCATCTTAAATAGAAAATTTGAAGGTTAAAGCAGTGGAAGATCACATCAAGCATCAAAAAGAAGTTCTCCATCTCTTAAAGGATAACCTGAATTTGGCACAAAATCGAATGAAATAGCAGGCAGATCAACATCGCAGCGAGAGAATTTTTGATGTAGGAGACTGGGTATTTTTACGACTACAACCATACAAACAAATGTCCCTCAAGCAAGCTAAGAAGGATAATAAATTATCGGCAAAGTACTATGGTCCTTACAAGTTGTTGCAAAAGATTGGTACTATGGCATACAATTGGAGCTTCCTGCTTCTTCACAAGTGCATCCAGTTTTCCATGTTTTGTGTAGAAGGTTATATGATATCCATATTCCGGTTCGAAACAATAATATGAACTTGATGGGAAGGAGAAAAATCATATTAGGGCTGAAGCGGTTCAAACAAGGAAGGGCTAAACAACTTCTAGTACGATCAGTTGGAGGTATCTCATCAAGTGGAAGAACTTACCCACTGAAGATTCTACATGGGATAATGAGAATTTTATACAGAAGCACCCAGAGCTACTCAAGTGTTGAGGACAACACTTTTTTGAAGGAGAGGGGCATGTTAGGTCCCTATATTACTAGTATAGTCCTTATTGTTGTTAGTGTAACCTTATTATTTAATGTATACCCTGCCTTTATATTGTTATTGTACCCATAAATTGTTATTGTTAGGTTGGATAGGATTACATTGTGGCCCCACTAGGATTACATTCTGGCCCCATGGACTCCTATATATAGAAAGGAGGTTTTGTAATTTGAATCATCCAAGAATTGTTCATTCATGTAATGTATTGGAGGTTGCCCCCTCGAAGTGGCTTATTTCTAAGGCGTTGATATCTCTTTTCTTCTATTTTTGGAGCTGGATTCACAACATAGAACTCTTTCCTAATTGTTTCACATTTACCTATAGGTTTAATATTTGATATGGAGGATACCTTTGAGACTGAAGTCCCTTCCAATCAAATCCCTCTTTGAACATAGTTACCGATCATACGACAAAATTACCGATTACCCGTTGTTTGAGATAGCAAAAAAATCATTCAATTTTAAAAAGTGGTTAATCATAATACACTTTTTTTTTGGGAGCATATTTTTAACACTTCAAATTTTCTTATGTAACATTTTTTTAAAATATTAGTGATTTTCATGTTGATTTTGAAAAGTACTTATTTAGAATACACCTTTTCTTTTTTGAGTATATTTTTGACACTTTAAATTTTCGTTTGTAACATTTTTTTTAAATGTTAGTTATTTTCATGCACATTTTGAAAAATGTTGATGCAACATCAACCCATTTTTTTAAGAGGGATTTGTTTTTAAACTTCAATTTTTTTATGTATCAAGTATGAACATTTTTTTTAAGTGTTAGTGATTTTCATGCTGATATTGAAACATGATGATTTTTTTTTAAATTAAAAGTATTTTTTACATTTTAAATTCTCTGATATATTAAATGTGGATAATATTTTTTAAACGATGATGATTTTAATGTTGGTCATAAAGCATTAAAAAAAATAAAAAATATAAAACATGAACAAAATCAAATCAAATATAAAAAAGAAACAAAAAAACATAAAAAAATGTAAAAAAATAAAAACAAAAAACAAAAAACAAATTTAACTTATAAAAACTAAAAATTAAAAAAATAAAATTAAAATAAAAAGAACAAATAATAATAATAATAATTTTTTATTTTTTTTTGTAAAGAACACATAACTTAAGGAAAAAAAACATCAAAACAACTTATTTTTAAAGTTAAAAAAAAAAAAAATTGGTTAGAGTAGGTCCAAGGGCCTTAAAGAAGAAAAAGGTCCTTTAGTTAAAAATAAAAAGGAGCCTGGTGAATGGTCCTGTAGTGTGTACATTCCTTTCATTCAAGGAACCAGTGATTGGATTGCTAGGATCCTTAAGAAACATGAGGTTTCTTTGTCTTTCAAGCCTCTTAACATGATTCATAGCTCTCTCAAATCGGTTAAAGATCTGGTAGACCATAGGGATGGGAAAGGCGTCTACATTATTCCTTGTTCTTGTGGGACACCTTACATTCGTGAAATTGGTCGGTCTATAAATCAAAGGATTTGTGAACATGCTGGTGACATTAAACATGGAAGATCCCACTCCTCCGCCCTAGTTGAGCATGCAGAAAAGACTAACCATTGTATTTGCATTGAAGAGGCTAAGGTCATTGCTAGGATTGACCATTTCCATCATTGTAAGTTAAGGGAGGCCTTAGAAATTGAAAAAAGACCTGTTAATCTCAATAGATATGATGGTTGGAATATTAGCAGGTGTTGGATCCCTGCCTTATATTCATAATTGTCTTTTGTTTCCGCCCTTCTTCTTGTTCCTTAGTTTTTTAGGCTCGATTTGTGATTATTTTCCAGTTATTGGTTGTCATTTTCAATTTTTCCTTGGACCTCGTTCCATAAAAAAAAATTAATAATAATAAATAAATAAAAATTTAAAATAAAAATAAATTAAATTAAATTATAGATATAGATATAGATATAGATATAGATATATATATATATATATATATCACTAATAATTAATTAATAAATGAATGAATAAAATAAATATTTTAATCTAAGAATACAATGAAAACTAGTTGTTATTAATTTATTTTAATTTTCATATTCAAACTAGTCGTTATCCTAATGAAAATTTTAGCCATTTCTACATCTATTTAAATTCAATGTCTTGATATGATCTCTCACCTAGTCCTAATGTTAAACCACACTAGTTAGTTCGAAACACATTGACAATGTTTTATTGCATGCGATTATTACCGAAAGAATTCTAAAAATAAAATAAAAATGACATAACGAAAAAAATACATAAATAATAATAATAATAAATTTAAATTTAAAAAAAAATGAAAAAAGATAAAATAAATATAAAATATAAAACATAATTTAAATATTAAAAAAAAAAAAAAAATCTTAAAAATCAACTTCAACTCGGCCTAGGTCGATTCCGAGAATCGACCAGGGTGGCCCCGGGCCTGGTCAGAGTTGTGCTTAATTAAAAATTAAAAATTAAAAAATCGAAGAATTGGCCCAATTTTTTTATTTTATTTTTAAAATAATTTAAAAAAGAAAAAAAAATCAACACAGCCCCTCCAAGGCCTCAGGCCACCCATGTCAATTCTCAAAATCAACCTAGGCCAGGTTGGAGCCAATTTTTTGATTTTTAGTACTTTATTTTATTTAAATCGGCCCTAGTTTGACCTAGGTCTATTCTGAGAATCAACCTAGAAGGCCTCGAGCCTAGACAAGGATGTGTTGAATTAAAAAATTAAAAAATTAAAAAAAAAAAAAAATCCTAAAATTTAAACTTTTTAATTCAGCACAGCCCCACCCAGGTCGATTCTCGGAACGGACCTAGGTCCAATTTTTTTATTTTATTTATTATTTATTATTTATTATTATTATTATTATTTTAAATTAGTGTTTTTTTTTTTTTAATTTTTTTTTCAATTTTAAATCTTTTATTATATAATTTTTTAATGATGTTTTTTTTTGAATTTGTTAATTTTTTAACTCCAAAGTTTTTATTCTTATATGCTTTTTAATATTTTTATTTATTTATTATTATTATTATTATTTAATTAATTACATTTTTATGATTTTTTTTTGTCATTTTTATATATTTTTCATATTTGGTTTTTTTCATGTTTTTTAATTTTTTTTTTTTTTATGTTTTATTTCTTATTATTTTTAAATGTTTTTGTGTTTTATTTTATCTATTTATTTTCAAAGGTCGATTTTTTTTTTTTTTTTCATTTTTATCATTTTGTTTGTTTGTTTTTTTTTTTTTTTTTGCAAAGTTTGTGTCGATGTTCGATTAGCAACCCATTCTCATTATGTGCAATTCCATAGTTGATTTATAGTTTTCATTATAATAAATTGAGTTTGTCCCCACAATGTGTCAATTTCATGGTTGGTCTTTAAGCTTTCATTACAATGGGTCAAATTCCCCTACACTTTGTGTCAATTTGATGGTTGATTTTTTAATTTTTGTTGCAATGTATTAAATTATCTTAAGCCAAGATTTTAAAATCGCTATACATTTAGCATTTTAAAAAAAAAATATTTATGATTGGTATAATGACTATTTCATTCATGTGTTCATTTTTTAAGTTTTTTTAGTGAACTCTTTTTACATAATGTCATGTTTGAAATATTTTGAAAACTTAAGGTGTTTTTTAGTCATAATCTTTTGTTTTAAGTCCATGGTTGAAAATTTGTCAAGATTTTAATGTTTTTCTAAGTCAGGATGGTTGAAAACAATTATAAGTTTTTTTGGAATCTAAACTTCTGTGATCCATCATATAAATTAGTAGAAATTCTTTCGGTAATAATCACCCATGCGAACGTGGTAATGAATTTGAACTAGCAGTCAATAGTTCATCATGAATCACCAAATGAACCACATTGAATGACATCATTCGCTCTGCTACTTATGATTATTACCAAAATAATTTCTACTAAAACAATTATAAGTATTTTTCCATTAGCACCATAACTGAAAATTGTTGGAATTTTAAGGTTTTTCAAAGACGTGATATTTTTTATTTAATGACATGCCTAAAAATTGTTGGAATTTTAAGGCTTTTCATAGACATGATATTTTATATTTAATGTCATGCCTAAAAATCGTTGGAAGGATTTTCAAAGACGTGATATTTTATATTTAATTTCATGCCTAAAAATCATTGGAATTTTATGGCTTTTCAAAAACATGATGTTTTTTCTTTAACGTCATTATTAAAAATTGTTGAAAAAATAGGTGTTATTCTAACATCAGCGCTTTTCATTTTAAGGGTCTTTTTTTCACAAAAAAAATTGGTTTCCACTACTATTTATTAAAATGTTGAAAATTTTCCCCGAAAAAAATTATATATTCCAACATCAATACTTTTAGTTTTCAACCTGTATTTTCATGTTTTTTTGCAATTTTTTGGCTAGAGTTCTCGTTTTGAGGTAATAGTTCTTGTTTGATCGATAACTTTGTTTTTTGGTACATTATTAATTTTTTTCCTATATATCAACATCAATAGCTTATACCAACAAGAAACCCAGCCTCACCACAAATTTAATGGCAGTATTCTTGTGCTGCTACAACATCTACGAAACTGGCCAAGTAACTAGTCTTGCTAATTGTTAGTGTTATAGGACACATTTAACAAGATCATTGTAATTTATTAGCACTTTTAAGAGGCCCTTCAATCACTTCATTGTTGACACTGTTTGACTTGTCGGCCTGGATATGCATAGGTCAAGTTATTCTTCCTGGTTGTCCCTTTATAGAAACTTGTTGCCCCTGGGAATTTCATAATGATAAATGAAATATTTTTATTAAAGGTTAGTGGGTCTAGAAATTATAACAAACCATACCAAGGAAAAACTCTGAAGTGAACCCAACACATTGATTGATCATGCCTTGGTCAATGATCTAACGCGCAAGACTTATACTTTACCATGAAATTATTCACTTTCTTTGTCATTCAATGTCTCCTCTATCCATCAACGGCTATTCTCCTTCATTACTTTGGTCACCACTTTGTCATGCCCATTACATATGAGGAACTTGATTCCTCATCTCGATCCCAATATTCAAACACGATTTCAATAAATGTGATTAATGCAGAGAATCCCTTGTTGGAATGTACTTTCACTATGAAGGACTTCCCTTTTGTGACTAGAACAACACAAGTGCATAATACTAATTTGGAATATAATTCCATTTTCCATTGCTTTTTTCTAGCAATCCCCGAAAAATTGAGTTCACAAATTGACATGTTTTAATCCTCTTCACCAGAATTTCTTGTAGTTTTTGATCACTACAAAACCAACCCATTAGCAAAACCTTGTATCCGTATTTTTTTCACCGGAATTGTATATAATCTCCTGGTTATCGAAACAGTAGATCGATCATTCATTAACATTTAGAAAGAGATATTACATCAATACAAAATCATGTAAATATGTTTTTCTATTTAATCAATTATATTATATGTTATGTCTGGCCTTATATATGATATGGGCATATGCAGTCTTGGCCTATTTTCTCCTCTCACGCTCGTTCTATGTCTATATTCTCTCTATTCCTCTCTATTCCTATATGTTTCTCTACCTCCTAATGCCTATAGGCTTAAAATGATAGATAAAATTTAGAAATAACCTAGATTGGTATTAGATCCCAACATCTTGCTAACTAATCCTACAATCTCTCCAATATCTCTTCCTACAATATTTCATTCCTATGACATGTGTTGGCTTAAGGGGTCCTGAACTAGATTTAGAGTGTTCTACACAACCAAAAAAACCCTTGAACTACTGGCCCTTCGGCAGTGATATGCTTTCGCAGACCAAAGTCTCACCAAAAGAAGTATGGGGGGTTGTTGGAACCAGGTTTCTGCATCCTGAGAGAGAAATATGTTTTGGATCTAACCCTTCCAATCTGATCTAACTACTATTTTTCTACGCATGTGCCCGTTTTACCCAATTCAGATCTATGTTTAATAAAACTTTTAACACAGAAGCAGACTTGGACAAACACAGAGATATATTTTATCCAGATATTATCTCATAGAAACCCTTAAACATAAATAGATATAGATCTTGCGTAATTATATAATAAATTCAGATAGATATGCATCAATAATGTAACTGCAGCAAATCTATAAGAAAATAAATACATCAATACATAAACATCAATCATGCAAGTAACAGTAATTTCGCTAAAACTTATCTTTATTAGCATATGTTCAATGATTATAATTCAGTCTCTTACGCACATAATCGCAGAGTCTTTGCACACATCCCATGACTTTGGTCTTCATGCACAGAGCCGCAACAACATGTATCTACTCATACCTATCGCAAAAACTTTCCCAAATCACATAAACATATCATTCATTCATCAAGTTATGATTCTCTATCCGACTTGAACCGTACATGCCTATTTATATAATTAAAATGCACAAAAACCATGGGCTCAAACTATGGTTTGAGCCCCGTTTTACCCTTTAACTTGTTACAAAAACAAGGAGCTTTAACCCGCCCCAAAGCCCTTTGAGTTGTGCTCTACGCTTTAACAAAATAAATAAAATTGACTCAACTTTGACCCGAGGGGACCCTAGCCCAAAAGGCCCCCAACACAAACTCGTGACTCATCCTCGAGTCACTCTGGTCTGGATTCTTGCATCTTGGCCTTAAGCGCCTAGATAGAAGCCTATAACGGGTGGTTGGTCTCAGTGCTTTGTGCTACAACATTATGTTCTTCTCCAACCAAGTTCTTTGTTGTAGGTCCTTCTATTGCTAAACTAATACTGATGCAGGAGAATCTAACTGAAGATCCATAGCTAGAACTGGCTACTTTCTGTAGGGCAGAAAAAAAATAAAAAAATAAAAAAAATTGTTTAGTTTTTTTGTTTTAAAAATTAAAAATTAGATTAACACAACTATTGTAATTTTCAGTTAAAAAAATGATTAGGCTAAATTAGTTAAGTAGCAACATTAGTTTTAATAAACAGTTTTGAAACTGAATGGCAGTTTCTCAATTACATGTGGGATTCAGGAAAGGTATAAACCAACCCAAAACCCACCAAAAGGGGGTCTACCATCCCAAGAAGGAAAATAATTAGAAAGAGTTGGATTAACCTTTGAAAATATGTGTGTGAAAAAATTTCATGTTCAAATTTTATTTCGATATTACAAAGAGATTTTATGTATTATGACACCAAATTTGAATATTAAAGACATGTTGTAATTTTTTTTTAAAGCTATAGGACGATGTTACAGAACCCACTTAAACAGGACCAACCAAGTGGAATCAAGTGAAGAAATAGATTGCAAATGAAACTATAGGAAAATTTACAAAAGCATTTAATAGTAAATTTCATGATAATCCATTTTCATTTTCCAAAATTTGAGCATAAGGTCAAACTGGACAATTTACAGTGAAATATTTACAAACAAACTAGAAGCAACGTTTAACGTAAAACCCTATAAGGGTTTTTGCAAAAATTTACAGTTAAATAGTGAGGAACCGATGAGGATTTCTATTGTGACTCAGAAAGAAGCCACTAACTAGCCAGCAAGAAAGCCTACGAAACCCTTTTGGGGTTTTCTAAAAAAATGATTGCATAAATTAAAAGGAAAAAAGGAAGAAGCCCATTCTTGCTGCAGAGGGAAAATCCAGGTTCACGATGATGGTAGGAGACCCACAACAGCTCCGACACCTGCATTAATACAAAGGAACCCCAGATTAAAAAAGAAAAAGAAAAAGGAAGAGATTGAGAAATTGCACATAAAGACAGAGGAAAAACATCCTTAACGATTTACCTGGAGTAGCTGGAGTACGAAGATAGGAAGGTCGAATGAGATAGTTCTTGTGAACCATTGAACCACAGAAAACAACCCAAGTTCAAAATCATTAACGAAGGGCCAGACTTTCTACAAACAGAAGCCGAGTGCAACAAAGCCAAGGAAGGTTGATACCTGCGAGCCAAGGCGCCAGAGGGTTAGCAAAACAAAAAAGAGATCCTGCAGAGAAACCAGAACAAGAAAATTACCTTATCAAATGGAGTATGGACTGCTCATGAAGAAGACTATTTCCTATTGAACATATAGAAGCAAAGAGTTAACAACCATTTACAAATTCGAAACGACGGACAGAAGCAGCAAAAATGGTAAGGGAAATTCCAGTTCGTTTTACCAAGGAAACTTAACATTTTCATGAGGATGGTCACTCCGTGACGAAGAGGCCAGAGACGAACACAAATAGTCTAGAAAACAACCAGTTCAGCATTGCAGAAGGTTCTGGGGTCGAAACCCCTCCCCAAAACTCCTCTCATAACCCTTGCGATGAAAGGAATGAACAAGACTTAAACCCTAAGAGGGAAAGGTCAAAAATGTATTTAAACTTGGGACTTTAGCCCACGGTTTTGACCCGTGACCATATGGTGTTAAGAAGATTGTAAAGGGGTGGACTTAAGACGTTTTTATTTTTAAATAAATTTTTTGTTAATAAGGTGTTGTTAAAGTCTTAAAAGTTAAGGCTTCAATTTTCATCCTCGTGTCCCCACCAATTGTTGTATCAGAGCAATTTTCTTTTCCTAGGTAGAAATGGAATTAGGAAGAATAGGTCAGGGAAGAGCTGTAAGGGGAGGAGTAGATGAAGGACTGTGAAAATAAATTAGAATTCTATTAGCACGTTTGGCAGCAGTAGAAGTAGGAAGGCATAGGGATTCTGAAGGTGGAGATGATAGTGAGGGTGAAACAATGGCGCTGACAGACGGTTCAGAGGACGAGACACCAGAGATCAAACTGTTAAAATCAGTTTTGATGGCTAGCAGCAAACCAAGACCATAACTTTCTAATTATGATGTTGTACTAGATAAGTGAGTTAGACAAATACTTCGAGTATGAGGAAGTTAGTGAGGATAGGAAAATCACATTTGTTGTTACCAAGTTGAAAGGACATGCAGCACTGTGGTGGGATAGTGTGCAAGAAGAAAGGAGGAGATTGAAAAATCCCTTGATCAAGAGATGGGTCAGGATGACTACGAAGATGAAAAACAAATTTCTGCCTAAAGACTACCAAATTTCGCTTTACAGACAGGTGTAGAATCTGAGACAGAGAATGATTACTATAAAGGAGTACACCGAAGAGTTCTATAAAGTGAACTTGAGGGCTAGGTATGTTGAATATACCCCTGAGAAGACAACAAGATTTTTGAATGGTCTATAGATGGAAATCCTAGATGAGATCATCATTATTTCCCCAAAAACTATAGAGGAGGCATATCAATGTGCTTTGAAGGCGGAAGAAAATATTACCAGGAAGGAGAATGAAAAGAGAGGACGTGGTTCCGGCTATAATATTCCAAAT